>VSWD01000004.1:48385795-48985795 GCA_033119305.1 Pinctada imbricata | reverse complement strand
ACTGTAATATCGTCAAAACCGGCTTCTAAAAAACATAGAGTTAGTAGTTCCGACATGTCTACGGACTCCGATATTGCTGACGAAATAAGATCAATCCACAGTGATTTAGATGAAATAATGAAAAGTATGGTCACAAAATCCGCTCTCGAGGTAATAGTGAAATTTATAAACTCGGCCAAACTCTGATAACCCAGATTTTTTTGAAAATGTTGATGAAATTATCAAAGACTTTGACAACCTGTATACTATTATATGTGGTGATTTTAATATCGCATTAAACTATAATTTAGATACTTTTAATTATTCACATATAAACAACCCTCGTGCCCGAGACAAGGTTTTGCAAATCATAGGTGAACTAGATCTGTACGACTATTTTAGAGTACTTTATCCTGACGAAAAAACTTTTTACATGGCATAAACATAATCCAATTAAACATGCAAGGTTGGATTTCTTTTTAACATCAGAAAACTTATCTAATATTATAGAAGATATAAGCATTAAATCTGGATACAGATCTGATCATTCGATTGTTGTATAGAGCTTAAGTTTGATAATTTTGTGAGGGGGTCAGGCACTTGGAAATTTAACAATAAACTTCTAGGTGATAAAGAATTCATTGATAAAAATAAAACTACTATCAGTAATACAAAAAAAAAACAATATGCTAAAATATATAACAAAGAAACAATTCAGGACATTCCCGAGAATGCGTTATGCCTAAACATTGATGACAGTTTATTTTTTGAAATACTTTTAATGGAAATCCGAGGCACTTCTATTTCACATGCATCTTACAGGAAAAAGGAAAGAAATTTATTAGAAAAAAGTCTTATTGATCAAATAAATGAGCTAGAATCAAAACAAATAGATGCAGAAACAGACCTAGAATTACTTAAAGAAAAAAGCATTTACTAGAAATAACACGTAAAGAAAAGTTACAAGGACATATGATTAGGTCAAAAGCAAAATGGGTTGAGGAAGGTGAGAAGCCTTCGCAGTATTTTTGTGGCTTAGAATCAAGAAATTATACAAACAAAACTATACATAAATTGGAAATAAATGGTGAAAATGTAAATAATCAAAAAGAAATTTTAAAAGAAAGTTCTATGAAAAACTGTACTCTGATAATGAAGAAAACATTGACAATATTGATCTGAATATCCTTCTAGACTCGTATGAAATTTCAAAACTTAGCAATTCTGAGGCATTACTTCTTGAAGAACCTATTTCTGAAACAGAAGTGCTCAGTGTCATAAAAGGTATGCAGAATGGCAAGTCCCCAGGCTCCTCGGGCTTCACAACAGAGTTTTACAATTTTTTCTGGTCTGATTTAAAACATTTTATAATTAGGTCCATAAATGATGTATTTGATAAAAAGTCACTGCCAATCTCCCAACGTTTAGGTATAATTACATGTATTCCAAAGAAAGATAAAGCTAGACACTTCTTGAAAAACTGGCGTCCCATTACCTTGTTAAATGTATTCTATAAAATTATATCTGGTATTATTAGCAAAAGAATAAAGTCAACACTAGATAAACTTATTTCAAATTTTCAGACTGGTTTCATGAGTGGACGTTACATAGGAGAGAACACAAGACTGATTTATGATCTATTATGACGACGACAATGGATAATGACCATATCCCTGTCTACAGTACAAAATCGATAATTCAGAAAATCAGAAGCCGAAGGCATACAAAATCAGGATAAAACAGGAACCAAAGCAAACAAAAACAAAAACCTTCACCATATGAAAAGAAGCGAACTCCCGATATGAGAGTGAGACCAGGTGCCCAGGAAGAGTAAGCATCTCCTGCTTGCATGCAACACCCGTCGCTTCAATTCGGTAGAACTGTCACATCCGGTTACTTCCATTTTGGAAGATATAGAGTACAATCTTTGGATGGATGGTTCAAATGGTCTATGACAGAATATCATCCACCATTCTGGATAGTGGGACATCATAGTGTATGACCTTTTCCCCATATCGACCGTAGAACTTCCTCAGTAACGATGTTAGTCGGTCACAAACATATCCCTGACTGAGAAGCTTATCTTATACGGAAACAAAAAATATTCCCGGGTTACTAGTTTTAATAGATTTTGAAAAAGCCTTTGATTCTGTTAGTTGGTCTTTTATTTATAAAGTTCTTAGATTTTTCGGATTTCAAGATTACATTATCAATTGGATCAAAATTCTTAATACAGATATAAAAGCATCAATTATGCAATCTGGTTTTCTCTCTGAGCATCTACCTATACATCGCGGTTGTAGGCAAGGGGACCCTGTTGCTCCTTATATATTTCTTCTTGCGGCAGAAATCTTGGCAATTCTTATTAAAAATAATAATAGTATTAAAGGCATCATAATTAATAATGAAGAACATAAAATATCCCAGTATGCGGATGATACTTCCATGATCTTGGATGGCTCACAGTCTTCTCTTTTCGCTGCTTTAGATACCTTAGAATTATATGCAAAAATCTCTGGTTTAAATATACATGTAGTGAGACCAGGTGCCCGTGGAGAGCCAGCGTCTCCTGATTGCATGCAAAACGCATTAGCTCCAGGAACACTTGTCAAATTCGGTAAAGTATACGCACTACATGATAAATGATACATAATCAGACGCTTTCAGAACTGAATGTTTATATGAAATAGAGAAGGCATCCAGAATTAATTATAGTGGAATTTTATGTTTAAAAATATTTTTCTTACCGGAGTTTTTTATCTGTTGCTCTAAGAACGAGTCATCCTCAGAAGTTATTATATGCGCTAAATAGCCGCCTTGCCAATTGCAAAAGTCCTGAAAATTAATTTTACATGTATTACTATTAACCATGTGAATGATGTTATATGTTATTTGTCCATTTCTTATTATGATATCGAAATACAAAAAATGGCCCACCTATTGGCAGATAAATTCTATTTTATAATGGTGGATATTTTACATTCTATATTTAAAATATAAAGATACCGTGCGGTTCGATTTAAATATTTTGCATTGAGGGATGTTTTCGTTCATTGTTATTTCCTAAGCATATAAACGAGGATCTAATATTTTTCTTCGAAAGAGAAAAGAAACTTCTAAAGCGTTGAAACCTGTACATAGGTGACTGAGCTAAATTAAGTGTTTCCAATGAATCCGTAGTTTGTGAAGAGAGAATCTGTACTCCTCTTTACGTTGAATATATGTGGATAAATGCTAGATACCTTTTTAGCGCGTGCAAAAGTTTATTTTTCAAAGTTTAATTAAGGTTTAGAGCAATGAGAAAAAGAAAAAAAAATGGTTCAATTAAACTTAGAAGCAGTGTCCCAAAGTGTCAAAAACACTGTAATATCGTCAAAACCGGCTTCTAAAAAACATAGAGTTAGTAGTTCCGACATGTCTACGGACTCCGATATTGCTGACGAAATAAGATCAATCCACAGTGATTTAGATGAAATAATGAAAAGTATGGTCACAAAATCCGCTCTCGAGGTAATAGTGAAATTTATAAACTCGGCCAAACTCTGATAACCCAGATTTTTTTGAAAATGTTGATGAAATTATCAAAGACTTTGACAACCTGTATACTATTATATGTGGTGATTTTAATATCGCATTAAACTATAATTTAGATACTTTTAATTATTCACATATAAACAACCCTCGTGCCCGAGACAAGGTTTTGCAAATCATAGGTGAACTAGATCTGTACGACTATTTTAGAGTACTTTATCCTGACGAAAAAACTTTTTACATGGCATAAACATAATCCAATTAAACATGCAAGGTTGGATTTCTTTTTAACATCAGAAAACTTATCTAATATTATAGAAGATATAAGCATTAAATCTGGATACAGATCTGATCATTCGATTGTTGTATAGAGCTTAAGTTTGATAATTTTGTGAGGGGGTCAGGCACTTGGAAATTTAACAATAAACTTCTAGGTGATAAAGAATTCATTGATAAAAATAAAACTACTATCAGTAATACAAAAAAAAAACAATATGCTAAAATATATAACAAAGAAACAATTCAGGACATTCCCGAGAATGCGTTATGCCTAAACATTGATGACAGTTTATTTTTTGAAATACTTTTAATGGAAATCCGAGGCACTTCTATTTCACATGCATCTTACAGGAAAAAGGAAAGAAATTTATTAGAAAAAAGTCTTATTGATCAAATAAATGAGCTAGAATCAAAACAAATAGATGCAGAAACAGACCTAGAATTACTTAAAGAAAAAAGCATTTACTAGAAATAACACGTAAAGAAAAGTTACAAGGACATATGATTAGGTCAAAAGCAAAATGGGTTGAGGAAGGTGAGAAGCCTTCGCAGTATTTTTGTGGCTTAGAATCAAGAAATTATACAAACAAAACTATACATAAATTGGAAATAAATGGTGAAAATGTAAATAATCAAAAAGAAATTTTAAAAGAAAGTTCTATGAAAAACTGTACTCTGATAATGAAGAAAACATTGACAATATTGATCTGAATATCCTTCTAGACTCGTATGAAATTTCAAAACTTAGCAATTCTGAGGCATTACTTCTTGAAGAACCTATTTCTGAAACAGAAGTGCTCAGTGTCATAAAAGGTATGCAGAATGGCAAGTCCCCAGGCTCCTCGGGCTTCACAACAGAGTTTTACAATTTTTTCTGGTCTGATTTAAAACATTTTATAATTAGGTCCATAAATGATGTATTTGATAAAAAGTCACTGCCAATCTCCCAACGTTTAGGTATAATTACATGTATTCCAAAGAAAGATAAAGCTAGACACTTCTTGAAAAACTGGCGTCCCATTACCTTGTTAAATGTATTCTATAAAATTATATCTGGTATTATTAGCAAAAGAATAAAGTCAACACTAGATAAACTTATTTCAAATTTTCAGACTGGTTTCATGAGTGGACGTTACATAGGAGAGAACACAAGACTGATTTATGATCTATTATGACGACGACAATGGATAATGACCATATCCCTGTCTACAGTACAAAATCGATAATTCAGAAAATCAGAAGCCGAAGGCATACAAAATCAGGATAAAACAGGAACCAAAGCAAACAAAAACAAAAACCTTCACCATATGAAAAGAAGCGAACTCCCGATATGAGAGTGAGACCAGGTGCCCAGGAAGAGTAAGCATCTCCTGCTTGCATGCAACACCCGTCGCTTCAATTCGGTAGAACTGTCACATCCGGTTACTTCCATTTTGGAAGATATAGAGTACAATCTTTGGATGGATGGTTCAAATGGTCTATGACAGAATATCATCCACCATTCTGGATAGTGGGACATCATAGTGTATGACCTTTTCCCCATATCGACCGTAGAACTTCCTCAGTAACGATGTTAGTCGGTCACAAACATATCCCTGACTGAGAAGCTTATCTTATACGGAAACAAAAAATATTCCCGGGTTACTAGTTTTAATAGATTTTGAAAAAGCCTTTGATTCTGTTAGTTGGTCTTTTATTTATAAAGTTCTTAGATTTTTCGGATTTCAAGATTACATTATCAATTGGATCAAAATTCTTAATACAGATATAAAAGCATCAATTATGCAATCTGGTTTTCTCTCTGAGCATCTACCTATACATCGCGGTTGTAGGCAAGGGGACCCTGTTGCTCCTTATATATTTCTTCTTGCGGCAGAAATCTTGGCAATTCTTATTAAAAATAATAATAGTATTAAAGGCATCATAATTAATAATGAAGAACATAAAATATCCCAGTATGCGGATGATACTTCCATGATCTTGGATGGCTCACAGTCTTCTCTTTTCGCTGCTTTAGATACCTTAGAATTATATGCAAAAATCTCTGGTTTAAATATAAATAGTTCTAAAACTAAGATCATTTGGATTGGGTCAAAAAAATTCAGCAAAGAGGTGTACCATCATACTAGATGGAAGCTTCAATGGGGCTCAACTCAATTTTCTCTTCTTGGTATTGAATTTTCAGTAAATTTGGATGAAATAGTTTCTATTAATTATGATTTTCAGCTTCCTAAGATAAAATCCCTCTTAAATAATTGAAAAAGACGTATTTTAACACCTATTGGTAACATTTCTGTTGTTAAAACACTTATAATTCCAAAGCTAATTCATTTGTTTATTGCACTACCAAATCCTGATCCTAAATACATAAAAACTTTGAATAATTCATTTGGGGATCCAACAGTAACAGAATTAAAAAAGTAGTTTCAACACAAGAATATGAAAAAGGTGGTCTTAAAATGATTGACCTAGATCATTTCATTTTATCATTAAAATGTACATGGTTAAAAAGAGTTTTGACAGGTGGACAATCTTGGATTCATATTTTCAAGGCAAATTTTGGAAATGATATTGAAAAGTTTTTATATGATTTTGGAGATGATTATATTACACAACTCATTAACAATAGTAGTAACAATTTCTGGAAAGATGCTTTTCTAGCATGGCAGAATATTTTGAGAAACCAATTACTAAATAAAGAATTTTATTCAGGTGAAGAATTCTTACTATTACCTGTTTGGTATAATTCATTGATAAAAATAAATAAAGTTTCTATCTATAAAGAACATTGGTACAAGAAAGGAGTAAGGACAATAAAAGATTTTCTAGATGGTAACAGAATTCTGTCAAAATACGAGTTTGAAACAAGATTTGGAATCTCTGGAATTTGCATATTAACATATAATGGAATATACAGCATCTTAACAAAATTATTTAGGTCAAGACAGATAACTCTTACTAACGATAAGTCAACATTTGCACCTTTCATCCCTTCTCTGTATAATATACTCGTCAAACACGCAAAGTGCAATAAACCTATTTATAAATTACTAAATGATAGAGATATTATTCCTACTGCATTTAATAAATGGAACAATACATTCAACTTTAATATAAATCCAAGAGATGTTTTCGATATATGTTTTAACACTTCAAAAGATACTTCTATCCAATGGTTACAGTATAGAATCATAAACAGAATTTTAACTGTTAGAAAATATTTGAAGAAAATTAAAGCCGTAAATAATGATATTTGTTTTTTCTGTGATCATGATATTGAATCTATAGAACATGTGTTTTTCTATTGTGAAATAGCTTCGTCAATTTGGGATAATTTGGAATATATAATTTTTAATGTTACTAATCATGTAGTACATTTTAACGTTAAAGATGTTCTATTTGGAAAAATGCATGATGAATATGCCTTTGTTCTTTATTTCATTATTCTCTTCACTAAACAATTCTTATACAAAAACTTGAAGAAGCACAGTCATCCATCTATGATGAGTTTATTGAACTATTTGAAATTTAATTATCAGATTCATCTTTATATAGCTCGTAAAAATAAATGTATAGAAAAATTTGAAGCTCATTGGAATACTTGGAAAGATCTTTTTGATATATAATTTATAATCTGTTTATCATTTTTACCCTTTTTTTTTGACTCAAAACATTCTCATAACTATTGTAATTTAAGTATCATCCATTATAATTATATATATATTATATTTGTCTGTGTTGTATAGTGTGAAAGTGTGAGTGAATGTGGCTCCCATCCCCTCTTTCCCCCATCCTTTTCATCTATCATAAAAAACAGGTTTCATCATGATACTGTCATCTTTATACTATATTTATCTATTGAAATGATGTACCGACAAAAAAAAATAATAATAATAAAAAAAAAAAGAAAAAAAAAGATTTAGAGTTTTCCCTCTTTGGCTATAGAAACGATCGAATTTTCTGAAATACATTTGCCTCGTTTTTACAAGTTTATTTGGTATAAACCATTCAAATCATTTTTTCCGACAGCCGAAGCACATGCAACAATATTGTTCTATTCCCACTCATCCGACCTTTTAGATTCTTATTCTGCCGAAAGGAATATAAATATTTTCAGCTATCCTGGTATGATGCATCGATTCAACTTGGGCTGAATGATTCAACCAAATTCTTATCTAATGAAGAAGGACTCTAATAGAATGAACACTATTCTGCATTATCAGACAACCTCTCCTAGAATGGACATTCATTGTTTTACACCACAACTGTACGCTCTTCGAGACCTCTGTGTAATCGGAACAGTAGGACTTCAATCGGAACAGTGGGAGTTCCTCCCGGGCACCTGATCCCACCTCTAGCTTGCTAGGGGTCCGTCGATGCTTAATTATAATTTTGTGCTCTATTGTAAGTGCTGTTGAGATTATCATCAGGATCTTCTTTAACTCATTTATGTCACACTTATGCCCTTTGCCGTGTGGATCTCGTAAATAAGTTCCCCGCGAGGTGTTTGACAGTTAGTGTTTGAATATATTTCCCTTTTATTGTCGCCATAGCATTTTCTGTATAGACATAACCTGAGACAATGCATGAATTTTATACATTGTTTTCATTTTCGTGCTTAAGCATCGACGGCGGTTGCGGCTAGCCAATAGGCGATGCTTACTCCTCCCGGGCATCTGGTCCCTCATCTAGCTTGCTAGGGGTCCGTCGATGTATAATTTTGTGCTCTATTGTGAGTGCTGTTGAGATTATTGTCAGGATCTTCTTTAACTCATTCATGCGCACTTGATAAAGGATAACTGCTACTGACGTGGTAGATGGCCGTCCGAAGTCGGCACCGATTGCCCATTGGTGTCGTTGGTTTATGTGTAGTCATTTATGTTTGGTTTTGCGTTCATTGACCATTTCCGTCTCATCCTGTGCGTGTCTGCTTTTTGTTTTTGAAGTGGGAGTTTTGGGGTTATGCTGTTTTTTTTTTGGTGCTGCAACCGAGTGTTGTTGGAGATCCCCTCCTTTTCTTCATCATATACGTGAACGATAATACGTGGTAAACATTTGTGTGTACTGTTACTATGGACATTTCATACGATGAACGTTCGCATTTATTGTGTGTATACATTAATTAATTATATAACATTGTATAATTCCAAGTCAATGACAACATGAACAAATACATTTTCTTTAGAAGTAAATAATAATGGGTTTTTTTAGAATATCCGAAACACGTGTCTGGTGCATAATAGATTGATTGACAATTTTCTTCACGATGGTACATGTATACAGTTCGAACACTTCCGTAATATTAAGGTTGTAAACCCATAAGTACATACTTCCGCTTCAAATTACGCTTTTTGCCGATGGCGGATGATATGCGAATGTTATACCGATATTCGGCAAGGATAGGTAACTCAGCTCTAATTAACAAATTGTTTATTTCAACATATATGCTGCATTTTCTTTACATTTCCATTTGTAGGACTTCATTATAATTCATTTACCAAACACGACCGCAATACTCAAATTGTGTGGTTAGAATTGAATTCACACATATTTAAATTTTTCTGGTCATCATAGTTCTTCTATTATGTCTGGTCCATGCAGCAAAGTCATCTGTTCTTAGATGAATTAAATTTATTGTATTTGAAGATGTTTAACATTTCTAATAACTTTTTGGTTTCAAGTCTGATTTTGATGAAATAAATTTCAAAATGACCGTCTCGGAAAGACATTTGAAATGATATATAAAAAAAAATCCCGCAGGAAAAATAACAATCTTGCAGGAAAATAAAAGAAAAAGCCTGCGGAATTTTTCTTGATTAAAGGTGAATATCTCAGGTACCAGTTGTGCACCAGGTAAAAGAGATATGGATCACGGCACAATAAGGTACCCCCTACCTTAAGGTAGTATTTATTTTCAGGTATCTTCAAAGAAGGGTGGATGCAAAATGAACTAGCGTGCAGGTTAATAATTATTTTGCCGATTGTTTATACATTTTTTTTTGTTTTTTTTTTTTTGGAAAAATAGAATTAATAAAATGTCCGTTCTTGGGGAATCCCCTAACCGCACTGTCGTTAGCTTTTGTTACATCGAATTCAGCTTTTGTTGAAAGGGTACTTGCACACTACCATTCAATAGTTATGGATCGACTACCTTTCCTGTTGCAGCATGGAGCAGTAAAACTCGTTTCCAGTGATTGGATTATTTAAAAGTGTATAAATTACTTCTTCCCAGCTCTGTTGCATGAAAGGAGCTTGGTTTTCCCCTGAATCATTTTGACGCCGTAAATATTATTTTTTCAGTGTTCTCCTGCTTACGGCGTGTTTGTTTCTCAGATGATACGGTACGCCAGGGAATATGAAGATTTCATCATTAGAGCCAGACGGCTTGCAAGTAAGCTACTTGTTCAGGGTTATATCACATAACGGCTGAAATCATCATGATTTCGGAAGTTCTTTGGTCGCTACGGGGATATTTTTAAAGCATATCAGATCCTCCTTTCCAGAATGATCAGTGACATTCTACATTGTGATTGAATTGTGTCGTCATCACCAAACAAGACATACTTAACTGATCTGTACATCAAAATGTACATCGAGACAATCGCCGGATTTGACAGGTTACCATAGAGCTGTTGCGACGGGTACTGCATGCAATCAGGAAACGCTGACTCTCCCAGGGCACCTGGTCTCACTTCGGAATGTTGTTCATTCCGGGGTTCGCAACCGTTTCGATGGGAATTCTCACGATTTTGCTTTGCCTTCTCGACTTTGAGACTGAATATCGGCTAGGGATTTTAATTCAAAAATATAATCGAAATAAAAAAGGTTAACATCTTAGCACCATCCCTCAAATGCTGTAAAAATTTTGAACATACATTTTAATTCTATATGCGACTGAATCGATCCTACAGAAAATTTGGAGCCCCGCACTCTCTGCAAAGTAAATACACAAATCAAAAATATAACCATAAGACGCTACTGACATGAATTGACCCTTCCGAGCGCGGGAAAAATTCGAAAAATTCCATGACGTCACAATGCAATTTCGATGTTTGACCGAGGTTCGAAGCTTGTTTGTCCGAGGTAAACACATTGTAAAAGCATTGTGACGTCACGAAATTTTGCAATTTTTTCCCGCAATCGGAAGGGTCAATTGTGGCTGTGTCTGAAAATCACTTTTGATGGAAGCATCACTGATGAGGATTTAATATCCGAAACACGTGTCTGTTGTATAACAAATTGGTTTTAAATTGTCTTCAAGATGGTATAGAGTTGGAACACTTGCGTATAATTGTAATGGATGTTAATATATTAATACACTTTCTCTTAATGCAGATGGCGCAATTCTGGGAGACCGACATACATCCATGGTCATTGTCTCGCCACCAAGTTAGGGTCGATCTACCTGCTGTGAAGAAGAAGCTCCAGGCAAATAAAAGCCTGTCATGGGAAACAAGATAATTAGTGTCATGTCCTTTCTCTTTAGTGCAAAGAAGGAATACTCTTCAGTCTGTAGAGGCTTGGAAGGATACATCCGTCGGATACAGGGGGAGTTCGACTATGCAATAATTGACACCAAGACTGACTACTTGTATCTCACCATTTCATAGAACATGATTGGATAGAGCAATTTTAATGTCATTACCATGTTCATATGTCATAACTTTGAAAAAAACTACTTCATGCATCCATTATTACTGTAAACGTGGTTATTTTGGCGGAGGGGGAGGGTCCTGATTATAACATCAAGACTTTTCGCGTGGGGGAAATATACGCGATAAAAATGTCTTTCCCATTGTAAGAATGCAGCGGGTTTATTTTCGCGTGGGGAAAATTTTCGCGCGGGGAAAAATTTCCACGTTTCAGTATTTCAATTTCGTATCGCAATAATTCTCCTGTGCTTCTTGACATTTTCTGTATGATTCGATTGAATAAAGAAAAACGAATTACCTGTGAATCCTCCCATGATGCACTTTCTTTCCTTAGGAAATAGCAGAAATGATCATTCGTTATCCATCCTGGAGAGCATTTTTCTCCTTAGAAAAATAAGTGCATAAATTAGAGTATATCACTGAATATTTGTCTTCACATAACTTGTTTCTATTCATCTATAAAGAAATCAAAGTAAAAATAGTTATTCATCGTCTTTTAGTAAAGTATCTATAATCAGTGCTAAAACTTATGATTATTCTGATAACATATATAATGCAATTAGTATAATCATTTAACCTGTCATATAATGATAAACGTTTGATCATGTCTTTTGCCTTTGCAATATTATTACTACATGCATATATCTTATAATCGTTATGTTTGCTTCCAGAATCTTAGCAACCATCGCGATTGTCTGATTATACAATCTTTTGAACGCCATGAGTCTTCAACAGCTTCACCCCCTTTCAAAAATACAAAGAAGTAAATTATTAATATCATTGAGGCTTCATTATGTACCAGAAATGTACATACGTATGCACATGAAGGTATCAAAAGTATCGATTCTTACTGACTCTATCTTAATAGTCGTATAACTTTGCCTCAATTGGACGATTAGGTTTTAGATAAGTATTCCCAATTCTCCTTTTTACAATTGGAAAACATCCAATAAAATGTCTACACTAATGATTGTGATTACTACAACGTAGATTTCTAGGAGGATTTTTTCCTTTTTTTTGCGTTAAAGATGATTGGCGATTTTTCAGAAAACTTCTTACTACGCCTGCATAGTGGTCCGGACCACTCTGGTAAACAGGTGCATTCACCTGTGATACTGTCACAATTTTCCCTGTTATTGCAACGACATGTTTTCTTACATCGTAGTCCATATTTTCCATTCGGACAAGGTGTGTTGCATGAATCTCCAATCCAGCCAGGTTTACACGTAATAGATTCGTCTAAGCAGTTCATCGAAGAAAAACATAAGTAAATGTTCGTGAGTTTGTTTTCAAAACATTGAAACCAGGTATACACTGTCTTTCATATAAATTTCAGTGAGAAATATTCCATAAAAAACTAACAGCACTAATTTCTTGTAAAAGACATTTAGATTTGCAAAGATATAACAATATCTGCATAGAAACTGAAGCATTATAAATAAATAATTGTTTTATTAAAAATCCACCACGCACAAATTAACATTACACAGACTACTGTCCGCGCGGCTCACTTCAGAAACTGGATAAACGCTATTTTGACTATTTCATTATGCAAAACTTTAAATAAAATTGATATCATTCAGTAGATCGTTTTTGTTTCAAACACCAAGTCACAAAGAAACATCAAACACAAATGACTACACATGCATAAACCAGCGAGACCAATGGACAATCGGTGCCGACTTAGGACGGTCATCTGAAACGCCAGTAGCTGAAGGTGTAGTTATCCGGATTACGCGCACACAATCCTTCCACTTTTCCAGTTACTCAGAGGTCTCGAAGAACGTACATGTGTACGTATAGTGTAAAATAACATCCTCCCTATAAGAAGACCATAAAACAGACAGCATTACGCAGGTGGCTACGAAACAAACTCACATATGATATGTTAATGCGTATAAAATAAACATTAAAACAGTACCTATTCAGTCTCAAGGTCCAAAAGGCAAGGCAAACTCGTTAGAATTTTCATAGGATCGGTTGCTAGCATCGGAATAAATAACATTCCGAAGTGAGACCAGGTGCCTGAACGCAGTCAGCGTCTCCTGATTCCATGCAACACCCGTCGCAACAGCTCCATCGAAACCTGGCAAATTCGGTGATTGACTCGATGTACATTTTTGATGTACAGATCAGGTAAGTATGTCTTGTTTGGTGATGACGACAGCCATTCAGTTACAATGTAGAATGTCACTGATCATTCTGGAAAGGGGGGATCTGATATGCTTTTATTATATCACCGGAGCGACAGAAAAAAAATTCTCAATGATGGTTTCAGCCTTTGTGAAATATAGCCCTGAACAATTAGCTTACTTGCAAACCATCGAAGCTCTAACGATGAAATCTTCATATTTTGAACATGCCCTGGTGTACCGTACTAGCTAAGAAACAAAAACGACAGAAGCAGGAGAAGACGGAATGTTGCAACTGATGAAAGGGAAGGTATCAGGAATCTGAAATCATCATGCTTGCAATACAGTGAGGTGTTCTAATTGTTTCGAAAGATAGAAATTATATTCAAGTACGAAGCGGATCTGTCACTCTCTGTTGTTTTCATGAGGATATATGACCAATATGGATAATTACCATATCCCTGTATACAGCACAAAATCGAGAAAATCAGAAAACGAAGGCATACAAAATCAGGATAAAACAGGAACCAAATTAAACAAACTAAAACCTCCACCACTATATTTCATGTAGATGATCCTTAAAGTTCAGATTAAAGATGGACAACGCATCTTTTATGTATCTGAAGGTAAAATTGAACTCAAATCCAAGGTTCTTTCGCCCAGTTGAGAGCAAGGTTACTCTATCAAATCAGCTTCGTATGAAAAGATACGAAAAGATATATCCAAAAGCAGTGGGGAGCATTTGGTACCCATGGGTATGCCAACTATTTGCTGGAATACACTTCCTCTAAACACCACAAAAATGCCGTCAATCAAAAACTCAAGCATCCTGATAATATCGTCCTCGGTATACTTTCTGTTTGAATCAGCGTTCCTTCGCGATATAAATATCCCCGCCCTATGACAAAGCAACACAGATGAATATGTATATGAATATAAAAGAGGGCGAACGTAATACAGTCCGTGCTCTACCGGCTGTAGCGAGCTAGTGTATGCTATCACCCGAGGAGTCCGACTGAAATTCAGAGAGGACAGATGGTCGGGGTCCTGTATTCTCGAAAGAGGTTTGGACAGGGCTCATCATGGAGTCCCGTCGTTACAGTTAGACAGAGTGTGCTTGTACAAGACTGTAGATTGGTCATGTACCAAACCTAGTGTAAGTATGGTGACATGGAAGTAACCGGATGGAAGTAAGTATGGAAGTAATCGGATGTGACAGTTCTACCGAATTGAAGCGACGGGTGTTGCATGCAAGCAGGGGGTGCTTACTCTTCCTGGGCACCTGGTCTTACTCTCATATCGGGAGTTCGCTTCTTTTCATATGGCGGAGGTTTTTGTTTGTTTGCTTTGGTTTCTGTTTTATCCTGATTTTGTATGCCTTCGGTTTCTGATTTTCTGGGTTATCGATTTTGTGCTGTTAACAGGGATATGGTCATTATCCATATTTGTCATTAGTATCATATCCGCGGTATACATTTTGATGAATCTGACGCATTTTCTATGGTTACGCTGCCTACATTTGATCCTTTTGATTTTTTATCATATCACCATAAAGGGCAGGTTGTGAAATTCCAAAAGTGATATACTCTGTTGCGTGTATAGATTCGAATTTTAAAAGGAAGTTGATATTAATTTTTGTAGAATTTCCATAAAGTCTTGATGCTGGTAATATGAATGAAATTGGTGTAAATTTCCAGAAAGTCTTTTTGTTGGTAATATGATTGAAATTTGTGTGAATTCTTGTAAAATTTCCAGAAAGACTTTATGCTGGTACATGTAACATGATTGAAATTTGTGGCTTTTATTTTTCCAAAACTTTCGTAGAATTCTTAAGGATCCACATCTGATTGTCAATGATTCCATTTCTGAAATATGTTGCCTCACAGTATGTTTGAAGACCTTGCTTGATTCGAGTTGAACCAGCAATGAACCAGTGCTTTTGTGCATTCCAGTAGATATAAGAAAGTTCAAGATCAGAGTCATCGTATGAATACAGAGGAACTCCAGAACAGATTTGTGGTTGTCATTGTGGTTGTATTGTATCTCCGGGTGCTGAATGTTACTCTAGTTCTTCCCTCATGCATTTGAAGTAGTATGACTTACAAATGAAAGTAAAATTGTTTGTCGCTGTGTCAGCAGGAACAATGATATATTTCTCATGGAGGTCAGATAGTTCTTTGGCAACAAAAGGTTCATGAAAAATTGACTCTTGTTTGTTCTTGACTGAGTGACGAAGACGCCCTATTCTTCCTTTAAGTATTTCTCCTATGTATTTCATCCATTCGGAGAGTGTGTCTAGTTCCAAGTCGTCATTTTTGTCATGTGTTTATCTAATAGCAGCAAAAAAGTCAGGAAAATTGTAAACCTGTTGAAAACGTCTATGTTTAAGGGCCATTACCTCCTAAAAAAGGTCAACTGTTCCGAGACTCGAACATGATCTATATATTTTTTTTATTTTGAAGGCTTATGTAAAACGTCTTCAAATTCAAAAGCATAATTTAGATAGATAAATGTGTAAGTGTGTATAAGAACAGATAAATTTGCAGCATATATATATAGACCAGACATGCACGTTTCGGGTAATTAACCCTCGTCAGTGATCAAATTTCAATTCAATAGCTGCGAAGGCTGCGAAAAAAGTACTTAACCCTCGTCAGTGATCCTCAATCTAAACAGTGTGAAAATTATTATGTCCCAAAAAGTACCGAAAAACTAGCAGGATGGATGGGATATGATGCTACAGGACCCACGTTTTAGAAATATCAACATTTTTTATAACAGAAATTTTCGAATGCGTTGTAGAGACAGACGATCAACCTAAGTCAATCGAACTTGGCTACATGTGTCCTCGGGGACTCCTGGTCCACCAGCAGTGACACTCACCAAGTGGTTTAAACGTAAAACGTTTTCATATTGAATAACATCATTTACGAACAGAAAAATTTGCAGCATGGAACAGACATGCACGTTGCGGGTTATTAACCCTTGTCATTGATCAAATGTCAATTTAATAGCTGCGAAGGCTGTGAAAACAAGAGGCCCAAAAGAGCAACATCGCTCACCTGAGAGCCATATTCACTTTTAGGATATCAAACAAGATTGAGGCATTTTATAACTTTTGATAGCAAAGGAAGTACTTGCAGCAGATGAAGAGCCTTCTTTTTAAGTGTATCAAATAATGCACTTGATTGTCTAAGATATTAAAATTATGAACTTTGAAAATGTGGAAAGTTTGCACTTAAGTTTAAACATCCTGAAATATATAAGAGTCAGGTGAGTAAGTATGAAGTGTCACTGTAAAGGTATATTGTGTATAATAATGGCCTATTACAATGAACAAAGGTTAGTGACTCCTGTAATAGGGCTATTGTAGGTCAACATCAACCACATCGTACATCTGCATAACTATTAGTTTGGAACTGCACAGCAATTTTCATTCAAATAAAGAGAAAATCTTTTATCAAAGAATTACAACTTTTGTCAAAGTAGGTCAACTACTATAGAATTGAAGTTAATCTGTAAATCATCACTATGATGCTCCACTGCGAGAAACATTCAATTATTTGTAGAATGACAAATATGGATAATGACCATTTCCCTGTCTACAGTACAAAATCGATAATTCAGAAAATCAGAAACCGAAGGCATACAAAATTGCAGATGAAAGTCTAAATAAAAACACAAGCAACACAAAGCATATGGCAAAAAAAAAAAAAAAAAAACTCCAATGTTTATTCTATCCAATCAGTGTTTGTATATGAACAGGGTTTCCTGTTTATGTCTAATTTGATTTTGAAAATCAATAGCAGATTGGAAGTAAACTGAGACATTCAGAGTCTCAACAAGCTTTTTATATCATCATCCATTGTGGCTTTGATCTCTGACCTTGAAATTCAATAGGTGTCATTTCCTCATCATGGGAAACTTACATGCAAAGTTTGATGAAGATCAGAAGTAACCTGTGACCTCTAGAGTGTTCACTAGGTTTTCCTATTATTACACAATGATACCTTGACCTTAAAAATCAATAGATGTGTTTTTCTCAGTATGGAAAACGTCCTTTTTCTAAGACCCTGGCGGCCAGGGGCTCAAACAAAATATAAGGTGCACAACTACACTATAGACCAAACTAAATGCATAAAGTATCAGGTTTCCATCATTTATGGTTTTAGAGGAGTTGCGTTCACGAATTGTTTACAGACAGACAGACAGACAGACGGACGGACGCCGGACAACATGGTATCGCATAAGCTTGACTGGTCTTTGACCAGTAGTGCTAAAAAGTATGTCAAACTTCAAGGTCATGGTCACGAAATCAAAATTTTGGTACCAATGGAAAGGTTTTGTTACAAGGAATACACATGTGAAATATAAAATTGTATTTGGAAAAAATGAATGTCTCTCCCCCATTAAAAATGTACTAAGTGACCTTGATCTTGATCAAATGACCTTGGGTCAAGGTGATGTGAAACCTTTGGGTCGTAAGCAACAACATATTAAAATATAAAAGTGATCCCTTAAAAAGTTCAAGAGATATGGCCCGGACATTATTTGTGATAGACGGATGCAAAGGCAAAAACAATATGTATATGTGGTCCTCCCATTGGGGGGGAGACATAAATATGAAATCCCTATCACTTACCATTCAAAAGTTACGACCAAAGTTTAAGATTTCCTGACTGACCATACGTAACCTGACCCCTTCTCCAAAAAGTTAAAAAAAAAAAAAAAAAAAAAAAAAAAAAAAAAAAACAGGTTACGTATGCAGGAAAATGGAAAGGGGGTGGGGGGGGGGTGGTTGAGTTCGTCCCACTTGAACAGTTTCCCCTGGCTTGACGGTGATGTTCCAAGATTACCGTCATACGGCATTTACATATCACAGCTCATCCGGTACACTAGTGCATGTACTGAAATTTTGGATTTTCACAGTAGAAATTTACAAATTACCGAACAACTTTTAGGTCAAGGTTTCCGCTTTCATAAACTAGTTAAGTCTTTCTGGAAATTTTACAAAAATTACAGTCAACTTCTTTTAAAATACGGACCTATACATGCAACAGAGTACATTACTATGGGTATTACACAACCTGTCTTTTATGGTGATATGATAAACAAAATAAAAAGGATAAAAAGTAGGCAGCATAACCATCGAAAATGCGTCAGAATCATCAAACGCCTTTTATACTGTGGATATGATCCTAATGTCACCAGACGGACACAAGGCTTGGTACTTGACCAATCTACAGTCTTGTACAAGCGCATCCTTGAGACTTGCACTCTGACTGACTGTGACGACGGGACTCCATGAAGGGCCCTGTCCACACCTCTTTAGAGAAGACAGGGCCCCGAACACCTGTCCTCTCTGAATGTCAGTCGGACTCCTCGGGTGATTACATACACGAGCTCGCTACAGCCGGCAGAGCACGGACTGTATCAGCATTGCCCTCTTTTTATATCCATTTACATATTTATCTGTGTCTCTGGGGCCTCTGCGTTTCGCGGTCTTGTTTGTGTGATGTCATCTTCCAGTGAGGAGGTTTTACACCACAATTGTACGTTCATCGAGACCTCTGGGTAAGTGGAGAAGTGAGAGGGTTGTGCGCACGTAATCCAGGATAACCACACCATTTGCTACTTGCGTGACAAATGGCCGTCCAAAGTCGGCACCGGTTGCCCATTGGTCTCGTCGGTTTATGTGTAGTCTTTTGTGTTTGATGTTTACATGTCGTGTGTCTCTTTTCCGTCTCGTGCTGTACTCGTCTTTTGTGTTTTTTGCATCGGGGTGTTTTGGTGTTTTGCTGTTGATGCTGCAGCGGGGTTTTGTTGGAGATCTCCTCCGTTCTTTGACCATACGCCACTTAGTATCAAGTTATATCAAGTTTCAATGCTAAACGTCTTCAAATTCATTAGCATCATTTAAGAACGGATAAATTTGCAGCATGGACCAGACTTGCACGTTTCGGATACTTAACCATTTCCAGTAATCCTCAATCTAAAGAATGTAAAATGATAAAAAAATTGAAAGTTGTTAAGTCCAAAAATGTACCGAAAGACTTAACAGGATGTGTGGGATATGATGATACATGATCCAATATCTCGAAAGGCTTGATAAAATAGTCCAATCCAATATCTTGAAAGACTGCGTAAAAAAGTCCGGAAACGTGACCTCGGACGGATTGACGAACGCACGGACACACGCACGCATGGACTTCACGGACAGCGACATAACATAATGAGGGGCGTATAAAAATAACAAGTTACCACATTCTGTATCTTCTCTTTTCATTACGTTTTCCGATATTTCCATGTAATGTTCATTACAGTTGATTTCTTTTAAGGTGATGCTAAAAACGCAAACAATGAGGAGCATCGGAACCTTTAAGATGAAAAAAAAAAAAAAACATTAGAATAACTTTATAATACACAATACCAGTCTAATTAATCTTAAGAAAAGCTGGATATTAATAAACATATCGTTTGAAGAAGTATGACTGTCATAGTTGCTTGCGTTGGTAATTTCCACAAAATTGCACATGAACCCTTTGATTTAGTTACATAGAACTCATGAATTTCTTTTTTTTTCAAATATAAAGATAGAAATAAATGTTTCTGAACGAAAATGTCCCAGGAGACATCCTTGCAAGAATCAAAGCTGTCGGCTTAAAATTACACGTATGTGAAAGTCTAAGATTAAATACCCTAAAAAAGGAGGGGAATTCCAACAATACTAGGTTGCAACAGCCAAAATAAAACCCCAATACATCTAATACAAAAACACAAACCAGACACACAAAGAAAGAAACACAGTACAGACAAGGAACACAGACTCACACCATAGAAACATCGAACAAAAAAGACCACACATAAACCAACGAGACCGAAACATCGAACACAAGCTACCACACATTAAACAACGACACCAACTCACACCATAGAAACATAGAAGACAAAAGACCACACATAAACCAACCTCACCAACTCACACCATAGAAACATAGAAGACAAAAGACCACACATAAACCAACGACACCAACTCACACTATAGAAACATAGAAGACAAAAGACCACACATAAACCAACGTCACCAACTCACACCATAGAAACATAGAAGACAAAAGACCACACATAAACCAACGACACCAACTTACACTATAGAAACATAGAAGACAAAAAACCACACATAAACAAAGGTCACCAACTCACACCATAGAAACATAGAAGACAAAAGACCACACATAAACCAACGACACCAACTCACACCATAGAAACATAGAAGACAAAAGACCACACATAAACCAACGACACCAACTCACACCATAGAAACATAGAAGACAAAAGACCACACATAAACCAACCTCACCAACTCACACCATAGAAACATAGAAGACAAAAGACCACACATAAACCAATGACACCAACTCACACTATAGAAACATAGAAGACAAAAGACCACACATAAACCAACGTCACCAACTCACACCATAGAAACATAGAAGACAAAAGACCACACATAAACCAACGACACCAACTCACACCATAGAAACATAGAAGACAAAAGACCACACATAAACCAACCTCACCAACTCACACCATAGAAACATAGAAGACAAAAGACCACACATAAACCAACCTCACCAACTCACACCATAGAAACATAGAAGACAAAAGACCACACATACACCAACGACACCAACTCACACCATAGAAACATAGAAGACAAAAGACCACACATAAACCAACGACACCAACTCACACTATAGAAACATAGAAGACAAAAGACCACACATAAACCAACGTCACCAACCCACACCATAGAAACATAGAAGACAAAAGACCACACATAAACCAACGACACCAACTCACACCATAGAAACATAGAAGACAAAAGACCACACATATACCAACGTCACCAACTCACACCATAGAAACATAGAAGACAAAAGACCACACATAAACCAACCTCACCAGCTCACACCATAGAAACATAGAAGACAAAAGACCACACATAAACCAACGACACCAACTCACACCATAGAAACATAGAAGACAAAAGACCACACATAAACCAACCTCACCAGCTCACACCATAGAAACATAGAAGACAAAAGACCACACATAAACCAACGTCACCAACTCACACCATAGAAACATAGAAGACAAAAGACCACACATAAACCAACGTCACCAACTCACACCATAGAAACATAGAAGACAAAAGACCACACATAAACCAACCTCACCAGCTCACACCATAGAAACATAGAAGACAAAAGACCACACATAAACCAACGACACCAACTCACACCATAGAAACATAGAAGACAAAAGACCACACATAAACCAACCTCACCAGCTCACACCATAGAAACATAGAAGACAAAAGACCACACATAAACCAACGACACCAACTCACACCACAAGAAACATGAAAACACGTAAGACCACATATAAACCAACGAGACCAATGGGCAACTAGTTTCAAAGTAGGTCGGTCAAGTAGCAGACGGTGTGTTTATCCAGATTACGTGTGCACAATCATCCCTTTTTTCCAATAATCCAGAGGTCTCGAAGAACGCACAATTGTGGTGTAAAAAGATTTTAAGTCTGATTTGAAACATGAAAGGCATTCTTTAGTAATCATGAGCCTGATACATGTACAGATTATTTTCAAAACATATTGCAACAATAAAAAGGTATTCTAGAATAATGAGGATAATTTTTGCGAATTTGGGAGTATTCCCCTTAGTCTTTTACGCTAGTTATAATTTTCACATTAGGGTTATTTTTGCGATAATAATACAATCGCTAGTATCGCGAAAATACCCAAACAGGAAAATTTCCACATTAATAGTATGCGGCAAAAATAATAATAATAATAATAATAATACTAATGTAACCAACATGAAAGAACGTGATCTTCGTCAGGTCTACAAAGTTTGAATAATTTGTCCTTTATTTTATTATCCCAATGACTGAAAATCAAAAAGTTTTTTTTTTGTAGGCAGACAGACAGACAGACAGACAGACAGACAACTCACACTGGGTCGTAAAATTAAAGACATACATTGTAACTCAGGAGGTATTATTTCTATATGTGCATCCTCTAAGAAGAGTCATCCTTTGAAGAATAATTCATAATCTCTACAAAAACTTCAAATTCCAAATACACTCACTCAGTTTGTATTTTCAATGTTAGTCATTTTACAATACTTATTTTAATATTCTATTCAATTTAATTTTAGGTGAAACAGAAAAAAAAATCAAGTATACAAACCATCCATGTTGTTTATTATACCCTTTTATGTCTGTTTCTCCTTTTTTACACTTAATTTCCCAAGAATGTATCCTTATGTCAAATTTCCTTAAGAAAATCATATAATGTATGTTTAGTTTACGAGGATAAAATTATGAGACAATATTGTAATCTTCACAAAACAAAAAAAAAAGTATTACCTTCATACTGTAGTCGAGCGCTGCAACTGTGTAAAGATATAAATAGACGCAAAAGTGGGTTTATGAACGAGGTTAACATGCAAACAATTTCGCAAATTTGTAATTAATGGACGATTGGCGTATCAATGAATACTGAAATCTATACGTGCTTACTTGATGTTTTATTTTACAATGAAATTTAATTTACACTTAGTGTTTATCATACAGTGTAAACATTCAAAATCAAAAACAAATTGGAAACAAACGTTAAGTCAATACACTTTCTGATTAACCGTGCTTATGCAAACACAATCATATACAAAAATTAATTATTTTTCTTGAATAGATAAATAAGGTTGAATATATATTCTACATAATATGTGGTTTAAGTAAAAAAAGAAGAATGCGTGGTTTGTATGGTAGTGACTTTCTTTCTCCCACGTGGATATACAAGTAATGTTAAACGTCTTCAAATTCAATAGCATCATTTAAGAACAGATCAATTTGTAGCATGGACCAGACCATCTTGTTCTGGGTACTTAACCCTAGTCAGTGATCCTCAATCTTAACAATTTATTATGGCCAAATATTTTGGTTTTTTGGTCTTTTCTACCATCCTGTATATACGCTGAAGACGGGTACTTTTTGTCGATAAATGATTATTTATCGACAAAATTCTTTACCCGTAATGATAATGTTACTTCGTGTAATTTCGTCTTCAACATGATCCATGCTGTAAATTTATCTGCTCTAAAATAAAGCTTATTAATTTGAAGACATTTGTACCACTTGGAAAGTGTCACTGCTAGTGGACCAAGAGTCCCCGAGGACACATGTAGCCAAGATCGATCAATTCCGGTTGGTCGTTTCTTCAAACGCATTTGAAAAATTATCTTTACAAAATTTTCTCAAATGTCTAAAACCTGGGTCCTGTAGCATCATATCCAAGCCATCTTGCTACGTCTTTCGGTATATTTAGGACATTATTTTCACAGATTTTGGCCATATTACATTGTTTAGATTGAGGATCACTGACGAGGGTTAAATAACCGAAACGGGCATGTCTGATCCATGCTGTAAATTTATCTGCTCTAAAATAATGCCAATGAATTTGAAGACGTTAAACATATACATTTAAGCGTCCCAATTGTGGTTTCTTGACGTTTAAAGGAAAACCATTACAATTCTTCTTCTTCTTCTTCCCTTGAAATTTGAAGTTGGAGTACTCGCAATATAGCGATAAAAATGTCAATCTGTAAAAACAGGAACTAGAACATGCAATCACTAAGACATTTAAAAGATCATATTCTAACTAGAAATTGTAATCTATAGGAGAGTATATACATTTCTTGGCTATAGCTTTTACACCAAGAAATACAGGTCAAGTTCGAATATGGGTAATGCCCCTTAATTAGGTTCAGAGTAATGCCCCTTGAAACTTAGAAAAATTAAGATGTTGTGGTTTCCGACTTTAAAGGAAAAGTGTTACATATAATCATCTTGGATAATAGATCTTTTAGACCAAGAAATACAGATCAAGATGGAATATGTGTCATGTCCCTCAATTACGTGCAGAGTTATACCACTTGAAACTTGAAAAATAAGAAAAAGTTTCTGGTTTCCGGACATTGGAATGAAAACCTTTACATATAATCAATTAATATATTGGATATAGCTTTTACACCAAGACATACAGGTCAAGTTCGAATATGTGTCATGTGCCTCAATTTTATGCAGAGTTATGCCGTTTGAAACTTAAAAATTTCAAAATTTTGTAGTTTCCCGACATCGGATAGAACCGTTAAAGATAATCAATTGATATATTGCATATATATTTTACATAAAGAGATATAGATAAACTCAATTTTGTGCAGAATTATGTCCCTTGAAAAATTCAATATTCTCATGTTTCAGGGAATCAATTGATTGGATTTATAAAATTTCAATATTTTGTGGTTCCGGACATTTAAAGCAAAATGTTTACAGATAATCAATAAACTTCTAAGATATAGCATTTACACCAAGAAATACAGGTCAAGTTCAAATATTGGTCCTGTTATCTTACAGTGAGGAGGTTGTTTAACTCCAAAATTGTTCGTTCTTCGAGATATCTGGGTTATCGGAAAAGTGGGAGGGTTTTGCGCACGTAATCCAGGATAACCACACATTCTGCTATTTTCGTGGCAGATGGCCGTCCTAAGTTGGCACCGGTTGCCCATCGGTCTCGTTGGTTTATGTGTAGTCCTTTTCGTTTGATGTTTCTGTGTTGTTCGTTGACGTTAACCTTTCTTGTCCCTTTGCGTCTCTTTCTGTGTATGTCTGCTCTGTGTTTTTGCACTGGGTGTTTGGGGTTTTGCTGTGAATGCTGCAAACTGGTGTTGTTGGAGAACCCTCCTTTGTTCAATACTATGCAGAGTTTTGCCCCTTGAAGCTGAGAAAAAAAAATCAGTATTTTGTGATTTCAAAACATCTAACAGAAATCCCTACATATTCATAAAAATTAGATCTTATACTCAGAAATTTATGTCAAGAACCTATGTATAGGCCATGTTGCTCAATTTCTTGAGGTTTCATGTCCCTTGAATCAGTATTTTTTACATTTAAAGATGTTTAATGCAAACTACATCAGAAAATCAATTCAATGTAAAAGATTGTCTCGTCGGTCTATGTGTAGAGATATGTTTGTGACGGACTAACATCGTCACTGTAAAAGTTCAACGGTCGATATGGGGAACTCGTTATACACTATGATGTCCGACTCTCCAAAATGGTGGATGCTATTCTGTGGTAGACCATTTGAACCATCCAACCAAAGATTGTACTCTATGTCTTCCAAAATGGAAGTTACCGGATGTGACAGTTCTACCGAATTTAAGCGGCGGGTGTTGCATGCAAGCAGGAGATGTTTACTCTTCCTGGGCACCTGGTTTTTGTTTGTTTGCTTTGGTTCCTGTTTTATCCTGATTTTGTATGCCTTCGGTTTCTGATTTTCTGAATTATCGATTTTGTGCTGTATACAGGGATATGGTCATTATCCATATTTGTCATTTTTGTGTTTGATATTTACACGTCGTATGTCTCTTTTCCGTCTCATAGTATGCTCGTCTTATGTGTTTTGCAAAGGGTTTTTGGAATTTTGCTGTTGGTGCTGCAACATGGTCTTGTTGGAGATCCCCTCCCTTCTCTCATGTACATGACAAACCAACAGCTCTTTACATGTACTATCGCATTCGTAAAGATTGCACTCTGACTCACTGTAATGCATTGACTCAATGACGGTACTCGATGCTAAACATAGTGCTCTATTGTGAGTGCTGTTGAGATTATCGTCAGAATCTTCTTTAACTCTTGGAGAAGACAAGGTCCCGAGCACTGAATGCATTTCTTATATACATGTATACGCCCTGTGATTTTTTTTTGTGTGTGTTTTTGTTGATATCCAATAATTTGTAAAACTTTTGATTATGATTTCTGTATTCTGACTGCAGCATCATGAACTTTCCTTCTCTGAGTAGCAACATTCATTAATCGCCTGCTTCTGGTGTTTTAATATGACAAATATGGATAATCACCATATCTTAAAAAAAAGCAGGGGATCTTCAACAACACTCGGTTGCAGCACACACAGCAAAACTTCAAAACACTCAATGCAAAAAAAAAAACAAAAAAAAAAAAACACAGAGCAGACATTCACAGAAAGAGACACAAAAGGGACAAGGAACACCAACGCAAACCATAGAAACATGAAGCATAAAAGACCACACATAAACCAACGGCCATCTGCCTCGTAAGAAGCAGACTGTGTGGTTATCCTGGATTACATGCGCACAATCCTCCCACTTTTCCGATTACACAGAGGTCTCGAAGAACGTACAATTAAGGTGTTAAACAACCTCCTCACTGTTGTATGACCACACACAAACAAGACCGTAAAATGCAGAGGCCCAATCAACACAGATCAATATGAAAATGAATATAAAAAGAGGACGTACGTAATACAGTTCGTGCTCTGCCGGCTGTAGCGATGTTCAACGTCACTCTTCATATTCAATAGCATCATTTAAGACCTGATAAATTTACAACAGGGACCAGACATGCAGGTTTCGGGTACTGATATATGTTATCACCCGAGGAGTCCGACAGTCATTCAGAGAGGAAATGTGATCGGGACCCTGTTTTCTCTAAAGAGGTTTGGACAGGGCCCGTCATTGAGTCCTTTCGTCACAGTCAGTCAGAGTGCAAGTCTTAATATGAATTCTCTGAGACGACCAAAATATCAACCAAACAGCATGTCATCGATTCTTATGAAATTGTGCATATACTTTTACAGTCTCATAAGACTTTAAAATACGGGAGAAAATTTTCCCCAAATTTCTTCGTATCCATGGTAACATAGCTCAAAAAGGTCTGATATAAAAAAAAGTATTGAAAATGCAGCGTATCTCAGTTTTCCGCTAATGATGAGGAGTTCATTGAAGAAAAATAAAATAAAATTATTCAGTTGCAGCAAAAAAAATTTGGGCATGTTAAATTATTAAAAAGAAATACATTTCTGCAATTTCAAACATAGATATAAACAAAGAGAAGCAAAAAACATGCAATTTTACCACCAAATCCTTTACAATTCAAACAGTCATATCTTGAAAGGCACCGATAGTTCAAATAAGTGAAACACAAAATATTAAAACAGAGACATTGAAAACATGAAACATTAAGAAAACTTGGTGTGGTATTAGTTAGGTAACCAGATATAGATACCATGCGCAGAAAGTTAGCTATTTTCATGTTTTACACACTCAGAGTTACCTCCCTTAGTAGTACTCTTCACTAAAATATGTGCCTCCAAGGTAAACAATGTGGCAGATTTAGCAGGGGATTACGTTGTGCAGTTGAGTGTGAAGGAAATATTAATAATTACATCATACATTTTAACTACAAGCAGTTTATCAATTCAAACATAAATATGGCGTGTATGTGCCTCTCAAGATGACGAACAAATTCAATCCTGTCAATCAGCAATCTCCTGCTACGTACGGAAACGGGGAGACAAAAGTGCTGGCCAGCTGCTGAGCAGAGGAATATATAACTTTAACAACAGGTAAATACCTATTGAATCGATTTACCTTACCAGCTTTCTTTCTCTTAGGTATCTTATTAACGATAAACTTCACAGGAATCGTGTTTTTTTTCTATCGAGGTGTGGGGGGTGGCTTTTAGGGTATCCAATCTCTCCTCAGCTCATTGGAAGTTGGAACTTTACTAACATTTTTTGTTTTCCTTTTTTTCTGAACAAGTAATTCTCTGTAACTAATCGAATCGAAATTTCAATATAAAGAAGCTGCATTTATAATATGATCATATCCTGTAACAATTCAATAATTTAAATTTTTTTGAACCTTTCTTATACCATTTGGCATTTCAGTACTGTCACCTGCAATGCATTTTCACAATTTTAAATTAAACCTCCTAAAAAACACATTTGCATATTTTTCTTTCTTTCCATAAATTTTCCAAATGCTGTTGATGTATTCCTTTTTATAGTTAAGCAAACAACATGATTTTCTGTTGGGTCAAAAGGGGGAGGGGGGGGGGGTAAGAACAGCAAGTAAATTCTACCCTACCAGTATGTACTTCTCAGGAATCATGCTTTTTAGTTTACATTTGTTGGAGTGGAGGGGGAAGACTACACATAAACCAACGAGACCAATAGACAACCAGTGCCGACGTAGGACGAAAATTTGCCTCCTCACTGTCAGATGACCACACACAAACAAGACCGCAAGACGCAGGGGCCCAAGCAACACAGATAGATATGTAAATGTATATAAAAAGAGAAGGTCAAGGGTAACGTTGAAACGGAAATTGTTACATTAGAAAGGCTATGTCAAGGAATACACATTAATATGAGAGCCTTAGCACTTATACCGGTTGTACAGTAGTTAGAAATGAAGGTCAAATGTTATATATGCACTTTGTGTAGGAACAAAAACATTTCTGTAAACAGTTTATATGTCCGAAAATCTTTTTGTGCATATTATAACATTCAAATTATTTGTAACAGTTAAGGCAAAGGTTTTGTACAAACCAATATGGCAGTCTTGTGTTTACATTTCTTAGTGTACAAAGTTAATCAAATTTCATATTGAAATGCTTTATCACGGAACAGGCGTTTGTTTACTGCATAGTTATATTGTCGAGAAGGCTCTAATATACAAATGAAATGATACATGAATATCAGAAATGAATACAATGGATATACAGTATATACTTATTATCTTCAATTACACTATGATATAAAACCATTACACGGAAATCCATGTCGCTCTATTCAGCCAGTATTTCTTTTTTAATTAACTTTATCTTTTTTACTTTATCTATTTATTTATTTATCTATTGATTTATTGATTGATTGATTGATTTATTTATCTTTTATTTTCGTTTTGAGAATTGATCGACGGAGTAGAATTAACAATCGGGAAAATAAAACCATATGAATTCGAAAAAAAAAAATATATCCGGCTATCGAAAAAATCATTTCACATGTCTTTATCGCCTTCCCACCATCCAATACTCGCAGATATAGAGGGGGTTGGGTGGGGGTGTTGTAGGCGGGTCAGCCTCCTTCTCTAAAATTTACCAAAACTGCTGATTTAAATCATTTGGTGGATCTCTGTCTGGATAATTTTTGTTGATGTATAAAATGAGGACGGCCATTTGATCCTGAAAAGGAGGGGGCGGGGCACTTTTTGGAAATAAATATTCTGACCTCAAAATGGTTGAAAATAAATAATCTTACTGGGAAAAATGTCAGAAACCCTCCCCTCCTCAAATGGTCGTCCCCAAATATATACAGATTCATATGAAACAAAATCTAAAACGGAGGACAGATGAGGATTGATATATCACAGTGGCGAAGCTGAAGACTAAAAGTGGAGAGGTCACAACAACCCATCGAAGAAAACTGACAAATAAAGAAATATTACAATAGTATTATTTACTGGTATAAACACCCCTTTGAATCCTCCAGTGTGACTCATATCTAAGAAAACTTTCGATATGAACATGAAATGCGACAGTCCCTCCCCAAACATGTAAATCCACATACAGATATTCGACTTGACATCCCTGCGTCCTTCAGAATTGACTTGTACTGTGTGCGTAAATTCGAATGCATAAACAAAACCCATAAGCTATGGATGAAATGAACTAGGAATCAATTCTGTCCATCTATAGTGGCTCAGTTTTTTACTTCAAGGGATTCTTGATCGAGATGATGAATTGCTTATTCCTGGATTCAACGAAATAAGTCTGATGTATGATACTTATCTACTTTGATTTACTTTGATTTTCTGAAAAAATAATGTCAAAGAAATGAGAAAGAACCCACCATAAGTGAAATGTACCATGGGTTGATTCAGAGGGGCTACGGGGGTCAAGATATTACCTGCAAATTGCCCAAAAAGTAATTTCTTCTATTTATGAGCATAATTTTCTAAAAAGAAAAACAATTATGATTCATTGATTTATTCATTCGTTCGTTTAATCAATCATTCATTTTATTGACTATATCATTAATTACATGCATATAGCTTAAAATCTGAGATCTTGAAATAAAATCAAAGAACAAGAATAATTTAAATGTTAATATATATATAGACAAAAAAGTAGTTCAATTAGAGCTTTACCAATAGCAGACGGTTGTTGGACGACGAAGTACGTCCAAACGAAACGCGATGAAACTCACCTTACATAAGGGGTCGTGATATATCTTTCAAAAACTGAAATAAAAGTCTATGAAGACGAATACATATGAATATATGTCAAAGGAGGGGATCTCCAACAACACCAGGTGGTAGCGCCCACAGCAAAACCCCAAAACACCAAATGCAAAAACACAAAGCAGACAAGCACGGAAAGAGACGCATAAGGGACAAGGAACGTCAACGCACAACACAGAAACATCAAACACAAATGACTACACATAAACCAACGAGACCAATGGGCAACCGGTGTCTACTTAGGACGACCATTTGCCACGGAAATAACAGAAGGTATGGTTAACCTGGATTACGTGTGTCACCATAAAATGCAGGTTCTGAAATACCCAAAGTAATATACTCTGTTGCCTGTATTGGTCCGAATTTCAGAAGAAGTTAACAATATTTTTTGTAAAATTTCCAGAAAGTCTTTACTAGTTTGTGAAAGCGAAAACCTTGTCCTAAAAGTTTCTTGGTAATTTGTAAATTTCTACTATGAAAATCCAAAACAACAGTACATGCTCTAGCATACCGGATGAGCTGTGAAATATACATACCATAGTAACCTAGGAACCTAGGAATCTAGGAACATCACCGTCAAGCCAGGGGAAATTTACTATGTTAAATCCAAAATCATCTCCTTTGTCATACACACTCGTAATTATCTCTCCATTAACAATTTTAATATTTAGGTCCAAAAATGGTGTTTCTGTGTTTGAAACCTTTGCCTTGTTTAGAATCAATTCTTGTGGATAAATAACATTTTTATACTTTTCAAAAACAGGATTGTCGATAGTAAGAATATCATCCAGGTACCTAGAAGTACCAATGAAACATTTCACATCATCATTTTTTCTTTGCTTTTGAAGATTTTGGATAAATTCCTTTTCATGCGTGTATAAAAATAAATCTGGAACAAGAGGCGCACAATTAGTACCCATTGGAATCCCTACAACCTGCTTGTAGAGTTTCTCTCCAAATCGTACATAAATATTGTCCAAAAGGAAGGACAAGGCAGTACACGGGTCACTACATGTCCATGATTTGTATGATTTGTAATCTGTGGCGGAAAAGAAACCCTTCGATTCAGAAGTATAAATATAAGTTTTCCCTTCTCGATCAAAACACCATTTCATGAGTTTGGACAGTCGAGCATTTATTTTGTCTTGAGGAAGCGTGTACTAATTCATGATTTTTTATTACTGACTACAGTTTACCGATGCATTTTCTATCCCAGCTTGCCAAAATACCTAAAATTTTCAGAACATGCTCTCTCTCTCTCTCTCTCTTTCTCTCTCTCTCTCTCTCTCTCTCTCTCTCTCTCTCTCTCTCTCTCTCTCTCTCTCTCTCTCTCTCTCTCTCTCTCTCTTTCTTGAAAGGATCGATCCTAAATAACATTTGTGAGAATTTTCATCAAGTTTTGTCTAGAAAACTGATGTAAGCTCTCACAGCGATAAATTAACGCATTGCAAAATATTGTCAAACTGTTCTAAATAGAAATGATGTTTATTTTGGTCTATTAAAATTCAGGGGATGTGATTGACAAAATACAAGAGAAGATTCCCTCCTTTCTTTTAGAAGTTTATCTGAAAAACGCCTTCCTATCAGAACAAAATCTGTATACTTGGTAATTGCTTGGGTAGAGCACATCAATTGTACAAAAAGAAATTTTTAAACCAATACGATTTCTTCATACGACATTTCAAATATTTACACTATGCTTTCCCACGACAAAATAAATGATAAATCGTCCAAACTCATTAAATGGTGCTTAAATCGAGATGATAAAACTTATATTTGTACACCTGAATAAAAGGAGTTCTTTTCTGCTACAGATTACAAATCATACAAAATAAAGGAGGGAATCTCCGTTAACACCAGGTTGCAGCACCCACAGCGAAACACCAAAACACCCAATGCAAAACACAGAGCAGACACGCAGAGAAAGAGACGCAGAAGGGACAAGGAACAGCAACGCACAACACAGGAACATCAAAGAGAAAAGACCACACATAAATCAACGGGACCAATGGGCAACCGGTGCCGACTGAAGATGATCATCTGCCACGAAAACAGTAGACGGTGTGGTCTCGAAGAACGAGCAATTGTGGTGTAAAACAACCTCCTCACTGTTAAATCATGGAGATGTAGTGACCTGTGTATTGCCTTGTGTTTCCTCTTGGACAACATTTATGTGAGATTTGGTAGAATCTTCACAAGCACGTTTTAGGGATCCCTATGGGTACAAATTGTGCGCCTCTTGTTGCAGATTTATTTTTATACACGTAGGGTAATTTATCCAAAATTTTCAAAAACAAAGAAATGAAATATTTCATTGGTACTTCTAGGTACCTGGATGATATTCTTATTGTCGACAACTGTAACCATATGGCCTCTCCCCCACAATATTTATGGTGAATTATTGTTTTATGTTGGGGAATTTGCACACTGTAGGAAGAGGAATAACTCTAAACTGAATCGATGCATTTATCAGAATCTGAAAGTAAATTAATTCCCTTTCATGAAAGAGGGATGATGTTAATATTAATTCACATAAAGATAATTTTGAAAGAAGATAAGAAACCGATTCAAGAAATGTCAATTAATAAGTTTATCTTAAGATTTTAAGGGAATATTTTCTCAACTTTAACATGTTTAATAGTAAATATTGATTTTCCAATACTTGAAAGGCCAGAGATTGATAAGAACTTAATTACAAATTAGTTTTATTTATGAGTTGGAGAAATCTACACGTGAAGTACCAGCATATTGAGTTTATCTACGTACAATCCCTCATAATTTCAGACGCTTTGAAGAGTTGTAGACAACCTTATCTTTGAGGGATGAACATGGAATTATCAAGAAATATGTCCATCATATTGTGCAATTCCCCTCCCAGGTTTAAATACAATGTGTCATTTTTCAATTGTTAGAAATACTTTCTCGCATGCTATGGATTCTGTTAAACAATGTTTCGTGAAATAACTTTGTTAAAATTCCAACGATGTTTTCTGTCAACAACAAAGAACTGCAAATTAATTAATCACACAACGCGAAGTACGAAATATGGCTTGTAAGCCCGCATCGGCTTACACAACCCTGTTTTTTAAAAGTCTAAAAATGTTAAATCCACAAGAATTGATTCTAAACAAGGCAAACGTTACAAACACAGACACACCGTTTTTGGACCTCAATATCAAAATTGTTACATGTAATGGAGAGACTCATACAAGTGTGTATGACAAAAGAGATGATTTTAAATTCAGCACAGTAAATTGTCCCTGGCTTTGTACATGTAGCACATGTAGCCAAGTTCGACCAATTTCGGTTGATCGTTTCTTCAACGCATTCTTAATTTCTGTTATCAAACTTTCTTGAAATTTCTTAAAAGTGGGTCCTGTAGCATCATATCCTACCCATCCTGCTAAGTCTTTCGGTACACTTTTTCGACATAGTAACTTTCATACTTTTTGGCATATTACATTGTTTAGATTTAGGATCACTGATGAGGGTTAAGTATCCGAAACGTGCATGTCTGGTCCACGTTGCCAATTTATCTGTTCTTAAATGATGCTATTCAATTTGAAGACGTTTACATTTACATTGATGATACCGTCGTACGGTACTTACATTTCACAGCTCATCCGGTATGCAAGAGCATGTACTGATGTTTTGGATTTTCATAGTAGAAATTTACAAATTACGAGGAAACTCATAGGTTAAGATTTTCGCTTCCACAAACTAGGAAAGACTTTATGGAAATTTTACAAAAATTATTGTCAACTTCTTCTGAAATTCGGACCAATACAGGCAACAGAGTATATTACTTTGGGTATTTCACAACCTGCATTTCATGGTGACACACGTAATCGTTAATAACCATACCTTCTGCTATTTCCGTGGCAAATGGCCGTCCTAGGTTGGCACCGGTTGCCCATTGGTCTCGTTGGTTTATGTGCAGTCATTTGTGTTTGATGTTTCTGTGTTGTGCGTTGACGTTCCTTGTCCCTTATGCGTCTCTTTCCGTGCTTGTCTGCTTTGTGTTTTTGCATTTGGTGTTTTGGGGTTTTGCTGTGGGCGCTACAACCTGGTGTTGTTGAAGATCCCCTCCTTTGACATATATTCATATGTATTCGTCTTCATAGACTTTTATTTCAGTTTTTGAAAGATATATCACGACCCCTTATGTAAGGTGAGTTTCATCGCGTTTCGTTCGGACGTTCTTCGTCGTCCAACAACCGTCTGCTATTGGTAAAGCTCTAATTGAACTACTTTTTTGTCTATATATATTAACATTTAAATTATTCTTGTTCTTTGATTTTATTTCAAGATCTCAGATTTTAAGCTATATGCATGTAATTAATGATATAGTCAATAAAATGAATGACTGATTAAACGAACGAATGAATAAATTAAATCAATGAATCATAATTGTTTTTCTATTTAGAAAATTATGCTCATAAATAGAAGTAATTACTTTTTGGGCAATTTGCAGGTAAAGTCTTGACCCCCGTAGCCCCTCTGAATCAACCCATGGTACATTTCACTTATGGTGGGTTCTTTCTCATTTCTTTGACATTATTTTTTCAGAATATCAAAGTTAATCAAAGTTAATAAGTATCATACATCAGACTTATTTCGTTGAATCCAGGAATAAGCTATTCATCATCTCGATCAAGAATCCCTTGAAGTAAAAAACTGTGCTACTATAGATGGAAATTCGGATAGATGCAAGCAACATTTTATGGCGTCATGATTAACAATATTAGAAGGATAAAAAGTACATAGAATTTCATCGAAATTGTCTTAGAATCACCAAACGCCTCTTACACCATGGATATAATCCTTCTTTCTCCAGACGGACACTTGGCTTGTTACTGAACCAATATACAGCCTTGTACCAGCGCATTCTTAAGAATTGCACTCTGAGTGACTGTGACGTTATTACTCCATGACGGGCGATATCCTAACCTCTTTAGAAAAGACAATGCCCCGACTACCTGTTCTCTCTGAATCTCAGTCGAACTTCTCGGGTGATAATATGCATGACCTCGCAACAACCGTCATAGCATGGATAATATTTCATACGCCTTTGATTTTTATATCCATTTACATATTCATCTGTTTGTTTCTTGGGCTCCAGCGTCATGCTGTCAGTTTGCATGGTCATCTTACAGTAAGGAGGTTATTTCACACCACAATTGTAAGTTCTTCTTGTATGTTGTTGATTTTTCACACAAACAAAAACTGTTATTAATCCCATCTGAAGATCAAAGTAATTTAACGTAAATATACACATTTATACGATAGACATAGATATCATACATTTGGATAATGTTTGGTACCAAGGATTTTAAATAGCTCTGATTTGTTAATTATACGGAAGTACTCGTGTTCCAACTCTATACCTTCTTGAAGAAAATTTCAAATACATTTTCCTGCACAAGACACGTGGTTTGAGTATCAAATTCTCATCAGTGATGCTTCAAGCCAAAGTACTTTTCATAAGCCGCCCAAATTCATTTCACTAGCGCCCTCTGGTTTTATTTTCAGAATTTATATTGATGCATTTACTTTACAAAGAATGCGCGGCTCCAAATTTGCTGCAGGGTTAAATTCGGTAGGATATTCAGATAAACGTCTTCAAATTAAATAGCATCATTTAAGAACAGATAAATTGGCAGCATGGACCAGACATGCACGTTTCGGGTACTTAACCCTCGTCAAATAAAACCTATATTAAAAATAACATTCGAAGGGTGATGTTAAGATATTAAGTTCCTTTAATTTTGATGATATTTTTCAATGAAATGGTAAGTTTCAGAAATAGCAAAACGTATATCATAATATTTAAATTCCAAAAGACCAAAACAAAGCTTCTTTCACTTACTACTGTCAGTTTCTGTCTACAAAATGTTCTCAAATTTCAAAAACTTGGGTCCTGTAGCATCATATTCAATCAATCTGGCTGCGTCTTTCGGTATATTTAGGCTTTATCTTCACAGATTTTGGCCACAATACATTGACCGACTACCATCGTCACTGAGGAAGTTCTACGGTCGATATGGGGAACTCGTCATACACTATGATGTCCCACTCTCAAGAATTGTGGATGATATTCTGTCTTAGACCATTTGAACCATCCAACCAAAGATTGTACTCTATGTCTTCCGAAATGGAGGTAACCGGATGTGCCCGGGAGGAGTAAAAAGAAGGGAGGAGTTCTCCAACAAGACCCCGTTGCAGCATCAACAGCAAAACACAAAAACACCCGATGCAAAAACACAAAAGACGAGTACAGCACGAGACGGACAAGAGACACACGGCATGCAAACATCAAACACAAAAGACTACACATAAACCGACGAGATCAATGGGTAACCGGTGCCGACTTTGGACGGCCATCTGTCACGCAAGTAGCAAATGGTGTGGTTATCCTGGATTACATGCGCACAACCCTCTCACTTCTCCAATTACCCAGAAGTCTCGAAGAACGTACAGTTGTGGTGTAAAACAACCTCCTCACTGTAAGATGACATCACACAAACAAGACCGCGAAACGCAGAGGCCCCATAGACACAGATGAATATGTAAATGGATATAAAAAGAGGGCATGCGTAATAGTCCGTGCTCTGCCGGATGTAGCGAGCTCATGTATGTAATCACCCGAGGAGTCCAACTGACATTCAGAGAGGACAGGTGGTCGGGGCCCTGTCTTCTCTAAAGAGGTTTGGACAGGGCCCGTCATGGAGTCCTGTCGTCACAGTCAGTCAGAGTGCAAGTCTCAAGGATGCGCTTGTACAAGACTGTAGATTGGTCAAGTACCAAGCCTAGTGTCCGTCTGGTGACATTAGGATCATACCCACTGTATAAAAGGCGTTTGATGATTCTGACGCATTTTCGATGGTTATGCTGCCTTCCTTTGATCCTTTTTATTTTGTTTATCATATCACCATAAAAGACAGGTTGTGTAATACCCATAATAATGTACTCTGTTGCATGTATAGATCCGAATTTTAAAAGAAGTTGACTGTAATTTTTGTAAAATTTCCAGAAAGTCTCAACTAGTTTATGAAAGCGGAAACCTTGACCTAAAAGTTTTTTGGTAATTTGTAAATTTCTACTGTGAAAATCCAAAATATCAGTACATGCTCTAGCGTACCGGATGAGCTGTGATATGTAAATGCCGTATGACGGTAATCTTGGAACATCACCGTCAAGCCAAGGGAAATTTACTATGTTGAATCCAAAATCATCCCTTTTGTCATATACACTTGTATGAATCTTTCCGTTTACAATTTTGATATTTAGGTCCAAAAAGGGTGTTTCTGTATTTGAAAGGTTTGCCTTGTTAAGGGTTAATTCTTGTTGATAAATTTCATTCTTATATAATTCAAAAGCAGGATTGTCAATGGTTAGAATATCATCCAGATACCTAGAAGTATTATTGAAACATTTCAGCTCATCAAATTTTCTTTGCTTTTGAAGATTTTGGATAAATTCTTTCTCATAAGTGTATAAAAATAAATCTGCAACAAGAGGCGCACAGTTAGTACCCATAGGAATTCCTACAACCTGCTTGTATAGATCCTCACCAAATCTAACATAAATATTGTCCAAGAGGAAGGACAAGGCATTACACAGGTCACTACATGTCCATGATTTGTATGATTTGTAGTCTGTCGAGGAAAAGAAACCCTTCGATTCAGATGTACAGATGTAAGTTTTTCGCTCTCGATCAAAACACCATTTAATGAGATTAGATAATCGATCATTAATTTTGTCATGGGGAAGTGTGGTGTACATATTAGAGAAGTCGTATGAAGAAATCGTATTGGCTTGGAAATTTCCAGATTTCATTTTTTCAATCACATCCCCTGAATTCTTAATAGACCAAAATAAATTTACATCGTTCCTGTTTAGAACCGTTTCACAATATCTAGTTATGTGTTCTTTAATAGCAGTAAGTGCTGACGTCAGATTTCTAGACAAAATTGTAGTGGAGCAGTTACTAGAATTAGCAATAAATCGAAATTTGTAAGGAGACTTGTGCAGTTTCGGTATGCAATATAGTGTTGGAAGATCCAATTTAGAAATAGAGATATTGAATGAAGACAGTTCACTGTTATGCTTGCCTAAAATGTTAGATGCACTTTCATTGCTTTTGATATATGTATTAGTAGACGAAAGTTCCGAAACCAAAGTTGATATGTAGTAACGTTTTCAAATGATAATGGGGTTGTTGGCTGCTTTATCAGCTGGTGCAAAGACATATTTTTCATGTAATTTAATTAGTTTGGATTTGAAATATCTTTCTGATTTGGAACGTGGATTTTGAAAAAAGATGAGGGTTTTTATGGAAGTTATCTATTCGAATATCCGTTATATCTAAAATGAGGTTTTTCCAGTCATTCAGAGCATGCGGTTCAACTCCTTCTGATTTACACCATCTTTTCGTATAATTATCTAAGGCGTCCGTAAGCACTTCACGGCATTTGACAAAATCTATCTTGGATGGGATTCTATACTTAGGTCCTTTTTTAAGAAGACCACGGAGCTGTCTGTCTTGGATAATTGAAATGTCACCTGTAACAACATGGCCAGCTGGTTTGTAGAGATATTTAGAAGTTGCACATTCTCAAGAAGCAGGACACGATTCAAGTATGTCAGGATCCGTTGTAACTTTATTATAGTTAAAAACAAAGTTTCGAATAGGTTTCTTGTACTTATAACAAATAAGTAAGTATGAGTAAGCATCCCCTGTTGGCTAGCCGCACCCGCCGTCGATGTTCACGCACAAAAATGAGAACAATATATCGTTAATGAAGGTCAAATTAAGGCCAAAGCAAAACTCCTTTCTGTTAGTATACTTTAATGGAGAATACGAGACATTTGAATATACATGTGTTCATCCGAAAACATACAAGTGGAAATTCTTATTTCTGACTGTAACAAGATGCCCTGACGTTCCAACATTGGCTATTCCACCATCCTCTTGAATTACACCTACTCCAGGGTATTTACATCCATTTCGGAATTTCGAGGGAAGGTCATTAATTATATCTTTCGTATTACGGTCCAAATACTTCCTGATAAGACCTCGATAGCTTATATACCAATATTTGGTTTCCACGCTCAGCAATGAGTTTCTTACTTGTGATCTGTTTATAGGACTCGCACTCTCGACGCTTGCGACTGCTACATTTCTACCGTATTTCCTGAAAAAAATATTAGAAGTCTTTCAAATCAAATTGAAATCATGCTGAGTATAACAATTCTAGTATTTTCGAAGTTGTTACAAGTTTGGCCTAAATAATTAGAAAACTCTTATGAACTGTCTGCTCTACACATTTCCTGAATTATTGTGTTTAAATGAAATAGTCTATCCATTATTGAACCGAATAGAAGTGACGGGTGTTGCATGCAAGCAGGATATATATACTCTATGACGCTATGACTTCCCCTTGTCCAGAGTCATAAATGATATTCTGACGTAGACCTTTTGTGCCAATCTATACGTTTGTATTCCTTAGTGGGAGTTACCTATTGTGACCTTTTCAAACGAATTGTGAGATTTACCAATTGTGACCTTTCTACCGAATTGAAGAGGCTGGTGTTACATGCAAGCAGGAGATGCTCACTCTTCATCGGCACCTGATCTCACTCCTACGCAGGGACTTCCCTTCTCTTCATATGGTAGAATTATTATTGTTTTTTTTTTATCATTTCTGTTCCTTTGCCTTTGGTCTGTTTTTTATCCTGCTTTTGTATGCTCTTGGTTTGATGATTTTTCGATTAAAGATTTTTTGCTTCTTAATAGGGATATGGTTTTTTTCCCCATATTTGTCATGTTTTATTACATAATTCAAGGGACATGAACATAAGTTTAAGATGGGTTTTTTCATGTTTCTATGGTTGGTGATTTTGTCTCGATCTTTTTTCTTGTCTATTTAGTGTTTATTTCTATTTCCCCTTGTTAGTTTTATTGACCTGACCAATTGACCGTCTTTGAACTATTTAGACACATTTCTATTTGACATTCGTGGCGGATGTTGTTGCATTCAGGAGACGCTTACTCCTCCCGGGCACCTGGTCCAGTTTCCGATTGCCTTGTTACATTTACGCTATATCCGACTGGATCTTTGAACAACGACTGGTAATTCTTCTCTGGTAAAACTAAGAATAACTTCTCTATCTTTGTATTGTTTTATATCTTTCAGGACTGTGAATGTCTATTGTTTGTGAGTATTGTGATTCTTGATTTTGGGTTTGGGATTCAATTTCATCCCCGGAACGATCATATATGTTCCTAGATATTCTAATTCTAAAACAAATATATAATGAGTACTTTATACTTAGAAGTGATGTGAATAACTTTACCTATGGCGAAAGCTCCCACAGCTAGATTTAACAGTGTGCTTGGTTTTCTCATTGAATGCGACCACTTGCCAATCTCTCCAATCAAATTTGTCCGTTAAAAAGTTGTAGAGCTCATTTGCAAATTCGCTATTACCTTTTCCTTGAAGAATAGCAAGCTTGGTATCCAGGTTTTTCTTATATTCTGCCTCCCATTTATTCTTTACCATTGCGTCCATATCAATAACATGGTTAAGGAGCTTCTTCATTTCATCTTCCCAATAGATTAATTGGGTATTGTAACCGTCTTCATCTCCCTTGAGCTTATGGTACGCAAGGACAACTTTTACCCCTTGCATTATTAGGTTAGTAACTCCCTTCATTACCTGTTGGGTTCTTCGACGATTGTTATCTGTGAACTGCATTGCAGTAAACGGAATATTGTCTGACACAGCCGATTCGCTCATCATACCATTATATAGCTTCCATGTGGCTCCTCCGTAGGTATTTTCGTACTCAGAAATGAATATATCCTTGAAAGTTTCCGAATTTTCGAAAGGCCTATCTAGAAACAAATTTAATTTATTCGAAAGAGAAAGAATAGTTTGTCCAAATTGGCCATATTGACTCTTAAATGTGGATTCCCTTAAGAGATTTTTTACTTGATCAAATTGGTCGAAAACTTTGTCAAAGTTTGCATCTATCTTAGCAAATTCCTTTTTCATCAACTGAAGCTCTGCAGAGGGAGTCGATGGTAAAAACAGTGTTATGATAGAAATTGCAGGTCCAAGGGCTCCAAGGTATGGGGCCAATTTTCCAGCAACTTTACCGATTTCTTTGAAACGTTCGGAATACTTTTCATCGCTCAGAAGCTCTATAATTTCCCTTCCGGCTTCGACTCCGACATTTATTTTCCCCATTACCTTTTCCACATTAGTTTGGGCATATGAAGAGGTGGCAAGGACACCCATAAAACAAATGAAAGCAACAAGGATCATGATGAAACTGAAAAAAAGAAACAAATTTGAAATGCGTTTAACGAAGTTGAGCTTACAGAACCCTAGCTTCGTATCAGCGTCTCTTCACAAACTTGATCAAAATTTCTGAGTCTTTGACGTCTTATTTTATCTCGGAAGCATGATGTCGCTGATTGTATTCAACCATTTTCACTTTTCAAAATTTGATGAGCTATCGTGATATGAAAAAGGGCTCTACATGGAGTCCTATAGTCACAGTCAGTCAAGTAATACGGAAATGTTCCAACTCTATACCTTCATGAAGAAAAATCCAAGCCAATTTTTCCTGCACCAGACACGTGTTTCGAATATTAAATTCTCATCAGTGATGCTTCCAGCGGAGCCACCAAAATTCATTTCAGTAGCGCCCTCTTTAATGTTTTGAATTTAGATTTGTTCATGTACTTTACAGAGAGTGCGCGGCTCCAAATTTCCTGTAGGGTCGATTCAGTAGCATATCCATATAAAATTCATGTTCAAAATAACATAGGAGGGATGGTGCAAAGAGCAATTCTGAAGAATGTGTAAGTACAAGGATGTATATTCGTCAAGTATCATGCATCGTGTTCAACACGCATGGTAACAGTAGGATCATATCCACAGTGTAAAAGACCTTTGACGATTCTGATGTATTTTCTGTGATTAAAGACTGAAGATGATTAAAATGATAGCTGTTGATATGACAAAATGATAATCTTTTTTTCCAAACACCCGAAACATCGGAAACAACAATAAAACCAAAGTTTTGGAAAATTAACATGAAGATAGATTAAAGATACATATTATGTGTACATTTTGTTTCACCTTGATTAAAATGTTACATGTAATTCAGTTATTGAGCATTTGAATAAAAGCCATAATCAATAACTACTAAATACTAAAGATTTGTCAAAAGATAATTTTCAATTTAAGGGTATTGTGCACAGGTTACCAGGATCATTGATTGAAAAATAATTGAAGTCATATATTAGTTCGCTATTTTGGGAACTTGTCATTTCATCATAAAATATCATCGTAGTTTCAAAAGTCAACCCTGCAGCAGCATCCCTCCAATGTTAATCGGTCAAATATTCTTTTTAACTATACAACCGAATCGACCCTACACATGATATGGAACCGCGCACTTTTTTCATTAAGACACATGAAATTCAAAAATTCAAACCAGAGGGAGCTAATACAATAAATTTGGCTGTCTTATCATAAATTTGACTTGATGTACAACTAATGAGGACTTACCATCCGAAAAAACATGTCTGGTGCATTAAAATTGATTTGAAATATTGTTGAAAACGGTAATCACAAGGAACCCTTCTATCATCTTCTTAAAGATTGAAAAGAATCTGTGAAGTTATTTTATGTATTAAAATTCCAAACAAAATAATTATTAGATATAAGACATTTTTTTTCATTTTCTATGTTGTTTAACACAACAACAATTAAGTGATTTGACACATTTGACTTTCAAACATATACGTACGATTATATAATAAGATGTACTTGACCAATCTACAGTCTTGTACAATGTAAACGTCTTCAAATTGAATATTAAGCGCATCCTTGAGACTTTCACTCTGACTGACTGTGACGACGGGACTCCATGACGGGCCCTCTCCAAACCTCTTTAGAGAAGACAGGGCCCCGACCACATGTCCTCTCTGAATGTCAGTCGGACTCCTCGGGTGATTACATACATAAGCTCGCTACAGCCGGCAGAGCACGGACTGTATAACGCATGCCCTCTTTTTATATCCATTAACACCACAATTGTACGTTCTTCGAGACCTCTGGGTAATTGGAGAAGTGAAAGGGTTGTGCGCACGTAATCCAGGATAACCACACCATTTGCTACTTGTGTGACAAATGGCCGTCCAAAGTCGGCACCGGTTGCCCGTTGGTCTCGTCAGTTTATGTGTAGTCTTTTGTGTTTGATGTTTACATGTCGTGTGTCTCTTTTCCGTCTCGTGCTTTACTCGTCTTTTGTGTTTTTGCATCGGGTGTTTTGGTGTTTTGCTGTTGAAGCTACAACGGGGTCTTGTTGGAGATCTCCTCCCTTCTTTCATGTCATGACCGGAAACGCGACAATCATGTATGACGTCACAATGACGTTACAGTTAAAAGCACTTCCGGACTGGGCTTATCTCAAACTGCAGGGTGAAACAACATTTTGTCCTGACACGCAGACAAACAGTCTCAAGGGAGAGAAATATTTATCTCATATGCTCTTTAAAGATCCCCAAAGAACGAGTTTAAAAATTGGTTAATCGATCCAAGCATTTGTTCATTATGTACCTACCTTAAAAGTCTTTGTCAAGGGCGAGCAGATACAAATGTAATATACAGCTGTCCCATGTACGTTGAGCACGGTTCTATTTATTACCAGTTGACGGTTCTTATACGTGGCAAATGGAACAAACAAATACCAAAAATGAATGATGCTATAATTAAAGTAGAAATTTGTTTGTTCAGCTGCACAATCCAATGCTTATAAAAATTTGAATATAATTTTAAAGTTCATAAGTAAAATAATGAATGTTTTTATAACGTGTTATATAACATAATCAACTATCAATATTGAAACAAATTTTATTTTACGAAAGATATTATGTCTGCATTTCAACAATTAATGTCTAAAGGCCTAAAATAATGAATAAATGACAGGGAAATTCTATATCAATTGTTAAACGTCTTTAAATTCAATAGCATCATTTAAAACCTGATAAATTTTCAGCATGGACCAGACATGCACGTTTCGGGTACTAAACCCTCGTCAGTGATCCTTAGTCTAAACAATGTAAGATGGCCAAAAAGTATGAAAACTATGTCCAAAAATGTGCCAATGTCATAAGTAGATTGTGCTCCTCAAGGGATTGACCATGCTTCGCTCGGTTCCGCCATTGGACTGCGAACAGTTCTCTTCATCTAGACATTTTTTAAGATTCATGTACTGAGGTTTTTTGTAACGTATTGCTTAACGGCATGGTGTTGATGATACATTCGAATGAGAAGCCTTTTTTAACTCACCTAAGCAAGGCTCGGTTCAGCTATTGTCATACTGACCATCCGTGTGTCAGTCATCCGTCAGTAGTCTTTCAACATGCTCGAGTTCCTCCCTGCAACCACAGCACAGAATTACACAAATACTTAGAAGCAAGTACTCGGGAACCTTGTGTATCATTGTTCCGATTTATTAAGAAATACGGCTTTCAATGATTCATTTTCGACATCTATTCTGCAACCGCTGTACAAAACTTCATGAAATCTTACAGGAGGAAAGAAATCTAGGTTCTCGATTATTTTTTTTTTTCGTGCCAATCGGTCATGAATTGTGTCAAAAGGCCTCCAAGGACTTTGATAGGCTGATATATGTTCAACTTTCCTCAATAATTTCAGCAGAAAAGGTAAGAAACAGTATACTCAAGGTCCTCTACCAAATTTGTCCTTTTTGTTGATCAACATCGCCACCGAGGAATCCGATTTACATAGGCATTTTGGACTCCTTCATAGCTTTAGTCAAGATTTTCACGAAACCTTACAGGAGTCGAATACTCAAGATCTACTACACAATTGGCTACTTTCAGCCCTTTGCCCGAAACACCGATGAGTGATGTGCTCCCTTGGGTATCTTGTTTGTAGATACTCAACTTAGCTCTACGAATTGTGAATACTGATTTTCTTATCTAAATTTGATTAATTATCATGAAACTAAGATATCAGAATATTCTTGAAAATGGTAATTCGCTATTTTCAACATTGCTTGTTAAACGGAGAACTAGGTTATTCTCAGGATAACCACACCATTTGCTACTTGCGTGACAAATGACCGTCCAAAGTCGGCACCGGTTGCCCATTGGTCTCGGGGAACAATTTTAACAGCTCCACACTGCAACAAGAAAAACGTGTTTATATTAATAATACGGAAGTGTTGAAAACACTATTACAAATCAGTTGTTTAAAGTCTCAAATTCAATAGTATCATTTAAGAATAGACAAATTTTCAACATAGACCAACGTTCGAGTACTTAACCCTAGTCAGTTATCCTCAATCTAAACAATGTAATATGTCCAAAGCGTGTGAAAATTATTATGTTAAAAATGTACCGAAAGACGTAGCAGTATGAGTGGGATATGATGCTACATTTCCCACATCGTAGATATTTCATGGAATTTGGTAACATACATTTTCGAATGCGCTGAAGAGACTGAGGATCAACCGAGACTGATCGAACTTGGCCACATGTGCCCTCGGGGACTCCTGGTCTACCAGCAGAGACATTCTCCAAGTCGTACAAATGTTAAACGTTTTCAAATTCAAATTGAAATTTCTTTATTTTAACTCTCTATTTCTAAATCAGACGTACTAACTATTTACTGTCTCCCCTTAATAAAAATCTCCTTACAAAGGAGCAGGTTCGGTAACATGGAAAATCTGCCTTAATTTTAGAATGTGTTAGATTTCGATTGTATTTCGTATCAAGGAAGTTTAATGTGTGGTTGTCTGAAATACCAAATAGGTATAGTAATGTACGTGCACAACACTGAAAGATTCGACTTCCAAGTCGACTTAAAGTCGTAAAATGCTGAAAAATCGTAAGATTGGCAAAATTCTGGTCAAAATTTATGAACATAAGAAGGGCGCAAGTCCTCAACCAAAAATAATTTCCATATATCAAGTTAAATTTGCAATCTATCTTGATTTACATAAAATCTATGTTTGGTGAGGATTGGCGCCTACACTAATTCTAAAGATTTTTGCAAAAAATTATGGCGATTTTCCTTCATTTTCCGTCATGCAGAGCAAATGAAATCAAAATGTGACGTCATAACTAAGGCACGTGATGTTTTGAGAATAAGAAATATTTACTTTATATTTCGGCAGGTATTTGAGATAAATAAAAGAGATGCTGACAAAGGAAGGGATCTCCAACAACACCAGGGTGCATCACCCAGAGCAAAACCCCAAAACACCCAAATGCAAAAAAAAAAAAAAAACACAGAGCAGACGAGCACAGGAAGAGACGCAAAAGGGACAAGGTACGTCAACGCACAACACAGAAACATCAAACACAAAGGACCACACATAAACCAACGAGACCAACGGGCAACCGGTGCCGATTAGGTCGGCCATCTGTCACGGAAATAGCAGAAGGTGTGGTTATTATGGATTACGTGCGCACAATCCTCCCACTTTTCCGATTATACAGAGGTCTCGAAGAACGTACAATTGTTGAGTAAAACAACCTCCTCACTGTCAGATAACCACACACAAACAAGACCGCAAAACGCAGGGGCCCAAGCAACAGAGATGAATATGTAAATGGATATCAAAAGAGGGCGTACGTAATACAATCCGTGGTCTGCCGCCGCGAGCTCATGTATGTTATCACCCAAGGAGTCCGACTGACATGCAGAGAGTCCCGTCGTCACAGTCAGTCAGAGTGGAAGATTTAAGAATGCGCTGGTACAAGACTGTAGATTGGTCAAGTACCAAGCCTAGTGTCCGTCTGGTGACATTAGGATCATATCCACGGTATAAAAGGCGTTTGGTGATTCTGACGCATTTTCGATAGTTATGTTGTCTATCTTTGATCCTTCTTATCTTGTTAATTATGTCACCATAAAGTGCAGGCTATGAAATACCCAAAGTAATATACTCTGTTGCCGGTATTGATTCGAATTTCAAAAGAAGTAAATTTTTGTAAAATAAGCATAATTTTCATAAGATTATTTTTCGCAAAGTTTTTGGGCCGATTTGTGGTGTTAGAGAGCCTACCCCTTTCGATTTACGAATTGATTATCAACGTTTGAATAAAGCAAACAGAGATGATATAGCAACACCATTTATGAATGTTGATATTAATAACGGAGATAAACGACAAAAAAAAGAAGGCTTTGGCGTCAACATAGTTAATTTTCCTTGGCTTGATGGCTTGATGGCTTGATGGCGATGTTCCGATATTGCTATCGTACGCTATTTACATCTCTCAGCTCATCAGATACACTAGAGCTTGCTCCCATGTTTCGGACTCAAATGATAATAATAATAAAACAAACAAACAAACAAAAATAAACAAACAAACAAACAAACAAATTACAAAAAAATTAAAAAAAAAACCAAAAAAAAAAAAAAAAAAACCCAAAAAATAACAAAAAACAAAAAACAAAAACAAAAAAAAACAAAAAAAAAAACACAACTTATCAGTCAAGGATTCAGATATCATAAATTTGTAAAATCTTTGTGGAAACTTTACAGTAACTATTCTGAATTCTTTAGAAAATTGGGACATCTCCAGAATCATAGTATGTATCATTGGGAATTGGATTGCCTTCATTTTAAACAAAATCAGAAGGATAAAAGGCAGGTCAAACTTCAACCAAAATGTAGGAATATAGGTGGTCGTCTGCTTTACCGAGGATATCATCCTAAAGTAATCAAAAACACTGTGCGTTGTGTCTTTCCCAGCATTGCACACAGGCCAACCGAAATGACGGGACCCCATGGTGGGCCTTGTATAAATCTCATCAGAGAAGGCTGGGTCCTGATTCTCTGTCCTATCTGAAAGTTGGTAAGACTTCTCGGGTGATTGATCATGAGCTCGCTTCAGCCATCAGAGCACAGACTGCTATACGCATGCCTTGAATTGTTCTTATCCATTTACACAGAATCTGTCTTACAAGAGGCCGCTGTGTTTACCTATCTCGTTTGTGATATCAGCTTACAATGAGGTTTTATGTGTATTCAACAACTGTGCGTTTATTGAGACCTCTGTGTATCCGAATAAATGGGAGGGTTGTGCACACATAATCTAGATAAATACACCATTTGCTAATAGGAGATGGCCTTCAAAAGTCGGAGCCGGGAGCAAATTGGTCTCTTTCTTTTTTATGTGTCTTCACCAATGTTTGATATTTCTGTACGTCTGCTTTGTATTGCTTTGTATGATGTTCTAGTAAATATTGCGACTTTTTTCGGTTTGTAGTTTTGTCTGATGTCAGTTTCTTATGTGTTTGTGTCGCTGGGTGTGTACAAGGTGGTCATGCTGGAGACCTTCCCATTTCTTTAATAACTAAAAAAACATACTGTGAGACAAGATATTCAAGAAATGGAATCAATCAGATTTCGATCCTAAAGAATTCTAAGGAACTTTTGGAAAATTTACAAGCCACCGACTTCAATCATATGCCCAGCATGAAATATTTCGAATTCTCCACGCTCTACACTGCTATATATTCCAAACCAAAACCCCCCAAACAGACTGGCCGATATTATTCGCAAAACCTTTCTTTCAAAGAAGTGGGAACAGGAGATATTAATACCTAGTCATAGGGCGGGAGGAAACTTATTTCGTGACGAAATAAACTGATTCAAACAAAAAGTATACCGAAGTCGGATGCTTTTGTTTTTCATTTACAACATTTTTTGTGGTGTTTGGATAACTGTATTCCAATAAATCGTTGACACCCCACGAGTACCAATTGCGCTCCACTGCTAGTTGACTTATTTTTATATACGAAGCTGATTTCATCCAGAACTTGCTCTCGACTGGGCAAAAACACATCACATATTGGATATTACTGATATTCGAATAGATAACTTCCACAAAAATCCTCATCATTTTGAAAATCCAAGTTCTTAATCTGAATGATATTTGAAATCCAAATTACGCAATTTACACGAAAAATATGCCTGATGAAAGAACGGGAGGGATCTCGGTTGCAGCACCCACAGCAAAACGCCGAAATACAAAGTGCTTTACACAATGCAGATATCCACATTAAGAGACGCAAAAGGAATGAGAAACAGCAACATAAGACATAGAAACGCCAAACACAATACATACACCAATGGGCAACTGGTGCCGACTTTCGGCGGCCATCTGTAACGTCAAGTAGCAAATTGTGTAGTTATATGGATTATCTGCACACAATCCGTTCACTTTTCCGGTTACCCGATCTCGAAAAACCCACAATCGTCGTGTAAAATAACTTCCCGACAATACGATTACAATTCTGCCGGCTGTAACGAAATCATGCATGTGATTACCCGAGGAGTTCGACTGACATTCAGAGAGGACAGGCTGTCAGACCCATTATTGAGTCCTGTCGTAACAGTCAGTCAAAGTACATTTTTGATGAAGATTTATAGAATGTCTAGTGCATCCAGTTTTAAAATATATTATGTCTAGACTGCTGCTCTCTTAAAACCGAGTTGCAAAGCATTTTTCCCAAATCAGAATGTAAAGCTTTTTTTAAACATCAAAAGTTCCATTTTATAAAGCGACCTAATATGATTATATTTTACGCCAAAAGTTTGTTATATCGTGCGTAAACAAACCCTAGGCCTTCTCATTTGAAAATAGGACATATTGTGTAGAATTCACTTTTCGAATAATATATTTCTAAAAAAGATTAATTCTATTTGCATATCATGTTATTTCTTTGGAAAGATTGATAGTAATTTATTACCTTCAAGGAATATACGATAATTCATTGCTTTCCCACTAAAATTCAAATAATAGTATGCCCTGTTTCAATTTTTTCTTTAAACATGCGCGCGATCATTTACTTATATTTTTTTCAAATGAACTGCTTAGAAGAATCTTCTACGTGTAAACCTTGTTGGACGGGAGAATCATGTAATACATGTACACCTTGTCCGAATGGAACATATGGACTTCAATGTAAGGAAACATGTCGGAGTCATAACAGGGTACAATGTGATACATCAGATCTTTAATCTCATTAAATGGTGTTTTGATCGAGAGCGGAAAACTTACATTTGTACATCTGAATCGAAGGGTTTCTTTTCCTCGACAGACTACAAATCATACAAATCATGAACATGTAGTGACCTGTGTAATGCCTTGTCCTTCCTCTTGGACAATATTTACGTTAGATTTGGTGAGGATCTATACAAGCAGGTTATAGGAATTTTCTATGGGTACTAATTGTGCGCCTCTTGTTGCAGATTTATTTTTATACATTTATGAAAAAGAATTTATCCAGATGTGTTTTCTCATTCGTTTCTAATCATCATATTTCTTTGCGTGCATGTATACAGTATCGAAGGTATTTGATTCAGTTTCAAAAATGATTCGCCAGCTGATCGTAGTTTACAGACTCAAAAGTGAAACTCACAAGGCTAGTTGATGAGTTCCATGATGACGAAATATTGTTATTTACTTAAAACAGCATTTAAAGGTTATCCTGATTCCTATCGATGTGTTCTAATGGAAATACGGAAGTGTTCCAACTCTACACCTTCATTAAGAAAATTTCAAACCAATTTCTCTTCACCAGACACTTGTTTCGAATATTAAATTTTCATCAGTGATGCTTCCAGCGAAGCCACAAAAACTCATTTCAGTAGCGCCCTCTTTTATTTTTTGAATTTATATTTAAATGAAGATCAGAGGAGAGGAGAGACGTAAACATATGTCCCGTCACGAGCACATGCAATCTCGGCACTCGTGTACAGGAGTAAAAAAATATTTTTACAATGTGTTGTATAAGTAAACGCAGGGCTAGATATCTACATGTACACTTATATGAGTACGTTGTAATATCTTACAACACGTACTGACAGTCCAAATCGAGTTTGTATCTTCACAGCATTGAATCAAACGTGGTTGTTTTGAAATTGAGATTTTTAATGATCCGTTTGATTTGATGATTTTTGACCTGGCTTGTTCGGTTAGAATATTAAGCGTCTTGAAAAAATTATCACGTTCTACAAAACAATTCTTTACAGGGCTCTCTAACGGCTACGATATTTACAAAGTACTTCGCCGTTCAGGAGGATTTTCTTGGCGGAATGAAACATAATTTCCATATATTTGGATATATGTACATGACCGTTCTACAGCTTTTGACTACAAAGGGATTTCTTTGAAAAATATCTGAATTATACTTTATTTTATTCATCATTGATAAACATTCTAAAATTTCCGTCACGGAATCTGCCATTTTGTTTATGAATACGAAGTTTTTGTATTAGGAAGCAAACCATTTAATTGATCAAGCAATTGGTAATATAATTTTGCAGATGGTGATTTGTTGCAGATTTATTTTTATACATTTATGAAAAAGAATTTATCCAAAATCTTCAAAAGCAAAGAAAATTTGATGATCTGAAATGTTTCAATAATACTTCTAGGTATCTGGATGATATTCTAACTATTGACAATCCTGCTTTTGAATTTTATAAGAATGAAATTTATCCACAAGAATTAACCCTTAACAAGGCAAACCTTTCAAATACAGAAACACCGTTTTTGGACCTAAATATCACAATTATAAACGGAAAGATTCATACTAGTGAGAAAAGGGATGATTTTGGATTCAACATAGTAAATTTCCCCTGGCTTGACGATGATGTTCCAAGATTATCGTCATACGGCATTTACATATCACAGCTCATCCTGTACGCTAGAGCATGTACTGGTATTTTGGATTTTCACAGTAGAAATTTACAAATTACGGAAAAACTTTTAGGTCAAGGTTTCCGCTTTCATAAACTAGTTAAGACATTCGGGAAATTTTTACAAAAATTACAGTCAACTTCTTTTAAAATTCGGATCTATACACGCAACAGAGTACATAACTTTGGGTATTACACAACCTGTCTTTTTTGGTTATATGATAAACAAAATTAGAAGGATCAAAGGTAGGCAGCATAATCATCGAAAATGCGTCAGAATCATCAAACGCCTTTTATACCGTGGATATGATCCTAATGTCACCAGACGGACACTAGGCTTGGTACTTGACCAATCTACAGTCTTGTACAAGCACTTCCAAGAGACTGACTGTGACGACGGGACTCCATGACGGGCCCTGTCCAAACCTCTTTAGAGAAGACAGGGCCCCAACCACCTGTCCTCTCTGAATTTCAGTTGGACTCCTCGGGTCATTACATACATGAGCTCGCTACAGCCGGCAGAGCACGGACTGTATTACGCATGCCCTCTTTTTATATCCATTTACATATTCACCTGTGTTTCTGAGGCCTCTACGTTTTGCGGTCTTGTTTGTGTGAGGTCATCTTACAGTGAGGAGGGTGTTTTAAACCATTTTTGTACGTTCTTCGAGACCTCTGGGTTATTGGAGAAGTGAGAGGGTTGTGCGCACGTAATACAGGATAACCAAACCATTTGCTTCTTGTGTAACAAATGGCCGTCCAAAGTCGGCACCGATTGCCCATTTGTCTCGTCCGTTAATGTGTAGTCTTTTGTGTTTGATGTTTACATGTCGTATGTCTCTTTTCCGTATCATACTATACTCGTCTTTTGTGTTTTTGCATCGGGTGTTCTGGTGTTCTGCTGTTGGTGCTGGGTCTTGTTTGGTGTCTCCTCCCTTTTCTTGTATATACATATATACGCCCTTGATTTTTTTTGTATTTTTGTTGATATCCAACAATTTGTAAACCTTTTGATTATGATTTCTGTATTCTGACTTGAAGCGTTTTGTAGTTACATTTGATTACTTATTTTTCATTCATATACATGTACAAAAAAAGAGTTGCATTCATATATAAAAATTATTTGTATTCATTTACAAATGAGTTAAGGAAGGTTCTGACGATAATCTCAACAGTACTCACTCCCATATCGGGGGTTCGCTTCTTTTCGTGTGGTGGAGGTTTTTTGTTTGTTTGCTTTGGTTCCTGTGTTATCCTGATTTTGTATGCCTTCGGTTTCTGATTTTCTGAATTATCGATTTTGTGCTGTATATAGGGATATGGTCATTATCCATATTTGTCATTGTATTCATATACATCAAATGATTTGTATTCATATACACAAAAAAGTTGTATTCATATACAAGAAATGATTTGTATTCATATACAACAAATGATTTTTATACATGTACAACAAATAATTTGTATTCATATCAAAAATGATATGTATTCATATACAACAAAAGATTTTTATTCATATACAACAAATAATTTGTATTCATAAACAACAAATGAATTGTATTTATATAGTACAAATGATTTGCATTCATATACAACAAATGATTTGTATTCATTTACCACAAATAAATTGTATTCTAAACAACAAAAGATTTGTATTGCGACGGCTGTTGCATGCAATCAGGAGACGCTGACTCTCCCCGGGCACCTGGTCTCACATGTTGCTCATTCCGGGGTTCGCAACCGTTTCGATGGGAATACTCACGATTTTGTCTTGCCTTCTCGACTTAGAGACTGAATGACGGTTAGGTACTTCTTTGATATTATTGTTTTCATATACAACAAATGCATATGTTTATCGAACTTCTGCGTTTTACTGTCTTGTTATCTTTGTGGTCATATAGCAGTGAGAAAACTATTATACACACCAATTGCGCGTCCATAAAACCAAATGAAAAAAAAAACATTGGGAACGTTCTACGCTCGTAATAAGGATAACCACACTATTTGCCAATAACGTTGCAAATGGTCGTACCTCAGACGGCATTAAGTGGCCAATGTTCTTGTTGATGGATATGGAAGCGTTTGTGATTAAACACCAATTCTCTGTAATCACCAATTTTTAATTTCAATCGTTATCAAATTCATAAATAAAGGCTATAAGATTCTCAACCAAATTTGTTACCTTGTCAGATTTTCTTCAGAAATATGGTTAACATGGCAATAAATATTGCTCATTATGGCACAAAAGTTTTAGATGTTAGATTTTATTTTCTGTTTTCCATTGATTTGAGTTAAATAATAAGTAATTAATTTCATCTAATGACTTGAAAGAACTTAAACTTGTTCCACCACAGTTTTATCTAGAAATATTACATCAGCACTGACGGTGATAAGGGATTACGTAACAAAATATTGCGAAACTGTTCTGAACAGGAACGATGTTAATTTCTTTTGGTCTATTAAATTCAGGGAATGTGATTGACAAAATGAAAACAAAAAATGTCCAAGCCAAAACCATTTCTTCATACGATTTCTCGAATATGTACACCACGCTTCCTCACGACAAAATTAATGATCGGTTGTCTAAACTAATTAAATTGTGTTTTGATCGAGAGGAGAAAACTTACATTTGTACATCTGAATCAAACGGTTTCTTTTCCTCAACAGACTACAAATCATTTAAATCATGGACGTCAAATTTTGAGCTTTTTTAGATAACAAAAATACAAACTTTTGGAATTGTGTCTTGATCCTGTCTTTCCTGACTATGTGTTATTTCTTTGTCAGAATTCAACATGTAAATTGGATGGTAGGAACGACTGACCTGTTTTAATTTTTATTTTCCCTGACATGGTCGCCATAGCGTTTTCTATATAGACATTACCTCAGACAGTGCAGTGCATGTAATTTTTATATTGGTTTCATTTTCGTGTATGAACATCGACGGCGGGTGCAGCTAGCCAACAGGGGATGCTTACTCCTCCCGGGCACCTGATCTCACCTCTAGCTTGCTAGGGGTCCGTCTATGCTCAGTTTGGTACATGTACTCTATTGTGAGTGCTGTTGAGAGTATCGTCAGGATCTTCTTTAACTCATTTGTGTCACACTTATGCCCTTTGCCGTGTGGAGCTCGTAAAAAAGTTCCCCGCGAGGGGTTTGACAGTAATTGTTTTGAATATTTTCCCTGACATTGTCGCCATAGCGCTCTCTATATAGACATTACCTCAGACAGTGCAGTGCATGTAATTTATATATTGTTTTCATTTTCGTGCATGAACATCGACGGCGGGTGCGGCTAGCCAACAGGGGATGCTTACTCCTCCCGGGCACCTGATCCCACCTCTAGCTTGCTAGGGGTCCGACGATGCTCAGTTTGGTACTCTATTGTAAGTGCTGTTGAGATTATCGTCAGGATCTTCTTTAACTCATTGAGTCTGTCTTTCCTGACTATGTGTTATTTCTTTGTCAGAATTCAACATGTACATAGGATGGTAGGAAAGACCGAACTGTTTTAATTTTTTATATACAGGAACCGAATTATAGCACAGTCGTGTACCCACATTTAGACGAAAAGCATGCCTTTTATGTTCTAGCCATTTTTCACGTCAAATATATCATTCACGTAAGTATGAACTGATTATTGAACTTTTGTAACTAGGCAAAAACTTTGAGTAAAAATAATATGTTGAAATTTCTGAAACGTGGGTCCTGTAGCATCATATCCCATCCATCCTGCTACTTTTTTGGTAAAGTTTTGGACATAATATTTATCACACTCTTTGACCATATTACATTGTTTAGATTAAGGATCACTGACAAGGATTAAGTACCCGAAACGTGCATGTCTGGTCCGTGCTGAATGTTATCTGTTCTTAAATGATGCTATTGAATTTGAAGACATTTAACATTATTGTAATTCCTGTTTCATCTGTTCGTTAATCGTCGTTAATATTATAAAATTATTGACTTTTGAGGAGGTCTATTCGTGACTATATAGACCTGGTCAGGTATTGGTTGACCAAGGCCGAAGGAATATCATCAGGATATTCTTAACATTTGCATTGTAATGATACGCAAAGTCAAAGATCTAATACAGAATAAATCAACGCACATGCACGTGCTGGTTATTATTACGTCACTAAATCCCGAATAGACCGCTTTCGAGCGGTAGCGGTCAACTCACTCCGAGGTTCAATCTATCAAACTGCGCGACCGCCAATCAGAAATAAGCAGATTCGGCGATAATTCATGATCATTTCATATATAACACTGTTTGTTGTTTGATGAAATTACTCTGTCCGATGATCGTATTGTTATTAACATCTTGAAATGTGAATGAACATCCTTGTATCATGCAGATATGTGTTCGTCCATTTTTTCTAATTCAATTTGATTTATCTTTATAACGGTAATTGAATGTTTACAATCATACTGTTTTGCATTAATTAAACGGAAGTGTTCCAAATCCTTACATTCTTAACGAAAATTTCAAAACAATTTCAGTACACCAGACATACGCCTCGGACAGAAAATCCCCCACCAGCGACGTCTCCGGCTCCACTCCACCATTTCATGTAAGATTTCGGGCATTGAATATTAATGAAAAAGGCTCTCGTGACACATGCCCTTGTATAAGACAGCTTATAGAAAGCAAGGGTGAAATAAATAGGACACTGAAATTTTTTAATCCTTAGTTTCGTTTCCCTATGATTCAACTTGCGTAATAAATAGATAAACTGAGTTTATTTATCTTAGAATTATGACGTTGTTCGATATAGTATAAGACTAAGTGCTTGGTAGGACTCATTTTTCAATGACGGATATTTTATTTTTCACAGTAGAAATTTACAAATTACCAAAAAACTTTTAGGTCAAGGTTTCCGCTTTCATAAACTAGTTAAGACTTTCTGGAAATTTTACAAAAATTATAGTCAACTTCTTTTAAAATTCGGATCTATACATGCAACAGAGTACATTACAATGGGTATTACACAACCTGTCTTTTATGGTGATATGATAAACAAAATGAAAAGGATCAAAGGTAGGCAGCATAACCATCGAAAATGCGTCAGAATCATCAAACGCCTTTTATACCGTGGATATGATCCTAATGTCACCAGACGGACAATAGGCTTGGTACTTGACCAATCTACAGTCTTGTACAAGCGCATCCTTGAGACTTGCACTCTGACTGACTGTGACGACGGGACTCCATGACGGGCCCTGTCCAAACCTCTTTAGAGAAGACAGGGCCCCGACCACCTGTCTTCTCTGAATGTCAGTCGGACTCCTCGGGTGATTACATACATGAGCTCGCTACAGCCGGCAGAGCACGGACTGTATTACGCATGCCCTCTTTGTATATCCTTTCATATATTCATCTGTGTCTCTGGGGCCTCTGCGTTCGCGGTCTTGTTTGTGTGATGTCATCTGACAGTGAGGAGGTTGTTTTACACCATAATTGTACGTTCTTTGAGACCTCTGGGTAATTGGAGAAGTGAGAGGGTTGTGCGCACGTAATCCAGGATAACCACACCATTTGCTACTTGCGTGACAGATGGCCGGCCAAAGTCGGCACCGGTTACCCATTGGTCTCATCGGTTTATGTGTAGTCTTTTGTGTTTGATGTTTACATATCGTGTGTCTCTTTTCCGTCTCATGCTGTACTCGTCTTTTGTGTTTTTGCATCGGGTGTTTTGGTGTTTTACTGTTGATGCTGCAACGGGGTCTTGTTGGAGATCTCCTTCCTTCTTTTTAATTTGTATTCGGTGCCTTTAGTGGAGTGCCTTATGTAATGCTGTGGGAATTTTATGATTAAAGCAAACCACCATGCTAAAGTTATTATCTTAGGACTAGTATTACAGAAAAAAATTGATAGACCTCTGAGATATGTAGCACTTGCTATATTTTGGGGGCGAAAAACCCTTTTCTCTGCAAAAATCATGAAAAACTGGAAATAATTTATAAAGGGGTACATGAGAGCCCTAAATCGGCCCTTGATTTTTTTCTTAAAATAAATTTCATGAGGAATACTTGATATCTCTCATGAAAAATACACGAATGTTTACCGCTCTTCATGAAAAGAATAATATCACCAAACAAAATGCCATTTAACTGTAATGACGTCATGAAGTGACGTCATTTTGACGTTATTGACAAAATATGGCGAAAATTGCAGGGAATTTTGTCTTTTGTCGTAGAATTCAATGTGGCCGCATGCGTTAACTGAGATAAAACGTTTATGACAAAAGGATATAATGATAATCTTTCACATATAAATTTTCCATCATAGTTAATGCATGCGGCCATTGCTAATTTAATAGAAATATTGAGTTTTTGCATCAATTTCGCCGAATATGTCCTATCTTGGTGTTTTCAAAGGGCTTAAAGGTGTTGATAAAAGCATTGTTTACAAACTGTAGATTCGTGATTCAGTAGAGAACGTTTCAAAATGTCAAATAACAGTTAAGAATTCAATGAAGTACAATGTTCAAAATTAGGGCCAATATCAGGCTTTGTGGCCCTACCCCTTTTGCATTAAAAATGATAACAGAAATAAAAAGATGTAAATGTACTTAATTTCATATGTTCTTTCGAATTAAAAGAGTTTCAAATTCGAATTCCTATATCAAATGTGTATTTTGGGGCAAGAAACCCTTTTCTAGGCTAAAATCATGAAGAATTGGAAATAATTCATCACGTTTACATAATAGCTGAATTCAAAATTTAAAAGATGCTTACATACCCAATTTCCGATGTGCTTTCGAATGAAATGAGCTTTCAATTCAAATTCTTATGTAAAATGTGGGGTTTTTTTTGGGGGGGGGAGAGAAAATGCCCTTTTCTAGGCCAAAAATCATGAAAAACTGGAAATAATTTATAACTTTTGCATAACAAAAGATAACAAAAATTGAAAGATCTTAATATACTTAATTTCTTATGTTCTTTCAATCGGAATGTGTCTTAAACTCGAATTTCTACATCAAATGGGTTTTTTGGGGACAAAAATCCTTTTACTATGCAAAAATCATGAAAAACTGGAAATAATTTATAAGTTTTGCATTAAAAATGATAAGAGAAATTTAAATATGAAAATGTACTTAATTTCTGATGTTCTTTCGAATTAAATGAGTTTAAGATTGGAATTTCTACATCAAATGTGTATTTTCAGGCGAAAAAGCCCTTTTGTATGCTAAAATCATGAAAAATTGGAAATAATATATGATTTAAACTGCTTTGAAAAAAAAAAGTTTATATATTCAATTTCTGATGTTCGTTCAAATATTATGAGTTTTCAATTCAAATTCTTATATCAAAAAAAAAAAGAAATGTTTTTTGTAATAAAATACCCCTTTCTAGGTCAAATCATGAAAAACTGGAAATAATTTATAACTTTTGCATAAGAAATAGTAACAAAAATTAAAAGATGTTAATATACTAAATTCCTTAAGGGTATATGACAAAAGGGATGATTTTGGATTCAACATAGTAAATTTCCCCTGGCTTGACGGTGATGTTCCAAGATTACCGTCATACGGCATTTACATATCACAGCTCATCCGGTACGCTAGAGCATGTACTGATATTTTGGATTTTCACAGTAGAAATTTACAAATTACCAAAAATCTTTTAGGTCAAGGTTTCCGCTTTCATAAACTAGTTAAGACTTTCTGGAAATTTTACAAAAATTACAGTCAACTCCTTTTAAAATTCGGATCTATACATGCAACAGAGTACATTACAATGGGTATTACATAACCTGTCTTTTATGGGGATATGATAAACAAAATAAAAAGGATCAAAGGTAGGCAGCATAACCATCGAAAATGCGTCAGAATCATCAAACGCCTTTTATACCGTGGATATGATCCTAATGTCACCAGACGGACAATAGGCTTGGTACTTGACCAATCTACAGTCTTGTACAAGCGCATCCTTGAGACTTGCACTCTGACTGACTGTGACGACGGGACTCCATGACGGGCCCTGTCCAAACCTCTTTAGAGAAGACAGGGCCCCGACCACCTGTCCTCTCTGAATGTCAGTCGGACTCCTCCGGTGATTACATACATGAGCTCGCTACAGTCGGCAGAGCACGGACTGTATTACGCATGCCCTCTTTTTATATTCATTTACATATTCATCTGTGTCTCTGGGGCCTCTGCGTTTCGCGGTCTTGTTTGTGTGATGTCATCTTACAGTGAGGAGGTTGTTTTACACCACAATTGTACGTTCTTCGAGACCTCTGGGTAATTGGAGAAGTGAGAGGGTTGTGCGCACATAATCCAGGAAAACCACACCATTTGCTACTTGCGTGACAGATGGCCGTCCAAAGTCGGCACCGGTTACCCATTGGTCTCGTCGGTTTTTGTGTAGTCTTTTGTGTTTGATGTTTACATGTCGTGTTTCTCTTTTCCGTATCGTGCTGTACTCGTCTTTTGTATTTTTGCATCGGGTGTTTTGGTGTTTTACTGTTGATGCTGCAACGGTGTCTAGTTGGAGATCTCCTCCCTTCTTCCCATTGAAATGAGTTTCCAATTCGAATTCCTATATCAAATGTGTTTTAGGGGGCTAAAATCCATTTTCTATGCAAAAATTATGAAAAACTTATGATTTAATAATTAAAACTTTTTTCATATAAAATGATAACAGAAATTAAAAGATGGAAATGTACGTAATTTCTTTTCTTCTTTTGGATGAAATTAGTTTCAAATTCGAATTCCTGTTTAAGATGGAGGGATTAGCTCTTTTAGTTTCAAAAATTATGAAAAAATTAAAAAATAGTTATATATTTAATTTCTGATGCTCTTTCGAATGAAATGAATTTCCAATTCAATTTCTCTATAAACTGTGTTGTGGGGGATTTCTAGGCACAAATCATGAAAAATTGGAAATAATAATTTTTTTTTGCATAAAAACTTATATGAAAAAAAAAACTACAAGATATTCCACCAAATATCTAATAGTCTAGTTGCCATTCATGAAACCCAAAATTTCTTACGCACAAAATGTTTTTGCATGAAAGTGTTGTCAATACCCTCTTATTTGATAATCCGGCGGATACCACTCTGGCATCCTTGGGCATTTCGAAATTTTGGGGCAAAATGGTATTTTTCGAAGAAAAACCATTGAAAATAGGAAAAAAATTCAATTACTTTATCATGCTGCATCTAGTTCAACAAAATTGGTACCAAAAGAACGACAATTTAATTGTCTTTAAGTCGCAAGCTCAATTTACCAATCTACTTGTCAATAAAATGGGAAAACTATTTCGATGAAAAATCGTTGCAAATTGGGAAAATACAATATCTTTTTTTATTCTGTAGCTAAATAAACAATTGTGGTACCAAACGCACAATAAATTTATTGCTTTTCATTTCGAATAATACAGAAGTCAGATTCGCAATTTGCTGGTACGAAAAACTGGTAAAAACAACTACTCTTGGATGTAAAAACGCTGAAAATGTGTAAAATGCAATGAACTTTTTCAAACTGTAGTTCGTATGAGGTACAGCAATTATGGTACCAGAAGAATTTTTTTATTGTCTTTTATTCTGAATTCGTATTAAGCAACTTGCTCATAAATAAAGTGGGAGAAGACCAATGAGGGAGAAAACTTTGATTTTCGAAGGGTATTTTCCATTAAAAGTTGGGACGTTGAAAAATGCAAAACGTTTACAGAAAATCTTGAACAAAGATATGTGTATTTAAGTCAACGCTTTTTAAAAACAATTTACTGGTACATGGTGTCCTGTAGCGAGCTTTTGAAAGACGTGGGTGAAATTAGAGACATTGTTCAAAAGAAAGCGGATACTGTCTATGATACATAACGCGCATGTCTGGTACACGCTGTTAATTAATCTGCTTTTGAATGATGCTAATGAATATAAAAACGTCTAACATTTGTACCACTTGGTGAGTGTCCCTGCTGGTGGAATAGGAGTCCCCAAGGGTACATGTAGCCAAGATCGATCAATTTCGGTTGGTCGTTTCTTCGAACGCATTCGAAAATTTCTGTTTACAAAATTGTCACAAATTTCTGAAACCTGGGTCCTGAAACATCATATTTCAGTCATCTTGCTTCGTCTGTCGGAATATTTTGGATATAATTATCAGACATTTTGGCCATATTTCATTGTTTAGATGGAGGATCACTGACGAGGGCTAAATACCCGATACGTGCATGTCTGGTCCACGCTGTTATATTTTTTTCCGCTAATTGTTATGAAAGCACTTTGTGCTTGTTCTTTAGAAGTCCGGTATTTTAGTTTCTCTTATATCATTTCACGCCATGACAAATTTACGGAGTGGAATAATTTGATTGCGAATGAATTGAATGAGTTAATACTTCAAATTTCTTCTTGCATACAAAGACACAAATAAATTCAAAAGAATTATTATATTTTGTAGTTCAAGTTGACGATGCGGTTTTACTAACCACGCAATTTACCTCAAATGTTGAAAACATGTAAAGCTAAGATATCTTGAAAGTACTTTTCTGTCATTTACAAAAGGTATGTGTTATAATGATTTAGCTAGAATTAATATCACATGGCCTTTTGATTAGTAGTTGTAAATTACTAATAAGTGAGCATGACGACCGACTGTCAAATCATCAAAAGGACCAAAGATCACGTACATGTACGTTGTAAAATAAATCGATCGAGAGGACTCCGTAAGCACACTTCCCATTGTACGCCCTGTTGAAAAGGAAATTATTCTGCTCATTTGTACTAAAGTACATGTATGATATAACGACATTCATTGAAGAGAACATGTGCAGGGAATCAATGCGGAAGACAGGGTGTGCGTTTACTACCTTTCAGATGGCCGATGGCCGTCCAAAGTCGGCACCGGTTACCCATTGGTCTCGTCGGTTTATGTGTAGTCTTTTGTGTTTGATGTTTGCATGTCGTGTGTATCTTTTCCGTCTCGTGCTGTACTCGTCTTTTGTGTTTTTGCATCGGGTGTTTTGGTGTTTTACTGCTGATGCTGCAACGGGGTCTTGTTTGAGATCTCCTCCCTTCTTTCCTATCATACCAACAACCCCCCCCCCCCTTCTAATCCCAGCTCATATGAAAATGAAACTAGAAATGTGCCTTAGCTAACTTTAGATAAATTATTTCAAAGCAAACGTATCAAGAGATTAAGAGATCCTTTGTATCGTTGTTCTACTAAAGTTGCTTAATTTATTTTTAAACCTGGTACAATATGTACGAATGTAAAAACTACATGTACATGAATAAATAGATACGTGTAGATGCCGCAAAATCAATTTTGAGAGAAATGATAAACAGAAGAAGCATACATATTAGAATCTAAAACATCCATTTTTTCTCATTCACTGAGATTTACAGTACACAATTTCGCCGAGCATTATCTAAAGTGAGCGTCACGATGTGCGCTACGTCACGTTACGTTGTCGATGCTTAAAAGCGCTAAGAGTATGGAAAATTAATGAGAAATTGATCAGAATATGACTCAAATTTTTAGTCTGAAGTCCAGATTATAAGAAATCTCAGATGAAATGTACAGATATATAACAACTTCCCATTTTCAATCATAAACAACGGATTTATCATTTCCAGAGGCTTGGTCAGAGGAATTCTAAGCTAAATATCTTTAAAACGGCTACACTCTTTTTTCTATAAATTATTTCTTTATCTTTAGCATGTATAACTTGATGATAAAAGAAACATTTTAACAAAATTCTATTATGCCAATTACTTTGAAAATGAATGTTTTAAAACTTTTCGTACAATTTTTACTGTCAAAAATGGGATGAAATAAATGTCCTTTTCCAGCATGGTAAAAATATTTTTTTCGAAAATGATAAATTTACTTCATTTGCTACGTGAATCGATAAAAAAATGACTTCGTACTGCGTTATGTTGATTTTTAAAATAAAGTCTTAAGTTGGGACATTATTTTAGAAAAAAATGTGCAGAGTTACCTCCCGGCTTTGTCGGTATATAGGGGACAAACGGCTACACTCTTTTTTCATGAAATATTGCAATCGATGAAGGAAGGGGTCTTCTTTTATTAGTAGACATTTTTTTTTCAATTCCTATTATTCCCTGAAAATGCGGTTCACACTCATACCTCCTTAAATACATTACCATCATTAAATTTTGTTACTCTTCTTTATCCAAAAGTTATAAATTATTTCCAGATTTTTCAAGATTTTGGCCCACATAAAGGCTTCAGAATCTAAGTACAATTGCATCTTTTAATTTCTGTTATCATTTTTAATGCAAAACTTATACATTGTTTCCATGATTTTTACATAGAAAATGGATTTTTGCCCCAGAAACACATTTGACATAGAAATTCGAAATTTGAAACTAAATTCAATGGAAAGAACATAAGGAATTTTGTACATTAACATCTTTTTAATTTTTGTCACCATTTTTAATGTAAAAGTTTATTTCCAATTTTTCATAATTTTGACCTAGAAAAGGGAATTTTCTCCCCAAAAACACATTTAATGTAAGAATTTGAATTGAAAACTCATTTCATTCAAAAGAACATCAGAAATTAAACATGTAAACATCTTTTAATTTTTGAAATCAGTTAATACGTAAAACTTATAAACTATTTCCAATTTTCACGATTTTAGACAAGAAAATGGTTTGTTTGCCATAACAACCAAATTTGATATAAATATTCGAATTTGAAACTCATTCTATTCGAAAGAACACAAGAATTTAAGTATATTTACATCTTTCAATTTTTGTTGTATTTTTTTAAGCAAAAGTTATAAATTATATCCCGTTTTTCATGATTTTTGCAAAGCAAAGGGTGTTTTACCCCCAAAATATTGCAACTGCCACATATCTATGAGTAAAAGAAGATATGAGGTCTATCAAACTTTTTCCGTAATACTATTACTAGCCCATAATTAATATCGTTATCATAGTGGTTTGCTTTAATCATATATTTCCCACGGCAGTTTATTTTCTAACATATGGCACTCCACTATTTCTTTTCCCCAACTACATGTATTATGAAAAAGAATTTTCACACCTTTTAATATGCTAAACAAATAAAAACTTGCTCTCGTGTTTCTAAAAGAGAGGAAGATATCTATCAGGAGCAGAATGCCCGGATCCTCAAACAGGTCTCGGTTGAAAAACTCACATTAAAACATCTAAACAGCCAAATGAGAAAATATAGACTTGACAAATACAACAAAAACAAGAGACAACAAATGGACAACGCAGACCAAATACCAGATACGACAATTACACTCAACTTAATACACCCCCTGAAGTTTCAAAGACACATGCAAATATTGTGAATAATGTCTACCTCTCTTCATACGCCATCAAATGACAGGGCCCCAAGTTATAATCAGATTCAAATCATGTATGTGGATACCAAAATCTTAAGGGCGTAAGAAATGTCGGCTGGAAAATTCTCATACATTCGATTACCTGGGGAGTCCCACCAAAATTCATAAAGAAATCGTGGTCAGGGCTAGCCTTGTCTTCTCTTACGACGTTTGTTTGGACATTGCCAGTGATGATACAAGAGGTTACATTTAGTAAAAGTACAAAAGAAAGGAGGGGATTTCCAGCATCCACAGCAAAACCCCAAAACACCAAATGCAAAAGAAAGGAGGGGGTATCCAACAACACTAAGTTGCAGCACCCCCCCCCCCCCAAAAAAAAGAAACACACACACACACACCCTCACACACACACACACACACACACACAGAGCAGACATGCACAGAAAGAGACGCAAACGTACAATGAACGCCAAATCACATTGAAACATCAAACACATATGGCAATACATAAACCAACGAGTAAAATGGACAATTGGTGCCGACTTAGGATGGTCATATGTTACATATACGTAGCAGACGTTGTGGTTGTCCGGATAATATATAAATATAAATATATTTAAATGAAAAAATAAAACATGAAAAGATTTCGTTAAAGGATTTGATAGATTCCATAAACTTGTTAAAGCTTTCTTGAAATTGAACAGGTATTACACAGATTTGCGACATCCTCTCGAAATTTCTGTCACTTCTTTTTTGCAGAATGTTTTATTTGATTTTATTATTTGAAACCCTAGAGAAGTTCTTGTAGAGTCAATATTTATTGCAGGTTGCGATGTTAAAATCAGTTTGTGCGTCGACGCACACCTGTTTTTTTTCCCTAAAGATTTAATAGCAATTCTCTGTAAGGACCAAAATAATTTCAATAGCACGTGGAAATAGCATGTCTCCAATTTTGGAGATTTTTGGTATGGAAGGTGTATATGATGTACTGAGACAAAAATAAACTTCCTTTTCACAAATTAAGTTTTTGTTGCCATGGAAACCATGTTTGAAATTTTATGCATCAGTAGAATGCTTGGTACATTTCATTTTCACAAGGTTCGTTTCCATGGTAACAGCTATTATAGTCAATTGAAATTTCCTTAGTTTTTCTCTTTATATCTTTCATTATATAAATACTACACAAGAAGTATGCTTCCGCCTGCTATTCTTTTTGTCAGTATGCCCAAAATGTAGGCAAAAACCTGTTTTGAAGAGGCCCTTTTTAAGACCGAAAAAGCACCTAATTTAACATGATTTTGCTCAATTTTAAGGGCAAATAATCTGAAATGTCAGGCTAACTTGATATCTACTGCCAATTATCTTCATTCCTCGATCTTTAAGAAAATGTTAAAATTTGAGTGGGATCTCTTCACAATTTTATTCAAAAGGGTATAAAAAATGGTTACCATGGTGACATTCTGTTCAATGCTATTACACATAGAGTAATTTACAGGTAAATTTTTAGCTGTCCGTTATATATTTTTAAGCAATTTTTTATCAGTGCATATAAAAGAGCATTATTGATTAAAAGGCCACAGGACCCAATGTCAAGGTCATCTTGAATGCAATTCACAAAATTTGGCAAAATTCTGTGATTTTTAAAAAGTATGAGAGGCAGTTCTCATATACCATGTGGTATTGGGTAAAACAAAGACATACATAGTAATTTTGGATATATCCCCTACTTATTGACCAAAGTTGCAAGAATCTAAAAAATCAATGACATCCTTGATTTGTAACCAATATTTCATGCATATATATAAAAAAAATGTGATATTATCATGATTCATGTCTCGGGCATATTTTTTTACGAAAAATGTTCTGAACTAGAAATTGTAATGTTTTTCCACCTATCGGTCCTAATTTTAGAAGGAAGTATTTTGGATGCAAATATATGACCGTCAAGCCTAAAATAAGTAACAGTAAATATCAACAAAAATGCAAATTGTATTGAAATTGGAACCTATATTTTGAATTGACCTTGAACTTAGAGTCAATGACCTTGAGAAATTTTGGAAGTGCTCAAATAAAGAATAATTTCTTCTGTTGTCCCTATATGAAGCTTAAGCAATATAAGTTATTTAAACCATGATAACAATCAATTTGAAAAGATATAGTCATCATGTGTCAAATGAAATATTGCCATGGCAACCATTTTTGACCTCAAAATGTAGGAAAATAAAACAAGGTCCCACTTATTTTTTCAGTGATAATTATTGTCACATGAAATCTATTTTGTTCTGACAACAGTGATGGTGTTATCAGCCTGACATTGTATGTTATTTTTGCTTAAAAAATGGTAAAAATTGGACAAAAATAGGCCTTAATATTAACCTTATTTTATGGCAATTTTTGACTGACTTTGAATTGATGGGACTCTGCTAATTGAACGAAATTTCAAAAAATGGTTAATTTTTCGAACAATAGAGGTTTTAAAGATTATAAGTTGTTAATACCAATTAACTCTGACAATGGTTTCCATGGCAACAAAATAACCAAAGATTACTTATTTGACCATTTTTGTAGTGCTATAAATAGACAGACCTCGTTTCCATGGCAACAGGAATATTTATAATCCAAAAATTGCTATTTTTGTATTCAGGGCATTATACATACCATTTATAGAGAAAATCATAAAAATTCATTACATACTGTTTCCAAAATATTTTGGTCCTTACAGAGAATTGATATTAACTCTCTCCTGAATAGTCTGAGAATGAGTTAGATTGACAAATATGGATAATGACCATCTTAACAAATAGAATGTTTAAGTACATTGTTTGTTTTATTTCAGTTTCGTTGTGGTTTTTTTTTTCATTGCAGATTTAACAAGAAATTGTCATCTTTGACAGAAGTTTGGATCATTGGAATTATATTTATCAATTGCAGATTGCTTGATTTTATTCAGGTTGACGCTATTTACAATTATTTTGGTCATTCGGTTGCCAATCAGCGAAACGTCGTGTATCACTAAGATTATGATGGACTATGGGCTTCCATGTTTGTCCTATGTACTTTGATACTATACATGCATTAAATATGTAACCTGATTCATGTGATATATCAAATATTAGAACGGCGCATTTTGACAGCGCCACATACAATGCATCCTAATAAGTCTCCCGCAATGAAGACATCCGGGAAATCGGAAAATTTTGAGGGTTGTGCGCACGTAATTTGAATAACCACCTCGTCTGCTACTAGTTTGGCATATGACCGTCCTGTGGCGGCACCGATTGCCCATTGGTCTCGTTTGTTAATATTCAGTCATTTGTAACCCATTTGCTACTTGCGTGACAAATGGCCGTCCAAAGTCGGCACCGGTTGCCCATTGGTCTCGTCGGTTTATGCGTTGTCTTTTGTGTTTGATGTTTACATGTCGTATGTCTCTTTTCCGTCTCGTGCTGTATTCGTCTTTTGTGTTTTTGCATCGGGTGTTTTGGTGTTCTGCTGTTGATGCTGCAACGGGGTCTTGTTGGAGATCTCCTCCCTTCTTGTGTTTGATGTTTCTTTGTGATTTGTTGTGTTCCTTGTACCTTTTGCGATCCTACAGGAAATATCGAGCAGCGCACTCTCTATGATGTAAATGCACATATATAAATTGTAAAAATAAAACCAGAGGGCGCTTTTGAAATGACTTTTGGCGCTTTATGAAAAGCACTTTGGCTGGGAGTATGATGAGGATTTAATATCCTATATATATGAAATGGGGTTTTACTGTAGGTGCAGCAACCGGGTGTTGTTTGAAATTCCCCCTTTTCTTGCACTTAAGAAAGCCTTTCGATTGTGGTTTTCATAATCTGGGCTGGTGGCCATAAAACTTTTTAAGACAAGAATTTGTCTCAAATCTAAGAACATTCTCAAAAGTCATATTCTAAGCCGAATTTGTGGCCATAAAGAAATTGAGACTTAAGAATGGTCTTAATTTTAAAGAATATTCTTAAAATTTTGAGACTACTCCATAGCTGTCTTAACTCCGTTTAAGAATATTCTCCATGAACCAAAATGGCCCCGGCTGACGCTTCGATAGAGGAGCCTATTCAATGCAGGTCTCCCAGTGCGTCCTTTAGGTCAATAATTAGACTGAATGAAGCGCCATCTTGCGGAGCATTCGCATAGAACGCACTGAGTGGATACTGAGTGTAGGCAAAAGCAATGCACAATGAAATATTTCCTGTATATTACCATCTGAATTGGTTTCCCTTCTCTTTTTGTATGTTTTTATTTTTAATTTTATCTCAGACTCCCTCCGGCCTTTGCCAAGTTTTCAGATGTTCCCGGGCTGCTATTTATAGCATTGAGTCGTTCTAAACAAAGACCGCAGGAGAAAAGCGCATCATGTGACATGTAATAAACATGCTTAAAAATGTTGGGTATATCAAATTCGTGTCCAATATTTTTTTTCCTCTTTTTGTCCCTCGATTTTATACTTTATTCTTTTTTGTTAATTAATTTTTTTTTTCTTGAACTGAGATGTAATTTATGATCTAGACTGGACCATTTCAAGGAGTATAGAGTTTTTTCTATCCGTATCGTGATTTTTATCTTGACTAACTGTAAAATTAAAGATTGAAAATAATCAATTATCACAGAGCTGTTCTAGTAGCTATGTGTGCAAAATCGCATAACGTTTTTCCCCCCAAAATATGAGGCATTGCCAATGATTGTTTCATAGTTTTACGAGAGAAAAAACGACATCACTGACCAATTTTGTCTTCATTATTTTATACATACACTTTAGTTTCGATTTACGTAAGCCCCCCCCCCCCCCCCTCAATAATAATAAGGAAAGAAGAAAAGAACAAAACCATATACAAAGTCGTATTCAGTATCGATACTTAATGCAACAATAGCCCGAGGCGGAAGAGGGTGAGGGCAATGCCCAGAGAAGATGATTATGACATGTAAAAGCAAAATCTATCAGTAAAATAAGTCAGAAATAGCAAAGGAACGCTCAAAACTTGCCAGATTTGGGCAAACCGAAAACTATATTTCATGGGGAATCAGGTCGACTACCATAATATTGCTTGATTGACAACCCTACTGTAGTATTATCAAAAGAAGGATGGAATACACACCAAAGATTTTCCGAAGAATGCATATTTTCGTCATTACCGATAACAAAATAAAACCTTCCTATCTGCACTGATGCAAGATGTACAAGGTGTGATTCATTGAATTGATGTATATATTTCCTTTTTTTCCATTATAACAAACAAGCGTTAGAGTGACGGTAAGAATGGCAGGACCCCTCCAGCCTGGAATTTCCCAAAGTAATTGATATGTTTTTTCCCGATATTTACATTTTTTCCACAATAATTGACATTGACACGCCATACAAAAAGAAATATAATATAATCAAAATTCCTAATTTACCAATACATGAATATTTTCTATTTGCAGAAATCAACAGTTTATCTATAAATCTATAACAATAAGCAAGATTTTTATTTTTAAGAATCATTCTGTAATCATATTAAAATCGTCCATTTCCGGTTTGATGAAAATTGCCTTTTCATCTAAAATGGCTTCAATATTTCAGTTCTTACAGTTTTTTTGGCAATAATTATCTCGAAAATCTAATAGAGCTTATACCTTCCCCTCTCTTTATGCGTGATTTCTAACTTTTTGGCAAAAGATATTTATGATCCCTTCATATTTGTGAAAATATGTGAAAGAATTATAGCTTTCTTTTTCAGGTACTTAAACATTTTATAACATTTTTACGAGAAATAATGAATTTGTATTTAACGTTTTCACAAAAAGGCATTAAAGTCAAAATGATCTTGACCCATGACCCCAATAGGGCTCTTCATCCTGCTAATTTGAGTTTTCTAATGCTAACAGTTTAGGCTGTATCGCACCAAAAAGGCATTCAGCATATAGCAAACAACTAATTATGTACCACCGTTGAGCGAAGGCCCACCCTCTTCCCTATCTGCAGAATTTCTTGCTTAAATGGAAAAAAATATATATATATAAAAACCCGTGACATATGTGAAATAACATGTTTTCTTCATCAAGTATTAAACGTTTAAAAAACATTTTGACCAGAAATAGATCTTTAACGAATCACAAAAACTATGTTTAGCCCTTGAATGACTTTCAAATGGCCTCTGACCTTAAAAATAAGTTCTTCGTCTAGGACTCTAGGTATAGGCTATCTACATTGTAATTCCCTAGGGTTACATTTATCGTGCCCACAGGGTAGGGAGAGACGGACATACGGACAGCACCATACCATAATCCGTCGTTCTGTCTTAAGACGGGCGTATAAAACAAAACAAACAAATAACTAGAGAATGTTATGCATTGACTTTTTGCAATTACCATTCTATTATGCTTCTTATAATGAACTGAGAAAATGCGATAGAAAAACCCAATTGTGGAAAAGACCTTCTGTTTTTAAACTTGTTGAACTTTTTACAAGTGATAATGTAAAAGAGCTACGTAATCTCGGTATTTATCTTAGAAAATGGGAAATTTTGCGACAAAAACTAATGGAATGAATTCATTTCTCTATCTTATTGATTTCTTCTATTTAAAACCATGCCTCCGTTCGTGAGTGTTTGGTGTTGTACATATTGTATGTACATAATGTATATAAGTTGTATATATTTTGTGTTTATACCTATAAGCATGTGCGTTTGGTGAAATAAACTATGAAACCAGCATTATGAAATATAAATATATATATTTTTAATTTCTGTTCTGAAGATGTAAAAATCCGTTCAGCAAGAGAAAGAATCTTCTTTAAAATATATAGATAAAAATACAAGCGATCTGTTACCTAAAACTCTTCAGAAGGGATATCGACCGGAGAGATTGCTTTGATTATCTAAAGTTTCAAAACTTTTCAAAACACAAACACAGAATATTCTACGTTTATATCTATAATAAATCTACTTTTAGCCCCAAATTGACCGCGTCATTGGATCCCTTACCTTGAAACCTACATCGTTCTTCGTCTTGTAAAATAAAGCGATCTGTGGACGCACGGACCACAGGAGCTCGACGTCACGGAACTACAATTTTTACCTTAAACTATTTCATTGAAAGTAGAGAAGGGGCTTTTACATGTATCATTGAGGATTGTTGGCGCTGAGCTGCTGTGATACGGACAAATATCGCCATACTAGAGTACAAAATGCACATTTCGTCAAAAAACGGACAACACAATCTGTAAGTTTTTTTTACAAGACATAAATTATCAATGAGCTTAATTAATGTTTTAAAAGGGTTACAGAGAAAATGCAAGTTTACTAATTATCATCCGCCGCCGCCGGCTACAATACACTCTGTTCAGCTTTATTTTTCTTTTTTGGGGCTTTTTAATGATTTCTATTGTGTTGACACCAACTGGGGATGGATTTTGAGAAAAAAACAACAACACGTTTACGGAACTATACGGGCTTTATTTCTACCAAGTTTCAGCGACATCCCTTCAACGGTTCCGGAGAAAATGACGACTCGTTGTAAGATTTAGCTCACTTGAACCTACAAAACCTCCCGACTATTCGTGCACGTTGCCTTCTCGTAAAGAAATCAACGTCGGAGTTGTGTTTCTGAAACACATAACCTGAATGTTCTTCTTGGGCTTATTTAAGTGGATTGGGGGGGGGGGGGGGGGTGTTGAAACATGGTGCAGGAAAGTTAGCCACCGATAAATATATTGGGCGTTATTATTATTTTATTTCGAATTTTGCAGATTTTGTTGAAGCAGCGTTAAAATTAGAACTCTACTTATTTTGCAATTTACCCCGTACTTCGTCAATTTAAGGAGAGGGGGGGGGGGGGGGTGCACTCATCTTAATCCTCCATATGGGGTTTACTTAAGAATTATGTCGTATATTATGACAAATTTACGTTTTATTTCTTACTGAAAAAATCCATATAAATTATTTAACAACAATGTATGTATCAAATTTATCTTCTGAATTGATGGCATTTGAAGAAAAATAAATCAGTTAATGTTACTTGCATCCCTGTCCTACAGCGTAACACCTGTTTTACACCTGGCGAGAAGGACGAACGTCATTTTTGCTGCGTGACGTCAAAAATTCTCGTAGTGACGTTACGTTATTTGAACAGGGTTGTCGCAGCAAATGGGTTTCAAAAAACGTTATTGAACCTGGCTACAAAATCAAACAACAATGTACACATGTACGAAACCATTGTAAACGTTTCAGTTTCTTTGATTTGCAACATTGTTTTGAAAATAATTTTGTTTTATTTACCATTAAGCCATACAGGAAAAATATATTACTAATATTGATATACTATAATCGCACAAATCGCGTGTATTGGCTCTCCCATAGCGTACAAACATAACTTTTTACGGTTTAATTGTGCATTTTCGCGGTTTCTAGTTCAAACACACAAAACAGAATATTCGTTTTCTAAAAGAATTCTTAAATTTAGTAACAGGTGCTCAAATCATTCTTAGTTGCTCTTGGCAACAGTCTCAGAATTTGTCTCATCTAAGAATATTCTAGAGAACATAACATAAGAAAATGTTTATGGCCATTGATTTTAGGAACATTCTCAAAATGATTCTTATTCTGAGACTATTCTTAAAATTTAAGACTAGAATTTGTCTAAGAATGTTTTATGATTATGGCCTCCAGCCCTGGTTTCGGTTTTTATGCATTTCATTAATTCACTCGCTATCAGTATATGATGCCCCTGGGTATTCCATCATGTTTTTGGCTTGAATTTAGAGATGTTGTATTTACGGCTCAAGAGTTCTCATCATGACAAATGAGTCAAAGAAGATCGTGACCATAATCTCAACAGCACTCAAAATTGAGCACCAAATTGAGCATCGTCGGACCTCCAGAAAGCAAAAGGTGGAATCAGGTGCCCGGGAATAATAAGCATCCCCTGTTGGCTAGCCACACCCACTGTCGATATTCATGCACGAAAATGTAAACGATATATGAAATACATACACTGTCTTAGGTTTTGCCTATATAGAAAGTGCTACGGCGACCATGTCAGGGAAAATACTCAAAACACTTGAATCTACCGAATTGAATCGGCGGGTGTTGCATGCAAGCAGGAGATGCATACTCTTCCTTGGCACCTTGTCTCACTCCTCACTTAGGAGTTCGCTTCTTTTCATTTGGTGGAGGTTTTCGTTCGTTTGCTTTGGCTCCTGTTTTACCCTGATTTTGTATGCCTTTGGTTTCTGATTTTCAGAATTATCGATTTTGTCCTGTATAAAGGGATATTATAACACAAAAAGAAGGGAGGAGATCTCCAACAAGACCCCGTTGCAGCATCAACAGTAAAACACCAAAACACCCGATGCAAAAACACAAAAGACAAGTACAGCATGAGACGGGAAAGAGACACACGACATGTAAACATCAAACACAAAAGACTACACATAAACCGACGAGACCAATGGGTAACCGGTGCCGACTTTGGACGGCCATCTGTCACGCAAGTAGCAAATGGTGTGGTTATCCTGGATTACGTGCGCACAACCCTCTCACTTCTCCAATTACCCAGAGGTCTCGAAGAACGTACAATTGTGGTGTAAAACAACCTCCTCACTGTAAGATAACATCACACAAACAAGACCGCGAAACGCAGAGGCCCCATAGACACAGATGAATATGTAAATGGATATAAAAAGAGGGCATGCGTAATACAGTCCGTGCTCTGCCGGCTGTAGCGAGCTCATGTATGTAATCACCCGAGGAGTCCGACTGACATTCAGAGAGGACAGGTGGTCGGGGCCCTGTCTTCTCTAAAGAGGTTTGGACAGGGCCCGTCATGGAGTCCCGTCGTCACAGTCAGTCAGAGTGCAAGTCTCAAGGATGCGCTTGTACAAGACTGTAGATTGGTCAAGTACCAAGCCTAGTGTCCGTCTGGTGACATTAGGATCATACCCACGGTATAAAAGGCGTTTGATGATTCTGACGCATTTTCGATGGTTATGCTGCCTACCTTTGATCCTTTTTATTTTGTTTATCATATCACCATAAAAGACAGGTTGTGTAATACCCATAGTAATGTACTCTGTTGCATGTATAGATCCGAATTTTAAAAGAAGTTGACTGTAATTTTTGTAAAATTTCCAGAAAGTCTTAACTAGTTTATGAAAGCGGAAACCTTGACCTAAAGTTTTTTGGTAATTTGTAAATTTCTACTGTGAAAATCCAAAATATCAGTACATGCTCTAGCGTACCGGATGAGCTGTGATATGTAAATGCCGTATGACGGTTATCTTGGAACATCACCGTCAAGCCAGGGGAAATTTACAATGCTGAATCCAAAATCATCCCTTTCTTTATATACACTTGTATGAATCTTTCCGTTTACAATTTTGATATTGAGGTCCAAAAAGGGTGTATCTGTACTTGAAAGGTTTGCCTTGTTAAGGGTTAATTCTTGTGGATGAATTTCATTCTTATATAATTCAAAATCAGGATTGTCAATGGTTAGAATATCATCCAGATACCTAGAAGTATTATTGAAACATTTCAGCTCATCAAATTTTCTTTGCTTTTGAAGATTTTGGATAAATTCTTTTTCATAAGTGTATAAAAATAAATCTGCAACAAGAGGCGCACAGTTAGTACCCAAGACACAGAAGAGTCGACTCAGCATTTTTTTTTTGTCACAGGTCCTCTGTCCTATGCACTAGACCAAGACGTCGACGGTTGACAATTAGTAGAATGTCATTTAATGATTTTATTAATGATCCTTAAGTCGTCAAACTAACAATCCAACATCTTTTCCAAAATATACATTCTGACAAATCATGACGGTCGTAAACAAAAATAAGTTCTACCATAGTCTCATAAAAAATCAACCCTGATTCTTTGATTCCATGTCTAATATAAAATATGTGATCAGACTTATCTTGTAAGCAGGGATGCAGTCTCTTCCTCATTTACAATGAAATGACAAATATGGATAATGACCATATCCCTGTTTACAGTACAAAATCGATAATTCAGAAAATCAGAAACCGAAGGCATACAAAATCAGGATAAAACAGGAACCAAAGCAAACAAACAAAAACATCCACCATATGAAGAGAAGCGAACTCCCGATATTAGAGTGAGACCAGGTGCCCAGGAAGAGTAAGCATCTCCTGCTTGCATTCAACACCCGCCGCTTCAATTCGGTAGAACTGTCACATCCGGTTACTTCCATTTCGGAAGACATATAGTACAATCTTTGGTTGGATGGTTCAAATGGTCTATGACAAAATATCATCCACCATTCTGGAGAGTGGGACATCATAGTGTATGACGAGTTCCCCATATCGACCGTAGAACTTCCTCAGTGACGATGTTAGTCGGTCACAAACATATCCCTGACCGAGAAGCTTATCTGAAAGACGCCTAGCTCTCAGAACAAAATTCGTATATTTGGTACTTGCTCTGGCATAGCGTATCAACTGAGATATGAACACGCCATAAGCAGGCGATGAAGGGATGTTGCTACTCAGAAAAGGAAAGTTTGTAATGCTGAAATTGAAGTCGTCACGTTTGTCATAGAAGAAGGGAGGAGATCTCCAACAAGACCCCGCTGCAGCATCAACAGCAAAACACCAAAACACCCGATGCAAAAACACAAAAGACGAGTACAGCACGAGACGGAAAAGAGACACACGACATGCAAACATCAAACACAAAAGACTACACATAAACCGACGAGACCAATGGGTAACCGGTGCCGACTTTGGACGGCCATTTGTCACGCAAGTAGCAAATGGTGTGGTTATCCTTGATTACGTGCGCACAACCCTCTCACTTCTCCAATTACCAAGAGGTCTCGAAGAACGTACAATTGTGGTGTAAAACAACCTCCTCACTGCGAAACGTAGAGGCCCCAGAGACACAGATGAATATGTAAATGGATATAAAAAGAGGGCATGCGTAATACAGTCCGTGCTCTGCCGGCTGTAGCGAGCTCATGTGTATAATCACCCGAGGAGTCCGACTGACATTCAGAGAGGACAGGTGGTCGGGGCCCTGTCTTCTCTAAAGAGGTTTGGACAGGGCCCGTCATGGAGTCCCGTCGTCACAGTCAGTCAGAGTGCAAGTCTCAAGGATGCGCTTGTACAAGACTGTAGATTGGTCAAGTACCAAGCCTACTGTCCGTCTGGTGACATTAGGATCATACCCACGGTATAAAAGGCGTTTGATGATTCTGACGCATTTTCGATGGTTATGCTGCCTACCTTTGATCCGTTTTATTTTGTTTATCATATCACCATAAAAGACAGGTTGTGTAATACCCATAGCAATGTACTCTGTTGCATGTATAGATCCGAATTTTAAAAGAAGTTGACTGTAATTTTTGTAAAATTTCCAGAAAGTCTTAACTAGTTTATGAAAGTGGAAACCTTGACCTAAAAGTTTTTTGGTAATTTGTAAATTTCTACTGTGAAAATCCAAAATATCAGTACATGCTCTAGCGTACCGGATGAGCTGTGATATGTAAATGCCGTATGACGGTAATCTTGGAACATCACCGTCAAGCCAAGGGAAATTTACAATGCTGAATCCAAAATCATCCCTTTCTTTATATACACTTGTATGAATCTTTCCGTTTACAATTTTGATATTTAGGTCCAAAAAGGGTGTTTCTGTATTTGAAAGGTTTGCCTTGTTAAGGGTTAATTCTTGTGGATGAATTTCATTCTTATATAATTCAAAATCAGGATTGTCAATGGTTAGAATATCATCCAGATACCTAGAAGTATTATCGAAACATTTCAGCTCATCAAATTTTCTTTGCTTTTGAAGATTTTGGATAAATTCTTTTTCATAAGTGTATAAAAATAAATCTGCAACAAGAGGCGCACAGTTAGTACCCAAGACACAGAAGAGTCGACTCAGCATTTTTTTTTGTCACAGGTCCTCTGTCCTATGCACTAGACCAAGACGTCGACGGTTGACAATTAGTAGAATGTCATTTAATGATTTTATTAATGATCCTTAAGTCGTCAAACTAACAATCCAACATCTTTTCCAAAATATACATTCTGACAAATCATGACGGTCGTAAACAAAAATAAGTTCTACCATAGTCTCATAAAAAATCAACCCTGATTCTTTGATTCCATGTCTAATATAAAATATGTGATCAGACTTATCTTGTAAGCAGGGATGCAGTCTCTTCCTCATTTACAATGAAATGACAAATATGGATAATGACCATATCCCTGTTTACAGTACAAAATCGATAATTCAGAAAATCAGAAACCGAAGGCATACAAAATCAGGATAAAACAGGAACCAAAGCAAACAAACAAAAACATCCACCATATGAAGAGAAGCGAACTCCCGATATTAGAGTGAGACCAGGTGCCCAGGAAGAGTAAGCATCTCCTGCTTGCATTCAACACCCGCCGCTTCAATTCGGTAGAACTGTCACATCCGGTTACTTCCATTTCGGAAGACATATAGTACAATCTTTGGTTGGATGGTTCAAATGGTCTATGACAAAATATCATCCACCATTCTGGAGAGTGGGACATCATAGTGTATGACGAGTTCCCCATATCGACCGTAGAACTTCCTCAGTGACGATGTTAGTCGGTCACAAACATATCCCTGACCGAGAAGCTTATCTGAAAGACGCCTAGCTCTCAGAACAAAATTCGTACATTTGGTACTTGCTCTGGCATAGCGTATCAACTGAGATATGAACACGCCATAAGCAGGCGATGAAGGGATGTTGCTACTCAGAAAAGGAAAGTTTGTAATGCTGAAATTGAAGTCGTCACGTTTGTCATAGAAGAAGGGAGGAGATCTCCAACAAGACCCCGCTGCAGCATCAACAGCAAAACACCAAAACACCCGATGCAAAAACACAAAAGACGAGTACAGCACGAGACGGAAAAGAGACACACGACATGCAAACATCAAACACAAAAGACTACACATAAACCGACGAGACCAATGGGTAACCGGTGCCGACTTTGGACGGCCATTTGTCACGCAAGTAGCAAATGGTGTGGTTATCCTTGATTACGTGCGCACAACCCTCTCACTTCTCCAATTACCAAGAGGTCTCGAAGAACGTACAATTGTGGTGTAAAACAACCTCCTCACCGCGAAACGTAGAGGCCCCAGAGACACAGATGAATATGTAAATGGATATAAAAAGAGGGCATGCGTAATACAGTCCGTGCTCTGCCGGCTGTAGCGAGCTCATGTGTATAATCACCCGAGGAGTCCGACTGACATTCAGAGAGGACAGGTGGTCGGGGCCCTGTCTTCTCTAAAGAGGTTTGGACAGGGCCCGTCATGGAGTCCCGTCGTCACAGTCAGTCAGAGTGCAAGTCTCAAGGATGCGCTTGTACAAGACTGTAGATTGGTCAAGTACCAAGCCTAGTGTCCGTCTGGTGACATTAGGATCATACCCACGGTATAAAAGGCGTTTGATGATTCTGACGCATTTTCGATGGTTATGCTGCCTACCTTTGATCCTTTTTATTTTGTTTATCATATCACCATTAAAGACAGGTTGTGTAATACCCATTGTAATGTACTCTGTTGCATGTATAGATCCGAATTTTAAAAGAAGTTAACTGTAATTTTTGTAAAATTTCCAGAAAGTCTTAACTAGTTTATGAAAACGGAAACCTTGACCTCAAAGTTTTTTGGTAATTTGTAAATTTCTACTGTGAAAATCCAAAATTTCAGTACATGCTCTAGCGTACCGGATGAGCTGTGATATGTAAATGCCGTATGACGGTAATCTTGGAACATCACCGTCAAGCCAGGGGAAGTTTACTATGTTGAATCCAAAATCATCCCTTTTGTCATATACACTTGAATGAATCTTTCCGTTTACAATTTTGATATTTAGGTCCAAAAACGGTGTTTCTGTATTTGAAAGGTTTGCCTTTTAAGGGTTCATTCTTCTGGATAAAGTTCATTCTTATATAATTCAAAAGCAGGATTGTCAATGGTTAGAATATCATCCAGATACCTAGAAGTATTATTGAAACATTTCAGCTCATCAAATTTTCTTTGCTTTTGAAGATTTTGGATACATTCTTTTTCATAAGTGTATAAAAATTAATCTGCAACAAGAGGCGCACAGTTAGTACCCATAGGAATTCCTACAACCTGCTTGTATAGATCCTCACCAAATCTAACATAAATATTGTCCAAGAGGAAGGACAAGGCATTACACAGGTCACTACATGTCCATGACTTGTATGATTTGTAGTCTGTCGAGGAAAAGAAACCCTTCGATTCAGATGTACAAATGTAAGATTTTCGCTCTCGATCAAAACACCATTTAATGAGATTAGATAATCGATCATTAATTTTGTCATAGAGTGAGGTGTTCATGTGACCATCAGTGTCGTAGGACAACATTATGTCCAAATAGGATGCTGAATTATTTGTCTCTGATGAGATGACCAATTATGGATCTAATTCCTTTCAAGAAAATTTATCTAACAAAAGAGTATCCCTGAAAATTATTTTTAAATCAAATCCGTCTTACACGACGACCACTGATAATCCAGGTGACGTCCACAATTTCGTTATATTCAAACCCATTTTACATTTGGGCGACACAGACCACCTTTGTTTTATCTCAATCCCTCCTCTTCTTACATGGATAAAATATACCAGATATATCAATTTGAAGATATATAATATTCAGGACAAAAAAAAAAAAAAAAAAACAAAAAAAAAAAAAAAAAAAAAAAAAAAAAACGATTAAACGAAAAAGACGCACTCAGACATTTTTTGCATTTAATAATTTTTTCTTCCAATATGCATAGTAACACACAATCTTTATGTCTTTGCAATCTGAAAGAAATATATTTATTCTTAGTTTCAATTTCAATTTCAACAAGATACAGATAACGAAACTTGAAGCGGACCAAAATGAGGAGATATTCATTAAGACCTTTGGAAAAATTGATTGAAATGTTGCAAAGTCAAACAAACACGTTATTATACAAGGAATCCCTCTAAGTTGTTAAGTAAATTTATTATTTATTCTACAACCGACTTTGAGACAGAATAACGGATAGTTCAAGTTCAATTTATTCAGATAATCAAACTTAATGGAATGCAGATATATATTGATACATTATATATAAATTTCCGAATTGTTCATGGCAATATGAATAACATTATATATTGTTGCACGGTCTACATTGTATACAGTAATTTACACCTTTCAAGATTGTGCATTTAGTTTCACTGTGTAGCAATGATTCGATTAATGATTGCAGTAATGATTGACTGATAAACTATGTCGTTGACTGACTACCATTAGTACTTTTCTTTAGCTAGCAATGACGAATTATCCCATCATTGGTGATAATTGCTTGATGGCCTAACAATTGCAGTGCAACAAGTGGGTTATTCAACTGCTCCTCGGGCTACACCCTCGGAGACAGTAGAATAACCCCTACTTACTACTACGTGTAATTACATGTATTATAATGAATTTTCCAATAGAAAAAATATGAAGGAGGACAGACTTTTGAATTCATAAATCTAATAAATTTCCATCATTTTTCTTAATCATAAAAGAAGGGAGAAGATCTCCAACAAGACCCCGTTGCAGCATCAAAAGCAAAACACCAAAACACCCGATGCAAAAACACAAAAGACGAGTATTCAAAATTTTGTCAACTTAAGATATCATTTTCTGCTAATAGATCCCTAAAGAAAGGAGGGGATCTCCAACAACACCTAGTTGCAGCATCAACAGCAACCTCCCAAAACACCCACTGTAAAACACAAAAATGACACGCACAGAAAGAGACGCAGTAGTACAATGAACGTCAAATCACAGAAAAACATAAAACACAAATGACTACACATAAACCAACGAGACCAATGGGCAAACGGTGCCGACTTAGGACGGCCATCTGCCTCGTCAGTAGCAGACGGTGTGGTTATCCTGGATTACGTGCGCACAACCCTCCCACTATTCCGATTACCCAGAGGTCTCGAAGAACGTACAATTGTGGTGTAAAACAACCTCCTCACTGTCAGATGACCACACACAAACAAGACCGCAAGACGCAGGGGCCCAAGCAACACAGATGAATATGTAAATTGATATAAAAAGACGGCATGCGTGATACGACCTGTGCTCTGCCGGCTGTAGCGAGCTAATGTATGTTATCACCCGAGGAGTCCGACTGACATTCAGAGAGGACAGGTGGTCGGGGCCCTGTCTTCTCTAAAGAGGTTTGGACAGGGCCCGTCATGGAGTCCCGTCGTCACAGTCAGTCAGCGTGCAAGTATTAAGGATGCGCTTGTACAAGACTGTAGATTGGTCAAGTACCAAGCCTAGTGTCCGTCTGGTGACATTAGGATCATATCCACGGTGTAAGAGGCGTTTGATGATTCTGATGCATTTTCGACAGTAATTCTGTCTACCTTTGATCCTTCTAATTTTGTTGATCATGTCACCATAAAATGCAGGTTGCGAAATACCCAAAGTAATATACTCTAATGCTTTTATGGGTCCGAATTTCAAAAGTAGTTGACAATAATTTTTGTGAAATTTCCAGAATGTCTTGACAAGTTTGTGAAAGCGAAAACTTTGACCTAAAAGTTTCTTTGTTATTTGTAAATTTCTATCATGAAATCCAAAACATCAGTACATGCTCTAGCATACCGGATGAGCTGCGAAATGTAGATACCATAAGACGGTAATCTAGGAACATCACCGTCAAGCCAGGGAAAATTTACTATATTGAATCCAAAGTCATCTCTTTTGTCATACACCCTTGTATGAATCTCTCCATTAATAATTTTGATATTCAGGTCCAAAAATGGTGTTTCTGTGTTTGTGACGTTCGCCTTGTTTAGAGTCAGTTCCTGTGGATAAATGACATTTTTATACTTTTCAAAAACAGGATTGTCGATAGTAAGGATATCATCCAGGTACCTAGAAGTACCATTGAAACATTTCACATCATCATGTTTTCTTTGTTTTTGAAGATTTTGGATAAATTCTTTTTCATACGTGAATAAAAATAAATCTGCAACAAGAGGCGCATAATTAGTACCCATAGGGATCCCTACAACCTGCTTGTAGAGATTCTCACCAAATCTTACATAAATGTTGTCCAAAAGAAAGGACAAGGCAATACAAAGGTCACTACATGTCCATGATTTATATGATTTGTATTCTGTATTGGAAAAGAAACCCTTTGATTCAGATGTGCAAATATAAGTTTTACCCTCTCGGTTAAAGCACCATTTAATGAGTTTGGACAATTGATCATTAATCTTATCGTGAGGAAGCGTGGTGTACATATTTGAAAAGTCGTACGAAGAAATCGAATTGGCTTGAAAATTTCTCGATTTCATTTTGTCAATCACATCCCCTGAATTTTTAATAGACCAAAATAAGTTTACATCATTCCTGTTTAGAACAGTTTCACAATATTTTGCAACGTGTTCCTTTATCACCGTGAGTGCTTACGTCAGATTTCTAGACAAAATTGTAGTTGAGCAGTTGCTAGAATTAGCAATGTATCGAAATTTGTAAGGAGACTTGTGCAATTTTGGTATGCAGTAAAGTGTAGGAAGATCCAGTTTAGAAATAGGATAACTAAAGATAACATTCAGTCTTGTACAATAATAATTTCCTAAAAATAACTTTCTTTCATTACGTAGAGAGGAACATTCTTAAAATATAATGAAACTCATCACCTACGTTTAGCATACGTACTTCTTAGATAATTATATTAAATCTTAATCACAATGTAGTTTCAAACGTTCCTCATTTTGATTCAATATTAAATTTGATTAGATTAACAATTTTGACAAATATATTCTTATATTATATCTTAATTAATCAATAAAGTGAAAGAAGGGAGGAGATCTCCAACAAGACCCCGTTGCAGCACCAACAGCAGAACACCAAAACACGATGCAGAAACACAAAAGACAAGTATAGTATGAGACGAAAAAAAGAAATACGACATGTAAAAAGAAGGGAGGAGATCTCCAACAAGACCCCGTTGCAGCATCAACAGTAAAACACCAAAACACCCGATGCAAAAACACAAAAGACGAGTACAGCACGAGACGGAAAAAAGACAGATGTAAACATCAAACACAAAAGACACATAAACCGACGCGACCAATGGGCAACCGGTGCCGACTTTGGACGGCCATTTGTCACGCAAGAAGCAAATGTGTGGTAATCCTGGATTACGTGCGCACAACCCTCTCACTTCTCCCATTACCCATGTGTCTCGAAGAATGTACAATTGTGGTGTAAAACAACCTCCTCATAGTAAGATGACCTCACACAAACAAGACCACAAAACGTAGAGGCCTCAGAAATAGAGATAAATATGTAAATGGATATAAAAAGAGAGCATGCGTAATACAGTCCGTGCTCTGCCGGCTGTAGCGAGCTCATATATGTTATCACCGGGGGAGTCCGACCGACATTCAGAAAGAACAGGTGGTCGGGGCCCTGTCCTCTCTAAAGAGGTTTGGACAGGGCCCGTCATGGAGTCCCGTCGTAACAGTCAGTCAGAGTGCAAGTCTCAAGGATGCGCTTGTACAAGACTGTATATTGGTCAAGTTCCAAGCCTAGTGTCCCTCTAGTGACATAAGGATCATATCCACGGTATAAAAGGCGTTTGATGATTCTGACGCATTTTCGATGGTTATGCTGCCTTCCTTTGATCCTTCTAATTTCGTTTATCATATCACCATAAAAGACAGGTTGTGTAATACCCAAAGTAATGTACTCTGTTGCGTGTTTAGATCCGAATTTTAAAAGAAGTTGATTGTAATTTTTGTAAAATTTCCAGAATGTCTTAACTAGTTTATGCAAGGAGAAACCTTGTCCTAAAAGTGTTTTGGTAGTTTGTAAATTTCTACTGTGAAAATCCAAAATATCAGTACATGCTCTAGCGTACCGGATGAGCTGTGATATATAAATGCCGTATGACGGTAATCACCGTCAAGCCAGGGGAAATTTACTTTGTTGAATCAAAAATCATCCCTTTTGTTATATACACTTGTATGAATCTTTCCGTTTACAATTTTGATATTTAGGTCCAAAAACGGTGTTTCTGTATTTGTAACGTTTGCCTTGTTAAGTGTTTATTCTTGTAGATACATTTCAATCTTATATAATTCAAAAGCAGGATTGTCAATAGTTAGAATATCATCCAGATACCTAGAAGTATTATTGAAACATTTCAGCTCATCAAATTTTCTTTGCTTTTGAAGATTTTGGATACATTCTTTTTCATAAGTGTATAAAAATTAATCTGCAACAAGAGGCGCACAGTTCGTACCAATAGGAATTCCTAAAACCTGTTTGTATAGATCCTCACCAAATCTAACATAAATATTGTCCAAGAGGAAGGGCAAGGAATGCTATTAACATACTAGGTTGTTTGATCTGAGATTGATCAATTATACACAGGTTAAGGAGGCTCAATAATCATTTGACGTCATCATATTCCCTGCGTCAATACCTGTTCGAATAGTACCGAGTGCGTTTTCGGTAATCAAACTCCTCCAATCCTCTTGTTTCTAGACGGATTACGACTATTTTTGTATCGATGGAACCAGAAAATTATCATCTATAATCTGAATGTAAGAATATATAGTCACATGTATCGTTAAACCTTTATATACAAAAATATCCCGTAAGTGTGACACCCTGGCTTCCGCGGTAAACGTATGTTTTCAAAACGTCATCATCGGAAATCAACCGCTTGTTGCTTGGGAACAAAATGAAGTAGATTTTAAATTTAAGTCAGTGATCAAACAGGATATTTCTAGGAGATTTTAGCGATATCACAGATCAGATATTTTGAGTTTAGTTTCTCTAAATTTTTAGCTCACCTGAGCAAAGCTCAAGTGAGCTATTGTCATAGCGCACCGTCCAGCGTCCGTCGTCTGTCGTCCGTCGTCCGTCGTAAACTTTTCAACATTGTCGACTTCTTCTCCAGAACCACTGAACAGATTTTCATGAAATTTGGTAGGAATGAAGTAATCATGGTCCCCTACAAGTATTGTTCTTTTTTGTCCGGATCTGTCAACAGGTGGCATCACCACAGGCAAAAATAGGTCATGGGAGGTACCCTCATTTGACAAACTTCTTCTTCAGAACGGAAGCACGTATCGACATACCGAAAGCATAAGGATTATCTAGAGAGATGTCTTAAGAAGTGTTGTTAATTTTTGTTCCACTCTGAAGTCAGGTTATTTTCCTTTAACAAACTTCTTTTTGTTTGATATGCTTAGTTTACGTAGTTTTCAGGTGAGCGATTGTGGTCCTCTTGGACCTTTTGTTTTGTAAATAGAATATTTCTTCAATTCTTTCAACTGTCGTACTTTGCAGGGAGATGTTATCGAACAAATTTTACTTATTTAAAAGCTTTGAGCGAGTGAATTTTAGTTTTAACCCCGCTTTGTTCAAAGACATATCCATTTTACAGATAAATGCACGCATTATCGAGAACGAGGGAGGTGAGTAACGTACACCTATTGACCTTGAACGTCAAATGTTAAAAAACGCTTCCGTTTATTTATTTTGTTTTGTATTTCATATATCCGTATCTCCGACACCCGGCGATTTGTAACCATCTTCGTTGTACTTAAAAAAAAAAACGTTTATTTAACGTTGTTAACGGCTTTTAAAATATAACTATATCTAGAAATTTCATCTTCTGCGTCACTTATTTCAGAATCGCCCCTCCTTTAAACGTTATTGAGAACCATACCCCCCCCCCCCTAAAAATTGTTACTATGAGAACCAAGTATTATGAATCGGGATGAACTATAACATGTACTTTTTTTATAATTTTATTTGAAGAACAGAGTTTGTCGTTGAGAAATCTGTAAAGGAAAGTAACTTCTGACAAAGACTTATTATCACTTTGATGACAAATAAGGGTACTGGGTACTTTTTTTTTAAGATTTTCATTTTGGGTGGGAGTGCCCAAAATGTACGTTTCGAGAACAGTTTACGCTTTTTCACTCTTAAGCATTATCTATAAAGAAATAGACATATTTGATTATATTATGGTGAACATAATCACAAGAATGGTTTCAAGGTGGAATTATTATCCCTATATCATGTATAATCTATCAAAAGTCATTGTTTCGCGACAGATATCGGAATTGGTATACACATGTATATTCAAAGGACCACTAGTCAAACAAACGAACGATGATATGCAATCTTAATTACAAATATAAAATACAAGATATGACTGTCAAATAAACAGAATGTTTTTTTTTTGCTCTGACAAAGAATTCTTCTATTATAGAGCCACCTTAAGTTATTTACATGTAGTCTTTTTACCTTGAGGTCCAAATTTTTGTCATTATTCTCTTGATCAAAGACGCATTTCGCATATTGCTCCCATTTTGTCAGTGCACAATCCATCGTTCCATTTGTAGTGAGATGATCTTTTTATATAACACATACAATCCTCGTTATTAGAATTATTGGGTTCTCCTGGGTACCAGTTTTTGTAGGTTACTGGACGATTGCTCCCCGTCCACACCCATCTACTTCACGACTGTGATCATTACCACCCAACCAAAATCCTCCTTCAAAAAAGAAGAAAAAGAAGTTTGCAGTAGAATAGATTCTTGCTATATTTGTCTATTTTTTCTCGTTCTCAATGAGATCATTTTCTTAGTTTGGATTTCTGTACCTTAAGAAGTCGAACACAAAGAAAAGGACAGAATCTCCAGCATGACCACCCTGCACTGACCCAGCAAAACAAACCCACAACAAAAGCGACACATAAATGACATCAGAGAAATTAAAACCCACAGCAGTAAAAACAATATGCAATAGAACAACATACAAAACAGACACAAACAGTCAAAACAGACTCACACAGACATCAAACATTAATGGCAAAACATAGTTGAAAGGGGGGCAATGTGCAGCCGGCGTCTACTTTAGACGGGCTTCTGCTATGAGCAAATGGTAATAGTGGTTATTAATGGTAATAGTTATTCGGATTACACACACACAACCCTTCCTCTTATCTGTATACACAGAGGTCGCCATGGACACACAATTGATGTATAAACATTCTCACTGTAAGCACACAACAAAGAAGAAAGTAAATCGCAGCGGCCTCAAGTAACACATATGTATATGAATAAAAAAATATTTGACATGGGTATAGCAGCTCTGCTGTCTGACGCGAGCTCAAGATCAATCACCCGAGAGGTCTCAACAAATTTCAGATAGGACAGAGGATCAAGACCAAGACTTCTCTGATGAGTTTTGGACAACACCCGTCATGGAGTCCCATGGACACATTTGGCCAATATGCAACGTTGAAAAAGACAATGGTACAAAAATGTAGATAGGTCCAGTACCATGCCAATTGTTCGTTTGGTGACCTTAAAATCATATTATCGGTAAATAGGGGACCTACTATTTTCTTGCATTAGTGGTTGAAGATCTGCCTTTGGTCCTTTTAATTTTGTTGATTAAAAATAGAGGCAATGATTTTTCCAATAATACATAGTCTGATGCTAGAATTGTTTTTAGATTTATCTTTGTCTCAGATGAAGAATAACATATGCTGGTATGAACAATCTAATCTAAAAATTTAATAGCTATTCTCTGCAAGCAGAGAAGGAAAATTGGAAAACACAAACAGCATTTTGACATCAATATATTAAAATGAGCAAATTACGTTGTCATGGAAACCAGCCTTCTTGACAATATCAGACGCTACTATTGAACTCATATAAAAACTCTTCCATGAATGTCGGGTATAGACCAAATTATGGAGCTTCCAAGTAGCTCAATTTTGCCAATTTCTCAACTTTACAGGCCGTTGCCATGGTAACCAGATGACATCGAAATAACATTACGGTCAAATTTACCTTTTTTCATTGGTTCCTACTTATGTGTAAAATTTCATGAAAATCGGAGACCATGTGTTTCAAAATTCTTTAAATGGTTACAGAGAAATGCTATTAATTACCTCCAATGTTTTTTGCCTGTTGATCTAAGAATCTATCTTCACTACGAGACCCGATTTCAACCAGATGTGCTCCTAATGATACACATAATTCCTGAAAAGGGACAAAAAATGTAATTTCAATTATCAATAGTTATTCTAACCTTAACCTCACTTTCCGTACACAATTAAGGTCTTCATATCGATAGATAATTCAATACAAATGGTCCTTTGAACTCTTTCCTATATATATCATTACATCCTGTACCTAGTTTTATGAAGAAAAATATCTTACAAGAATTTGCTGGAGCTTTCTTCAATTCCGTATATAAGTAAAAGTTTAGATTACATGATATATTCTACAAACATTTCTACATTGTTAACATTGGTTCAGTGTCATAAATTTTCGAATTTAAGTTTTTATTTCGATTTTTTGTTTTACTCTTATTCATTTCATATTACAAGAACCAAGTGATCATATCTTTTCCTTAGAAATGAAAGGAAACCGATTGCTGAACGATAGTGCATCCATAATCACGTATCTCAAATAATTTGTTCTAGATAAAGACCTTCGATACTTATTTTACATCTCAATTTGTGTTCTCTGAGACCTCTTGGTTACTATTAAAGTTGGAGTGCATTGTCCACATAATCCGGATAAGGTCACCATTTGCTACTACCGTAGTCGATGGCCGCCTAATGCGGTACCGGTTTTCAATTGGTTTTGTTGGTTTATTTAGTGGTCTTTTATGTTCGATGTTTCTGTGTTGTTATTTGTCAGTAAGGGTTTGACAGTAAGTGTTTTGAATGTACATGTCTTTCCCTGTCGTGCTCAGCCATAGAACTTTCTATATAGACATTACCTCAGATAGTGCATGTTTTAAATATTGTTTTCATTTTTGTACATGGACATCGACGCGGATGCAGCTAGCTGAACAGGGGATGCTTACTCCTCCCGGACACCTGATCCCACCTCTAGCTTGCTAGGGGTCCGTCGATGGTCAGTCTGGTGCTCTATTGAGAGTGCTGTTGAGATTGTTGTCAGGATCTTCTTTAACTCATTTGTATTCCTTGTCCATTTTGCATCTCTTCCAATGCTTGTTATCTCTGATTTTTTGCATGACTTTGATGTGTTGCTATGGATGTTTGAGAACTTCAAACACACTTCAATCCCCTCCCTTCTTCAAACATAAAACCCGAAATCAGAATTCATAATTCCCAATAAAAGGCTAACATTTTTTGATTAAAAACATAATTTTCTAACAATACAATTACACAGAGATACAAAAATAGAAACTATGAACATCGAACAAGTACATAAACTAACAATTGGAGATACTGAAAAGGCCTAAGCAAAATGGATCAATTAACAAAAAGATCCGCTGCATAAAGATGTAAAAGAAGCCATGTCAATATGCATCCGATGTAGTTTCAGGGCAGCCATTTGCTATATAAAAACACACATAGGTAGGTCCATATCATTATTTAATTCAGATATTTATATGATATTTCATAGCAATTTTAATGAACAAGCGTCTCGGATAGTAGATCATTAACAGACAAGCCTAATCACATTAGTATCTAATTTGATTTTCGAATTTTGGTGAATCTACTTGTAAAAAGTGTAGAGTCCATTCAGTAGCATAAGAAATAACGAACATGTATTAGACCGAAAAACATTGAAGGGATGGTGCTCGGATGTTATCCTTCTTTAATTTCGATTATATTTGGGATGAAACAACAAAAGTCTTAGCAAGCAAAGTGAAATATTGTGATAAGGAGTACATAGGTGTTACCATTATGCATGATATTGTAGAATGAGATAGAAAAGTATGATTAACAGATTTTAATGAATAAAGTTGAACTGAATTCATCCCTGATTGTCGCCAAAGAAAGGTTATTTTCTTGCTAAAAAAGGGAATAATTAATTGAAAGCAAATAACATAAAATACTTAGTTGCTGGGAATAATTGTACCATACGCTGCAAGATTGAAGTCTCTTCTACAAAAACAAATTCGAAATGTTGTTCGGATGACTTCAACATTTGCCTTTTTCACGTAATGTTAACACCTATGTACCATTCAATGTTCAAATCTTCGAATTCAATAGTATCATTTAGGAACAGATACATTAAGAGCATGGACCAGACATGCATGTTTCGGGTATTTAATCCTCGTCAGTGATCCTCAGTCTAAACAATGTAATAAGACCAAAAAGTGTGAAAGTTATAATGTCAAAAAATGTACCGAAAAGAGTAGTAGGATGGGTGGGATATGATACTACAGGACCCAAGTTTTTAGAAATGTCAAGAAATTTTGATAACAGAGATGTTCGACTGGGTGAACGAAACGATCAACCGAAGATGATCGAACATGGCTTCGTGTCCCTAGGGGACTCCTGGTCCACCAGCAGGGACACTCACCAAGTGGTACAAATGTTAAACGTCTTCAAATTTAATAACATCATTTAAGAACAGATAAATTTGCAGGATGGACCAGACATGCACGTTTCGGTAATGCACCCTCGTCATTGATTCTTAATCTTTACAATAAAATAGATTTGAAATTTTCTTCAAGAAGGTATACAGTTGATACCCTTCAAACACGTATTTCCTGCAGCAACGTTGAGCAGTTAAAAACGTTCCCCGTGACATTAGCTGTTTTATGTGTATTAATTACTTCTTTCAAGCTCTGTCGCCTGAAAGAAGCTTTGTTTTTTGGCACTTATTTCATTTGATATTATACATATTATTTGGCTATTTCAGAAACTTATTTCATCCAAAAATATTATCGGAATTGACGGAGGTTTAGATCTTATCACCACCCTTCCAATGTTATTCCGAACATGGATTTATTTGTATGTACTTCTGAATCGACCCTTCAGGAAATTACGCGTTCTCTCTGTGACGTAAATATACAGACGTCAGATTTAAATTTTAAAAAGAACCAGAGGGCCCTAGTGGAATATATTTTCAAATTGGCGGCTTATGAAAAGCACTTTGACCGGAAGCATCACTGTGGGGGATTTGATATCCGAAACACGTGTCTGCTGCATAATAAATTGGTGTGAAATTTTCTTCAAGAAGGTATAGGTAATATTGCATGATACATTATTGAAAATAATTTACAGTCATACAAAATTTCTTTGAAGAGATCATATCCATTAACTTTGCATTACTTACATCATTTGGTTGGTTTATGTGTAGTCATTTGTGTTTTATGTTTTTCTGTGATTTGACGTTCATTGTACTACTGCGTCTCTTTCTGTGCGTGTCATTTTTGTGTTTTACAGTGGGTGTTTTGGGAGGTTGCTGTTGATGCTGCAACTAGGTGTTGTTGGAGATCCCCTCCTTTCTTTTACACTAATTGAAGACGTTAAACATTACACTAATCAAAATCATCAATCCAGGAAAACTTACAAAAAATAAAGATCGAGGCTAAGATTCGAGAAATTCGTCTGTTTCTTCCTGCAAAAATCTTGCGGTTGGTTTTTCGTCAAACCATTTTAGTAGTTTTATGTCTGTAGCAAGTGAATAAAAGTGTTGTGTTTTTTTTTTTAATTTTTATTCGTTTATTTATTTGGGGGGGGGGGGGGGCAGCCACGAGACATTTTTTGGATTGAATAATACCTATAAATTAAAAAAAACCGTCATAAAGATTTAAAATAAAACACACTTGAAGAAAAAGAATCGGTAAAAATCGTACCAATCATAACCTTTATTTCAGACGAAAGTATTATAAGAAGGGGGAGTATAACACTCTTGAAGATGAAGTGCAATCACTAGATTTAGGGGAATTTCGTTGTTTTTACGCTGCGGGCAGTACGAGATAGCCATTCTGTAGAACGATAGGTTTGTGTCTTGACAGTAAGTGTTTTGAATATTTTCCCTGACATGGTCGCCATAGCACTTTCTATATAGACATAACCCCAGACAGTGCAATGCATATAAAATATATATTGTTTTCATTTTCGTGCATGAACATTGACGGCGGGTGCGGCTAGCCAATAGGGGATGCTTACCCCTCCTGGGCACCTGGTCCAACCTCTAGCTTGCTAGAGTCCGTCTATGCTCAGTTTGGTACTCTATTGTGGGTGCTGTTGAGATTATCGTCAGGATCTTCTTTAACTCATTAGTCCTATTAACGTGAAGGTTATATTACCTTTGCATCAGACCATGGTAATCTTAATTTGGTAAACCAGTAACAGGAACCTCCATAACTCTTCCATTCTGGAGGGCACTGCTTACCTGCTTGCAAAAAAACATGTTTACTTGACGGTATTTATATATATATAACTTTATAACTTTATACTAGTATGTGTCACGGTATATGAAAGAATGGTATCATAAGAAGAAGGGAGGAGATCTCCAACAAGACCCCTTTGCAGCATCAACAGTAAAACACCAAAACACCCGTTGCAAAAACACGAAAGAATGCTATACGTAACTAGTACAACAAAATTGGTACTGAAGCACATATATTTCAATATTGACAATACTATATGACGGGGTGTACAGGGTGAAAAAAATGGGGAAGAAGGGACGGGATGAGGAATAGGAGAGAAAAGAGGGAGAGAGAGGGAAAGGAAAGAAGGGAGGAGGAAGGGACGCGAGGGGGTAGAGAGGGCTGAAAGCGCGGGGATGACACTGAGAGGAAGGGGCGGCAGGGAGGAGGTAAGAGGTTGGAGCGGGAGGGGGAGAGGGTACCCCCTTTTTCCCATATATCGTTGGGTGTGTTGGGTGTGATCACTGAGAAGGAAACACAAATCGAGTATACGGAACTGGAATGTAGAAAGGCAAGTTTTCCTTATTCATGCACTTTAGCAATGACAAATATATACAATGATCATATACCAATATAAAACGCGAAATCAATAATTCAGAAAATCATAAGCCAAATGCATACAAAACCAGGATAAAACTGGGACCAAAACAAACAAATATAAAACTACGGCAAATGTAAAGATGCGAACTTCCAAAATGGGAATGAGACAATGTGCGCAGGAGGAGTCAGCATCTCCTGCTTCCATCAATCACGAATTCGAGTCATGACTCATATAATTAACGAAGATAATTATTTTTTTCTCTTTGGCATAAAATTCTTTATACATACACATTTCAACTATGCTGTTATCCAGATTAATGGGTTAAAAACGCGTCCTTCTTTAAGACATCTCTAAGTTAAGAATTGCACAAGAGGCTTATCGTCCGTCTCTTGTGGATGATATATTTGTCATTTTGTACACTTCCGTCTTATTCTATGAAGGTAACTTTTCAAATACGGAAGAAAGAAATTTTCCTTCATGACGTTTCTTTGGTGGGTGCGGCTAGCCAACAGGGGATGCTTACTCCTCCCGGGCACCTGATCCCACCTCTAGCTTGGTAGGGGTCCGTTGATACTTTATTTTGTGCTCTATTGTGAGTGCTGTTGAGATTGGTGTCAGGATCTTCTCATTTGAATGAAGAGAAAGTGGAGATCCTCATAAGAGAACAAATATTCTTATCCAGGATAGAATTATTTCCAGATTTCCAGATCTCACTCCCATATCGGAAGTTCGCTTCTTTTCATATGGTGGAGGTTTTTGTTTGTTTGATCTTAATCCTGTTTTATCCTGATTTTGTATGCCTTCGGTGTCTGATTTTCTGAATTATCGATTTTTGATGTATACAGGGATATGGTCATTATCCATACTTGTCATTTCTTGCCATTCTGAGACATCTTTGACGCGCATCTCTGGATTGTTGTCTAGAGAATACAAACTTTTGACGGCGTACGCCGTTAGAGTGATTTAGTCAAACAATTACTTGAATGAATAGATCTCTTGCACAAATAGATTGATGATGAGGTGTGGGCAGCAAATCTGTATTATTTGGGTAGGGTATAACTGTCCCTTACACCCTTTTAATGGCTTCTATGCAAGATCTATTATGTGTAGATTTGAGATAAAGGGAATAAAGATGGACAATACGATCCATTTACATAGAAAGTTTCTTTTTTCATATTTTGTCATATAACAAACAATATTCGAACTTTATGTGCCTATAGAATATATAAAAGTCCTATACTGAGTGGAAACAAAATATTTCCCAGTATAATGTGCAAATCAAAATCTATTTCATCTCTAAATTAAATAAACAGAACCAAAATGTGAAATTTAAACAAATCATCGGTGTTTTCTGATCTAACATATTTCTGTTCTGATTAAATTGATACGCAACTACAAATATATTAAATGTATAAATGTTAACGATCGTATCAACAAAGCACAATTGTTCACGTAAAGATAGATGTCTGTTTTGATAAAAGCCAAGAACCAAGAAGTCATAAAGTAAGGTGATTTTGGTTTTGAAAGTTGAAACATTTCTTTTCGCTGCAACAAACAGATACTAGTATTCTATTTGAAGACGTTTACATTTATACCACTTGGTGAGTGTCACTGCTGGTGGACCAGGAGTCCCCGAGGGCACATGTAGCCAAGTTCGATCAATTTCGGTTGATCGTTTCTTCAACGCAATCTAAATTTCTGTTATCAAGATTTCTTGAAATTTCTAAAAAGTGGGTCCTGTAGCATCATATCCCATCCATCCTGCTACGTCTTTCGGTACCCTTTTTCGACATAGTAACTTTCATACTTTTTGGCATATTACATTGTTTAGATTTAGGATTTAGGATCACTGATGAGGGTTAAGTACCCGAAACGTGCATGTCTGGTCCACGTTGCCAATTTATTTGTTCTTAAATGATGCTATTCATTTTGAAGACGTTTACATTTATACCACTTGGTGAGTGTCACTGCTGGTGGACCAGGAGTCCCCGAGGGCACATGTAGCCAAGTTCGATCAATTTCGGTTGATCGTTTCTTCAACGCAATCTAAATTTCTGTTATCAAGATTTCTTGAAATTTCTAAAAAGTGGGTCCTGTAGCATCATATCCCATCCATCCTGCTACGTCTTTCGGTACCCTTTTTCGACATAGTAACTTTCATACTTTTTGGCATATTACATTGTTTAGATTTAGGATTTAGGATCACTGATGAGGGTTAAGTACCCGAAACGTGCATGTCTGGTCCACGTTGCCAATTTATTTGTTCTTAAATGATGCTATTCAATTTGAAGACGTTTACATTTATACCACTTGGTGAGTGTCACTGCTGGTGGACCAGGAGTCCCCGAGGGCACATGTAGCCAAGTTCGATCAATTTCGGTTGATCGTTTCTTCAACGCAATCTAAATTTCTGTTATCAAGATTTCTTGAAATTTCTAAAAAGTGGGTCCTGTAGCATCATATCCCATCCATCCTGCTACGTCTTTCGGTACCCTTTTTCGACATAGTAACTTTCATACTTTTTGGCATATTACATTGTTTAGATTTAGGATTTAGGATCACTGATGAGGGTTAAGTACCCGAAACGTGCATGTCTGGTCCACGTTGCCAATTTATTTGTTCTTAAATGATGCTATTCAATTTGAAGACGTTTACATTTATACCACTTGGTGAGTGTCACTGCTGGTGGACCAGGAGTCCCCGAGGGCACATGTAGCCAAGTTCGATCAATTTCGGTTGATCGTTTCTTCAACGCAATCTAAATTTCTGTTATCAAGATTTCTTGAAATTTCTAAAAAGTGGGTCCTGTAGCATCATATCCCACCATCCTGCTACGTCTTTCGGTACCCTTTTTCGACATAGTAACTTTCATACTTTTTGGCATATTACATTGTTTAGATTTAGGATTTAGGATCACTGATGAGGGTTAAGTACCCGAAACGTGCATGTCTGGTCCACGTTGCCAATTTATTTGTTCTTAAATGATGCTATTCAATTTGAAGACGTTTACATTTATACCACTTGGTGAGTGTCACTGCTGGTGGACCAGGAGTCCCCGAGGGCACATGTAGCCAAGTTCGATCAATTTCGGTTGATCGTTTCTTCAACGCAATCTAAATTTCTGTTATCAAAATTTCTTGAAATTTCTAAAAAGTGGGTCCTGTAGCATCATATCCCACCCATCCTGCTACGTCTTTCGGTACCCTTTTTCGACATAGTAACTTTCATACTTTTTGGCATATTACATTGTTTAGATTTAGGATTTAGGATCACTGATGAGGGTTAAGTACCCGAAACGTGCATGTCTGGTCCACGTTGCCAATTTATTTGTTCTTAAATGATGCTATTCAATTTGAAGACGTTTACATTTATACCACTTGGTGAGTGTCACTGCTGGTGGACCAGGAGTCCCCGAGGGCACATGTAGCCAAGTTCGATCAATTTCGGTTGATCGTTTCTTCAACGCAATCTAAATTTCTGTTATCAAAATTTCTTGAAATTTCTAAAAAGTGGGTCCTGTAGCATCATATCCCACCATCCTGCTACGTCTTTCGGTACCCTTTTTCGACATAGTAACTTTCATACTTTTTGGCATATTACATTGTTTAGATTTAGGATTAAGGATCACTGATGAGGGTTAAGTACCCGAAACGTGCATGTCTGGTCCACGTTGCCAATTTATTTGTTCTTAAATGATGCTATTCAATTTGAAGACGTTTACATTTATACCACTTGGTGAGTGTCACTGCTGGTGGACCAGGAGTCCCCGAGGGCACATGTAGCCAAGTTCGATCAATTTCGGTTGATCGTTTCTTCAACGCAATCTAAATTTCTGTTATCAAGATTTCTTGAAATTTCTAAAAAGTGGGTCCTGTAGCATCATATCCCACCATCCTGCTACGTCTTTCGGTACCCTTTTTCGACATAGTAACTTTCATACTTTTTGGCATATTACATTGTTTAGATTTAGGATTTAGGATCACTGATGAGGGTTAAGTACCCGAAACGTGCATGTCTGGTCCACGTTGCCAATTTATTTGTTCTTAAATGATGCTATTCAATTTGAAGACGTTTACATTTATACCACTTGGTGAGTGTCACTGCTGGTGGACCAGGAGTCCCCGAGGGCACATGTAGCCAAGTTCGATCAATTTCGGTTGATCGTTTCTTCAACGCAATCTAAATTTCTGTTATCAAAATTTCTTGAAATTTCTAAAAAGTGGGTCCTGTAGCATCATATCCCACCCATCCTGCTACGTCTTTCGGTACCCTTTTTCGACATAGTAACTTTCATACTTTTTGGCATATTACATTGTTTAGATTTAGGATTTAGGATCACTGATGAGGGTTAAGTACCCGAAACGTGCATGTCTGGTCCACGTTGCCAATTTATTTGTTCTTAAATGATGCTATTCAATTTGAAGACGTTTACATTTATACCACTTGGTGAGTGTCACTGCTGGTGGACCAGGAGTCCCCGAGGGCACATGTAGCCAAGTTCGATCAATTTCGGTTGATCGTTTCTTCAACGCAATCTAAATTTCTGTTATCAAAATTTCTTGAAATTTCTAAAAAGTGGGTCCTGTAGCATCATATCCCACCATCCTGCTACGTCTTTCGGTACCCTTTTTCGACATAGTAACTTTCATACTTTTTGGCATATTACATTGTTTAGATTTAGGATTTAGGATCACTGATGAGGGTTAAGTACCCGAAACGTGCATGTCTGGTCCACGTTGCCAATTTATTTGTTCTTAAATGATGCTATTCAATTTGAAGACGTTTACATTTATACCACTTGGTGAGTGTCACTGCTGGTGGACCAGGAGTCCCCGAGGGCACATGTAGCCAAGTTCGATCAATTTCGGTTGATCGTTTCTTCAACGCAATCTAAATTTCTGTTATCAAAATTTCTTGAAATTTCTAAAAAGTGGGTCCTGTAGCATCATATCCCATCCATCCTGCTACGTCTTTCGGTACCCTTTTTCGACATAGTAACTTTCATACTTTTTGGCATATTACATTGTTTAGATTTAGGATTTAGGATCACTGATGAGGGTTAAGTACCCGAAACGTGCATGTCTGGTCCACGTTGCCAATTTATTTGTTCTTAAATGATGCTATTCAATTTGAAGACGTTTACATTTATACCACTTGGTGAGTGTCACTGCTGGTGGACCAGGAGTCCCCGAGGGCACATGTAGCCAAGTTCGATCAATTTCGGTTGATCGTTTCTTCAACGCAATCTAAATTTCTGTTATCAAAATTTCTTGAAATTTCTAAAAAGTGGGTCCTGTAGCATCATATCCCACCATCCTGCTACGTCTTTCGGTACCCTTTTTCGACATAGTAACTTTCATACTTTTTGGCATATTACATTGTTTAGATTTAGGATTTAGGATCACTGATGAGGGTTAAGTACCCGAAACGTGCATGTCTGGTCCACGTTGCCAATTTATTTGTTCTTAAATGATGCTATTCAATTTGAAGACGTTTACATTTATACCACTTGGTGAGTGTCACTGCTGGTGGACCAGGAGTCCCCGAGGGCACATGTAGCCAAGTTCGATCAATTTCGGTTGATCGTTTCTTCAACGCAATCTAAATTTCTGTTATCAAAATTTCTTGAAATTTCTAAAAAGTGGGTCCTGTAGCATCATATCCCATCCATCCTGCTACGTCTTTCGGTACCCTTTTTCGACATAGTAACTTTCATACTTTTTGGCATATTACATTGTTTAGATTTAGGATTTAGGATCACTGATGAGGGTTAAGTACCCGAAACGTGCATGTCTGGTCCACGTTGCCAATTTATTTGTTCTTAAATGATGCTATTCAATTTGAAGACGTTTACATTTATACCACTTGGTGAGTGTCACTGCTGGTGGACCAGGAGTCCCCGAGGGCACATGTAGCCAAGTTCGATCAATTTCGGTTGATCGTTTCTTCAACGCAATCTAAATTTCTGTTATCAAAATTTCTTGAAATTTCTAAAAAGTGGGTCCTGTAGCATCATATCCCATCCATCCTGCTACGTCTTTCGGTACCCTTTTTCGACATAGTAACTTTCATACTTTTTGGCATATTACATTGTTTAGATTTAGGATTTAGGATCACTGATGAGGGTTAAGTACCCGAAACGTGCATGTCTGGTCCACGTTGCCAATTTATTTGTTCTTAAATGATGCTATTCAATTTGAAGACGTTTACATTTATACCACTTGGTGAGTGTCACTGCTGGTGGACCAGGAGTCCCCGAGGGCACATGTAGCCAAGTTCGATCAATTTCGGTTGATCGTTTCTTCAACGCAATCTAAATTTCTGTTATCAAAATTTCTTGAAATTTCTAAAAAGTGGGTCCTGTAGCATCATATCCCATCCATCCTGCTACGTCTTTCGGTACCCTTTTTCGACATAGTAACTTTCATACTTTTTGGCATATTACATTGTTTAGATTTAGGATTTAGGATCACTGATGAGGGTTAAGTACCCGAAACGTGCATGTCTGGTCCACGTTGCCAATTTATTTGTTCTTAAATGATGCTATTCAATTTGAAGACGTTTACATTTATACCACTTGGTGAGTGTCACTGCTGGTGGACCAGGAGTCCCCGAGGGCACATGTAGCCAAGTTCGATCAATTTCGGTTGATCGTTTCTTCAACGCAATCTAAATTTCTGTTATCAAGATTTCTTGAAATTTCTAAAAAGTGGGTCCTGTAGCATCATATCCCATCCATCCTGCTACGTCTTTCGGTACCCTTTTTCGACATAGTAACTTTCATACTTTTTGGCATATTACATTGTTTAGATTTAGGATTTAGGATCACTGATGAGGGTTAAGTACCCGAAACGTGCATGTCTGGTCCACGTTGCCAATTTATTTGTTCTTAAATGATGCTATTCAATTTGAAGACGTTTACATTTATACCACTTGGTGAGTGTCACTGCTGGTGGACCAGGAGTCCCCGAGGGCACATGTAGCCAAGTTCGATCAATTTCGGTTGATCGTTTCTTCAACGCAATCTAAATTTCTGTTATCAAATTTCTTGAAATTTCTAAAAAGTGGGTCCTGTAGCATCATATCCCATCCATCCTGCTACGTCTTTCGGTACCCTTTTTCGACATAGTAACTTTCATACTTTTTGGCATATTACATTGTTTAGATTTAGGATTTAGGATCACTGATGAGGGTTAAGTACCCGAAACGTGCATGTCTGGTCCACGTTGCCAATTTATTTGTTCTTAAATGATGCTATTCAATTTGAAGACGTTTACATTTATACCACTTGGTGAGTGTCACTGCTGGTGGACCAGGAGTCCCCGAGGGCACATGTAGCCAAGTTCGATCAATTTCGGTTGATCGTTTCTTCAACGCAATCTAAATTTCTGTTATCAAGATTTCTTGAAATTTCTAAAAAGTGGGTCCTGTAGCATCATATCCCATCCATCCTGCTACGTCTTTCGGTACCCTTTTTCGACATAGTAACTTTCATACTTTTTGGCATATTACATTGTTTAGATTTAGGATTTAGGATCACTGATGAGGGTTAAGTACCCGAAACGTGCATGTCTGGTCCACGTTGCCAATTTATTTGTTCTTAAATGATGCTATTCAATTTGAAGACGTTTACATTTATACCACTTGGTGAGTGTCACTGCTGGTGGACCAGGAGTCCCCGAGGGCACATGTAGCCAAGTTCGATCAATTTCGGTTGATCGTTTCTTCAACGCAATCTAAATTTCTGTTATCAAGATTTCTTGAAATTTCTAAAAAGTGGGTCCTGTAGCATCATATCCCATCCATCCTGCTACGTCTTTCGGTACCCTTTTTCGACATAGTAACTTTCATACTTTTTGGCATATTACATTGTTTAGATTTAGGATTTAGGATCACTGATGAGGGTTAAGTACCCGAAACGTGCATGTCTGGTCCACGTTGCCAATTTATTTGTTCTTAAATGATGCTATTCAATTTGAAGACGTTTACATTTATACCACTTGGTGAGTGTCACTGCTGGTGGACCAGGAGTCCCCGAGGGCACATGTAGCCAAGTTCGATCAATTTCGGTTGATCGTTTCTTCAACGCAATCTAAATTTCTGTTATCAAGATTTCTTGAAATTTCTAAAAAGTGGGTCCTGTAGCATCATATCCCATCCATCCTGCTACGTCTTTCGGTACCCTTTTTCGACATAGTAACTTTCATACTTTTTGGCATATTACATTGTTTAGATTTAGGATTTAGGATCACTGATGAGGGTTAAGTACCCGAAACGTGCATGGCCAATTTATTTGTTCTTAAATGATGCTATTCAATTTGAAGACGTTTACATTCTACATGCATGTATGTGTGTATGTATGTATGTATGTATGTATGTATGTATGTATGTATGTATGTATGTATGTATGTATGTATGTATGTATGTATGTATGTATGTGAAAGACAGTATTTCAATTCTTCAAAAGGAGTAGCAAAAAGGTAATGTAATTACTGCATTCTGTACTCTCTCTTTTCATCAAGGTATCGGATTTACTATCAACTTCGTCCTGAAGACATTTGACCTCTTTCAGCATGAAGGTACATACAAGGAGGCACAAGGTAACCTGAAAGTTAATCAGATAAATAAACCAGAAGGAGATGCCTACTACTATCTATATTACTAAATGAACGAACGAATTATCCGATTCCTCGTCGAAACAAAGAAGAGAGAGATGAATGGTGTAATACATGTACATGTATAGCATGTTTATATGGTATGGCAACGTAAATTTGATAATTATTAGTTCCTTACCGGTGTTATATAGTAGTTTTCCGCCATAGTAGCTTTTCCCCCCGGAAAAACCGCTATATGGTAGCTCCCCCCCCCCCCCCCTATCGTTTTATATGTTTATCTGTCTGTCTATCTGAGACTGAGGGCATATGTGTTTTGTGTGTGTTATGTCTGTTGTGTATGTCTGTCTTTGTATAATTCTTAATCTGTCTGTCTGTATGTCTATTTGTCTGTGCATCTGTCTGTCTATCCTCGTCTTCCATTCTGTATAAACTTTTAAGTTATAGATATTGACCTTGTCTGATTTTTCTATGTCTGTCTGTATGTCTGACAGATGCGTATGCCTTTTTATACGTATTTTGTCTGTCTGTCTGTTGGTGTATCTAAGACTGAGTGCATATGTTCTTGTGTGTGTTATGTCTGTCGAGTATGTCTTTCTTTGTCTATTTCTGAGTTTGTCTGTCTGTCTGTTTGTCTGTCTGTATCTTTCTGTGTGAACGGGTGTAAGTATGAGTCAGTCTGTATTGTTGTCTGTCTGTGTATCTATCTATCTCTAGTTAATCTCTCATTCTTTTATGAATGTTTTTTTTTATGAAATGCTGTGGAAAATCAAAGTTTATTTGTTTTTTTTTCTATGCCAAAGTGTTCATGTCTGTCTACGACTGAGTACGTCTCTGTATGTTTACCTGTCTGTGTTTTTCTGTATGTATGTCTGCGTCGTTCTATCTGTTTTTGCATTTGCCTTTGTGTCTCTTTAAATATCTGTTTGTCTTTTTTTTTGTCTGTCTTATTTGTTCTTTTGTTTGTCAGTCTGCCTGTTGATGTGTGACTGTCTGACTCTTTCTTTCTGCTTTTCTGTCGGTCTTTGTGTTTGTCTGTCTTAATTTTATCTGTTCTTAATTGATGCTATTGAATTTGAAGACATTTAACATGTGTACAACTTGGTTAGTGTTACTGCTGTTTGACCAGTAGTCCCCGAGGGCACATGTAGCCAAGTTCGATCAATTGAATCGAAGCATTCAAAAATTTCTGTTATCAAAATTTCTTGAAATTTATTAAACGTGGGTCCTGTAGCATCATCTGTAGCCTATCCTGCTACGTCTTTTGTTACATTTTTGGACATAATAACTTTCACATTCTTTGACCATATTACGTTGTTTAGAATGAGGATCACCGACGAGGGTTTAACACCCGAAGCGTAATCTGGGCCATTCTGCAAATTTATCTGTTCTTAAATGATACGATTAAATTTGAAGACGTTAAGAGTTGTGTGTCTTTGGATATGCGTCTGTCTTTGAAAGTCTTTAGTTATTTGCTTGACATTGTGTACCTTTATTTATCTGCCTGTCTTTGGATCTATTCATTATTGTCTGTCTGTGTGCCTATCTATGTATGTCCGTCTGTTTGATTGTCTGTTTATCTGTCCGTCCGACTTTTTATCTATATATCTGTTTATCTGTTTAAACGTGATATTTGATACTATGATATGTACATTACTACGATATAGTCATATTCAAAAAGCGAATGCCTATGTCAAGGTCAATACTTGAAATCAACAGTTAATTCCTTTATCCCAACAATCATGATACATATATTTCATAACGCGAAATAACATTTTTCAAGGTCAATGTCAAATAATCAAGGTCAAGGCCAATACCTAATTTCAAATCTTTTACATAGCTATGCTTTATCTTATACGAAGATTTAACATTTTGGACCTTGTAATTTTTTTCCTATTAATCCAAACGCAACAACTAAATCAAATTGTTGATGCAGACGGTGAGACGGACGGACAAATAGACCGACACTTTTTAAAGCCAATTCATTAGACCGGATTTCATTTTGAAATCCGATAAAGGATCAAAACAAAACCAAACAACTAAACATTTTACAAACGAATTGAATCCAAAATGCAGTTGAAGTCAAATACCCGGTAACCATTTTCTGTTTTGTTTGGCGTATGATGAATAAAGAGCGTCAATAATACTTTACACACAATCGAGCGGAAAGCTCAATGTAAGCTTTTGTCATAGCCCATCATCCGGTACATTGTTCTATAAACTTTTCAAAATTTCGACTCCATTCTGCAGAATCGCATGACAGGACAATCGATGTCCGAAGTAAACTTAAACCTCAACTGTGACCACGACCATAGGTGAATTTAGAAGAGAATGGGGGGGGGGGGGGAGGGGGGGCTAACCCTCCTTCGATGTCAATTACAAAATATGATCTTACTAACGCTGCTTGAACAAAGTATGTCAACACAGAAAATGAAGTACTAAGTGTACTCATAAGATAAAATAATCATTCTTCAATTATTTTTCATGTTTCAAAATACCCCGGCCTTTTGTTATTAAGCCCCCTCTCCCCAAACTTAGAATTCCTTATATTCCCCTGACCAAAATGAATAATCATTGGTGTGAGAAGATACGACTAGTATGGTAAATATCGAAATATAATAATAATAAGTATTATATCATAGGACTAATAATTGAGGTATCCAATGGGTAATGATAGAAATTATGTTTCAAACATTGAAATCGGGAGTATTTATCATTTAAAAATATTTATGATAATTTTAAAACTTTTGTACAAGGCTAACAAATATTGAAATAAGAAATAATAATGTAAGAATTTCAAATGTTCTTGAGTTATTTCCCCTTGATGATTAAAATGTTTGAAATTGATCCCAAGAAAACTAAAACTTATTGATAAAGTGTTGATTTTCAGTGAAATTTGATAAAAAATATTTTAAGAAATTTTGTCCAATTGATAAAAAGTATTTTAAGAAAATTTTGTCGAATTGATATATGATGCCTTATCCTTGTATTAAAACATTCACTCAGAAATAACTTTTTCCTATAGAGTTCAATGTTAACTTAAAGGATACATAACTTTATAAGTGACCTCTTTTCAAATAAAATAATCGGTCAAAAAATTTCATTTAATTTTTACATCATAATTATGCTAAGACTTTAGAGCTCAAGATTCCATGAATGGAATTAAATCAAATTCCGGAATTTTTTCGAGGGGGGAAAATGGCTATATAGCAGTCTTTTCCCGGGGGAAAAACTACTATATAGCAGATTTTCCAGAAGGAGCCACTATATAGCCATTTGTTTCGGGGGAAATATGGCTAGGGGGGAAGACTACTATATAACACAGGCAACGCCGAATGGGACCCATATTATTCATAATATTTGATGCATTTGATTTTTTATTCTGCTTTGTGTTTCTCAGCGGGTGTTTTGGGGTTTTGCTGTTGGTACATGTAATGCAACCGGGTGTTGTTGAAAATCCCCTCATTTTTAGAAGGAATTTTTCTTTCTTATTAACGTGTTATCATTGATAAGTCTCAAAGTTTTTCTAAATTAATTTTTTAGAGGATACGAAGTTCAAAACCAACGTCGACCACTACATATGAAATTCATATAAACTATATATTTGATATATATGTAATATGACCATGGGGGTTCCGAGCAGGTAGTCATGCACGCATATACGTAAAAAGAAACTGCACATCATCTGCAATTATTTTTCGATTTTAAAACACAAGACATAATTTTTTTATTTTAAGAGTAAAGATTAGACTTCAACACTGTATACCAAGGACAGGCTCGATGTAAAACTCGGCGATGACTCACTAACATTTAACATTGGAAACGCTCGATCTAAAAAATATTTTGTCTGCGTAAATAAATCGCATAAACCCACAACTATATAACATTTACAAAAATTGAACACTAAGCGAGATAAAGTGAATTGTATCATTTTTTTCCAAAAACACAGAGCAGACAAGCACAGAAAGAGACGCAAAAGGGACGACGAACGTCAACGCAGAACACAGAAACATCAAACACCAAGAACGACCCATAAACCAACGAGAATCACTGTTAAAAAATCTACGAAGTACAATGTTAAGAATTAGGGGCCAATATCGGGCTTCGTGGCCCTATCCCTTTATTAATATCAGTGCCAAACATCAGCTAACAGATTACAGCTGAAAATCTGACAGAATCCCTATGTTTATCATACTAGAGTCAAACATAGCGAAACCAAAAGTGTCTTTGATAATCTTTCCTTTGCTTGCGCGGGTCCTTTTCTCGTTTGGTACTATATCTGCTTTGCACAGTAATTACTTATATGCATTTAGTTTTCACCTTTCCTGGTTTATAATGCCCATTACCTTGCGGGTTCACTCAGACGACAATGATACGTTTATCTCAAAGTAAAAATACGGGTCATATTAGCTTAAAAGCAGGTCATCAGTTATGTTTTGAAATGATTTCAGCAATATTATTCAGGACATAGTTTTATTGTTTATCTATTCCAAAGCTGAATAATTTGTTTCTTATTTTATTCAATAACATGGAGGAAAGTTGGATATTAAGTATTCACACTTTAAATTATTCACTTCTCTTGACTATTTTAATCGCATTCATTATACGAAAGACTCGTAAAAAAATCGGGATATTTTGAGACTTTTATTTTCCTTATTAGAATTTTTTTGATATCAAGGATTAAGTCAGTTATTACTCTACAACTTTTTCTAGATTTTAACTACCATAGCAAAACAATCTTTCAAATTTCCTTCAACTTCTTTACTTATTATAGACAAAAGTACTGAAATCTGATCTCTTAAATCTACGCATAATTGTGTTAGAAATAGATGGACTGTGATAAAAGCATCGATGTGTTCCTTTGGTATAGTATTCATTTTAACTTTTACGATATGGAAGTGTTCTTTGCCATCTTGAAAATAATTCTACAGCAATTTTAATTGGGGTTTAATTGGAGATTCCCACCTTTGTTTTAATGCCAAAGTGCTTTTCGTAGTGCCCTCTTTTTATCTTTTCATTTTGAATTTGCGCTTTTCGTAGTGCCCTCTTTTTATCTTTTCATTTTGAATTTGCGCATTTATTTGCAAAGAGTGCGCTGTGTTTATGGATTTGAATATATTTAAAATTAAAGAATTGTATGATGTGTTCTTTCAAAGATAAAATATTCAAAACTGATTATACATGTATCAAATACTTACCTTCATTTTGAACCAAAAATGCGACTGTGAATAACTACTAATATCCATTGTAGTGCGTTTATATAAGATGTCTACACCTACCAATAAGGTCAGGATCGAGTTCTTATTGGACGATATGTTAATAAAGCACTAATATGTACATACCCTGTCATAGTGATCTTAATTTAAATAAAACATAAATAAATGTTAACTATATGATGATTTTTTTTTTAGTTTGAACACGTTCATATTAAAATTGAAAATGAAAGGTCAAAAATGAGTATGCAAACATAGCTATGTATAAAATATATCTTGATATGAGTTATTGCTAAAATATACAGCTAGATGTAAGTATTCCTATATTTTCGTTGATTTTTTTTCCCTCTATTTGACTTGTGAATCCTATTTTGACCGGTGAACCGTTTTGAACAAAATGTGTCACAAATATTGGAAATGATTAAATGACATAAAATCAATGAAATATGACTTATAGTCTTGATAAATTTTGGATCTGACCTCGTCTTTAGTGTAGGAAAAAATATTATGGGAAAAATGGAAAATGTTCAATGATTAACCAATAAGACATAAAAACACCAACCACAAACGCCAACCAATAAACCAACTACACTAAAAATCACTCTGTGCCGACTTAGGTCAATTCTTTGCCACGAACGTAGCAAATTTGGATATCAGTAAAGTTATGGTTTTATCTCGAGAAATGTATAGAAAAATGATACCGATACAACTGCTTTTGACGTTCATGCCTTGAAAAGTTTTACAATGATAATCAAATCAGTGTGAACCCAAACGCATCGAATTTTATATACTAATAGGCTGACACATTTCTCTTCTGTTAAGCGAATGTTCACCCCATCTTATACACTACCCCACTCGTTCCTTTAAGAACATAGAGTGTAATATGCATGCTTTTACAGGTAGTCATATCCCCGATTTTCTGAATCGGGAGAAACGGATGAGTTAGATTTCATAAGGAATCGCGGTGATGATATACAGAAATCTTGTATTGAGCTTTAAAGAAAGGAGGGGAATCCGATCTTCATCAACGCTTGGTTGCATAACCCACAGCAAAACCCAAAAACGCCCAATGCAAAAAATGCGGAACGGTTCCAACTGTATACCTTTTTGAAGAAAATTTCAAACCAATTAATTATGTACCAGACACGTGTTACGAATATTAAATTCTAATCAGTGATACTTCAAGCGGAGCCTCCGAAATTCATTTTCAGTAGCGTTCCATTGTTTTGTTTTTGAATTTGTACATTTACTTTACATAGAGTGTGCAGCTCCGAATTTCCTGAAGGGTCGATTCAGTAAAATATCCAAATAAAATATATTGTCAAAGATGGTAACCTCCTTTAATTTCGATCATATTTGTGGATGCAATGAAACGTTTCCGAAATAGTCAATTAATATGTTTGATGTCAAATTGATTAAGTGCCAAAACAAAGCTTCTTTCATGCGACAGAGCTGAAAAGAAATAATTAATACACATAAAAACACAAAACAGAAACCCAGCGAGGGAGACGTAAAAGGATGAATTAACACCGACTGACATCAAAGAACAAACAACCGGTTACCCAAAGGTCTCCAAGAACGCACAATTATAGCGTTAGATAACCTCCGCACTGTAAGACATATATTTTGCATGCGATTAAACCCGAAAAGATTTTAATCCATCCCAGCATTATTGAATATAATAATGCATACCAAAGGCAGATCGAACAGAAGATTGAGTCCTGATTCTCTGTCCTGTCTGAAAGTTGGACAGACTTCTCGGGAAATGGATCTTGAGCTCGCTTCAGCCAGTAGAGCACAGACCTTTATACACATGCTATAGAATTTTTAGAGTCTTTTACATGTACATAGAATTTGTGTTACAAAAGACCGCTGCGTTTAACTGTCTTGTTTGTGACGTCACCTTGCAGTGAGAAGTTTTAATGTTTATACAACTATTGTTCATCTACTGAGACCTCTGTGTATCCGGATAAGTGGGAGGGTTGTGGGCACATAATCCGGAAAACACACCATTTGCTTATAGCAGATGGTTGTCCAAAGTCGGCGCCGGGTGAACATTGGTCTCCTTCCTCTTATGTGTTGTCATTAATGTTTGATGTATTTGTACGTCTGTTTCGATTGTATTCGACTGTTTGTATGACAAATATGGATAATGCCCATATCCCTGTTTACAGCACAAAATCGATAATTCAGAAAATCAGAAACCGAGGCATACGAAATCAGGATAAAACAAACAAAAACCTCCACCATATGAAAAGAAGCGAACTCCCGATATGAGAGTGAGACCAGGTGCCCAGATAGAGTAAGCATCTCCTGCTTGCATGCAACACCCGCCGCTTCAATTCGGTAGAACTGTCACATTCGGTAACTTCCATTTCGGAAGACATAGAGTACAATCTTGGGTTGGATGGTTCAAATGGTCTACGACAGAATATCACCCATCATTCTGGAGAGTGGGACATCATAGTGTATGACGAGTTCCCCATATCGACCGTAGAACTTCCTCAGTGACGATGTTAGTCGGTCACAAGCATATCCCTGACTGAGAAGCTTATCTGAAAGACGCCTAGCTCTCAGAACAAAATCCGTATATTTGGTACTTGCTCTGGCATAGCGTATCAACTGAGATATGAACACGCCATAAGCAGGCGATGCAGGAATGTTGCTACTCAGAAAAGGAAAGTTTGTAATGCTGAAATTGAAGTCGTCACGTTTGTCATAGAGTAAGGTGTTCATGTGACCATCAGTGTTGTAGGACGACATTATGTCCAAATAGGATGCTGAATTCTTTGTCTCTGTAGTTTCTTTGACTTCAAGCTCTGAAGGATAGATACTGCTCAGGAAATCCGCGAATTTTGGATTATTGATGGACAACACATCGTCTATGTATCTGTAAGTGAAGTTGAAGTCAGAAGCTAAGTATCTTTTCCCTTCAGAGACCAGAGATTGAATGAATTCAGCTTCGTACGAGTAAAGAAAAATGTCGGCAAGGAGTGGGGCACAATTGGTCCCCATTGGAATTCCGACAATTTGCTGGAAGACCTTTCCTCCAAACACCACAAAAATGTTGTCGATGTTCTAGTGATTTTTGTCGTGCATGTTTTTTTTTTTTTTTTTTGGTTTGTATTTTTTGTCTGATGTTATGTACTTATCACTTTCTTGTGGGATTGTATCGCTGGGTGGTTGCAGGGTTGTTATGCTGAAGATCATCCCCGTTTCTTGACCATTATATGTAATTATAGATATTGTTTTGGAATTATCACACGCCTTTAATACCGTTGATATGATCCGTCTGTCACCAGACTGACGCTTGGCTTTGTACTGGACCAATCTACAGCCTTGTACCAGCGTATTCCGATGGAGTTCACTCTTTCGGTATATTAAGGACATAATTTTCACAGATTTTGGTCATATTACATTGTTTAGAATGAGAATCACTGACGAGGGTTTATTACTCGAAACTTGCATGTCTGGTCCATGCTATAAAGGAGCTCGAACGATAAGTATGGAATTCCGCCCAGTTGGGACCGAAAAAAATGTTTCCTCATTAAAAGAAATTAGAACTCTGAATTCGGTAAGATTTTTGCTGAATTTTATGAAAATAGTAATATTTCAAACATGCGACCTATATTTTGTGTAAAATTTGGGTTAAAACAGTCCATTTTAACACTAAAGCTTATGGAAACTGGAAAAGTTTTTTAGAGTATTGTTCCCCACCTTGCTACAGGATTTCCTTTTAATAGAAACTTAAGTTTGACAAGATCTTCCAGCACGGCGAGTAAGATCCTGTAGCAAGGTTGGGAACGATGTCAACCAGGCGATCGAAATATAACAAAGGAGGGGGGGGGGGTGAGAAGGCTCAAAATCTTTAGTAATTATACATAAATCTATCACGTTTTCTTTCGATGGGTTTAGAGTGATGATACTTTGCAATTATATCTAATATGTTAATTAATTAATCATTTTTATGATGTAATTTTATGGTTTGGGTGAGTAGTAAACATTTTGCGTCTACATTTTTTTCTTTTGAGATATTCATTCAAACACTTCCAACATAAAATACTATACTCGATTATATTTTATTTTCCTCTATTTATTAAACACTCTATTATTTATTTTTACGAATAACCACAAAAAAATCTCTTTTTTCGATAGTTTTTCGCTTACATGTAATACTATCTTTTAGTAATGTAAATGCACTAAGCGCATTCATTTATTGTAAACTTTTGGGAGTATAGTGATGAACCAAAAATGTAGTTCTGAATACGGAAAAGAAATACTAGTTTTTGAAGGACAATAATTCTACCGTTTATTAAATCACTAAATGTACGATAACTTAATATAACACAGAGTAAAACGATTTTCTCAATTTCATCTCATCTTATTGAATTTTATAACGTAATACCACTTACTCTTAATGGTGGACCCCTTGTTGCTTTGATTTCGAATAAATGCCAAGTAGGTATTGTCAATGATAAACATTTGAGTAAATATTAAAAATTATAAGTTTTTCTAGCCATAAATATATATTTTATACCTTAAAATAGTTTAAGTAACCCTGGAGGAGATTTTGTTTTCTGGGCGAATTTCCCGTCAATTCGTGCGAGGTCCTTTATCTGCTCTAAAATGATGCTAATGAATTTGAAGATGGGACTCCATGACGGGCGCTGTCATAACATTTATAGAGAGGACAGGACCCGACCATCTGAATGTCAGTTGGACTCCTTTGGTGATCACATGCATGAGCTCGCTACAGTCAGCAGAGCATACTTCGTATGCCTACTTATATATCGATACGTTTACATATTAATTCGTGTTTCTTGAGCCCTTTTGTCATGCTGTATGTTTATCTTACAGTGAGGAATTTATTTTAAACCACAATTGTGTGCTTTTCGGGACCTTTCCAAAATCGGAAAAGTGGGAGGGTTGTGCCCTCGTAATCTGGAAAACCACATCGTCCACTACTTGCGAGACAGATGACCGTCTTTAGTTAGCGCCGGTTGCCTATTGGTCTCGTTGGTTTATGTTTGGCCTTTTGTGTTTTATGTATCCAGGGCGTGAGTTGGTATTCCTAGTTCCTTTTGCGTCTCTTTCTGTGTATGTCTGCTGTGTTTCTGCATTGGGTGTTTTGGGGTTTTGCTGTGGGTGCTGCTATCGAGTTTTGTTGAATATCCCCTCCTTTCTATAAACAGCAGATACGTGTTTCGAATAGTAAATCAATGGGACTTGTGCATTTCTGACAGCCATATAGATTGCAAACAAAATTGCTATCGAAATGAATAATATATGTATCTTGAATGATTAATTCATCTAATATTTGCAAACATAAATTTGCGCATTATTTTGATCGATGTAAATAGCAAATGAATTATTACAAAAATGAAAATAATGCTCCTGATATTTAATGTCAGATTATGATTAGCATAAATTGCACATAAAATTCCTATCTACGTAATTAGTATTTATTTTGAAAGATTAGTTCATCTTATATTTATAGACATTAAATTAGGCATTATCTTAATCGACATCAGTGGCTAATATACGTACATTGTTGCAGATTGAATGTAATGCCCCTGATATTTGGTTTATGAAAAAATACTAGAACTTCGATTACAACATGTTAAAGCTAATTTCGTTGGAATATTTTCTATATTTCTTACCCATTGTCGGTGCTGTACATGTAATTTTCTTTTTCTTCTGTGTTTCTAATTCGTAATAGCATTTTTGAATTTCAGTGTATGTCTTATTTCTTCATCGAAAGTATTCAAGGTAGAGCCATTAATTGTTTGATTTATCATTCTAATTTAATCGACCATTCAGATTTGAATTATTGCTTAGTCCGGATATGATTCAAGGCATCTTTCATTACATCGATCGGTGATAATGTTAAACATCTTCAAATTCAATGGCATCATTTGTATTAAGAGCATATAAATTTGCAGCATGGACCAGACATGCACGTTTCGGGTACTTATCCCACCTCAGTGATCCTCAGTCTAATGAGTTAAAGAAGATCCTGACGATAATCTCAACAGCACTCGCAATAGTGCAACAAATTGATTATCGACGGACCCCTAACAAGCTAGAGGTGGGACCAGGTGCCCGGGAGGAGTAAGCATAATGTAATAATGTAATATGGCCAAAGAGTGTGCAAGTTATGAATGTCGAAAAATGTACCGAATTACATAGCATGAATGGTGGGATATGATGCAGGACCCACATTTAGTGATAGGGGTTTCATATTTCATATGTGTATTCCTTGTGACAAGACCTTTCCATTCATACAAAAAGTTTGACCACCTGACCTTGTCATTTGACCTACTTTTCAAAAACTTTAACATTTGACATGACTTTTGATTGGTAAGTTTTAGGGCTCTCATATTTCACATCTGTATTCCTTGTGACAAGACTTTTCCATTGATAGCAAGATTTTTGACCTCGTGACCTTGACCTTTGACCTATTTTTCAAAAACTTTAACATTGGGCATACCTTTTGAATGGTAAGTGATAGGGCTTTCATACTTCACATGTGTATTCCGTGTGAAAAGAACTTTCCATTCATACCAAAAAATTGAACTGGTGACCTTGACCTTTGACCTATTTTTCAGAAACTTTAACATTGGGCATAATTTTGGAATGGTAAGTGGTGGGGCTTTCACATTTCACATGTGTATTCCTTGTGACAAGACATTTCCATTGATACCAAAAAACTGAACTGGTGACCTTGACCTTTGACCTATTTTTCAAAAACTTTACCATTTGGCATAACTTTTGAATAGTAAGTGATAGGGCTTCCATATTTAACATTTGTAATCCTTGTGACAAGACCTTTCGAATGATACCAAAATTTTTCACCTCGTGCCTGGACCTTGACCTTTGATCACTTTACAAAAACTTAAACCTTGAGAATAACTTTTGAATGGTAAGTGATAGGGCGTTGATATTTCATAATTTTTTATGTGTTTTCCTTGTCACAAGATTTTTCAATCGATACCAAAACTTTTTAACCAAGTGATCCTGACCTTCACCTTTCACATAACTGTACTAAACAGAAAATAGTGATTATATACCAACGAAAATTCTGCCAGGGGCATTTGTGTTTCACAAACACAGGCCTTATTTATTTAACCTGCAGTGATACTCACAAAGTGGTAGAAATGTTAAACGTCTTCAAATTCAATAGCATCATTTAGGAACAGATAAATCTGCAGCATGGACCAGACTGCACGTTTCGGTAACTTAACCCTCGTCAGTGATCCTCAGTCTAAACCAGTTTAACGGTCCCATAAGTTCATATTTCTTTTATGCCAATTGTCTTGCATAGTCCTCGTAAGAATCCATCAATGTTTCGAAATCCTTCCGCCGTGTATGTATTTTGGCTCCCTGTCGTTTGGCCCTCTGAGGAAAAGGTAACTTTTGATTACGTTCAATACTAAGGTCAGAGGTAACGACATGGCCTCAAGGATGTCATCGGAATGAAGATGAGGGACGCTTACAGGACAAAGAAATCTGTGAAGAGTCAGTGAGGAGGACTTCATATCCGAATCACGTGTCTGGTGCATATTGAATTGGTTAGACATTTTCTTCGAATTGTATGGAGTAGGAACACTCCCGTATTACTAGACCTACACATTGTAAAAATCTTTTGTAGTGTTGAATCTTGGATGAAACTATTTGTGTATATCAATAGGGAATGTAGAGTGGGTATCTTTATCTGAAATTTGAAGGAAATTTCATTTCAAAATGTACCCGAAATTAAAGGCAGTAATTTCTTTGTTACATGTAGCAAATTTTGACGTTAATGAAAGAGTGATTCGAATTCAATGAACGACTGAATCGAATTTGTTGGAGCTAACAGGTCTTTAAACGGGACAGCCACACTTATGCTTTGTACTCGAGATTTAAGTAAGTTTTGATCTAATATGACAAGATGCATGGTTGCATCTAAAAGTTTTTGTAATGTGATTAATACAGTTGCGTTCAAATTTGTACGTATGTTATGAATACCTTAAGTTTCATTAAAAAGGGGAAGGAGGTCAAATAAAACATTATGTTTTTCTGGTTTGTTATTGTCATATCATTGACGCCTCAAGTTTGGTTTGCTGATAAAGCCTTAAGCGTTAATAAATGTTAAGATTTTTCAAGCGGTTCCGGTTTGTGACAGACGACTGACACTGCGCTTTCACAATAGCTCACTTGAGCCTAGCTGAGTTGATCGAAAGATGTTAGTTCTTGAACTCTGTTCGAATAGACCATTTTCCGATCTTGTTAGAAAGCACAACATCCGAGTCAACATCTGTTGGCGTTTTTTTTTTTCATTATGAGTTAAAGAAGATCCTGACAAAATAGAGCACCAAATTGAGCATCGACGGATCCCTAGCAAGCTAGAGGTGGGACCAGGTGCCCGGGAGGAGTAAGCATCCCCTGTTGGCTAGCCGCACCCGCCGTCGATGTTCATGCTCGAAATTGAAAACAATAATATACATGAACTGCACAGTCGCAGGTGATTTCTATATAGATTATGTCAGGGAAATATTCAAAACACTTACTGTCAAACCGACGTCTATATCAAAAGACGCAATTCCATCGAGACGTCTCAATGAAAAAATGCACAAAAATTGCCTACCCTGGACATTTTTCGTCATTTTATCGGCCATTATGAATTTCGGCAAGTGGTCTATTTGGTTTCCGTTTGTTATTTTATAATAAAGCAGAAAACGCAGTATATAAATGTATATAACGCGAATGTTTTGTAATGAACATTGTCCGTGTCGATTTTGGAGCCAATTGTGCGCATGTAAGAATTTCTACTTACGACTGATGTATTGAAAGTGTAATGTTAGACAAATATAAGTGTAAACAAGAGGCCCGAGGGGGCCACATCGCTCACCTGAGAACCATGTCCAATCTTTGATTATGATAGTATAACAATCTTAGATTATGATGTGGACACATGCTTAAGTTCTGTAAAAAGAAATTGTCAAAGGAGGGTACCCCACTTGACTTGAGTAATGCATGTGTCACCTGCGAAAGATAGCAGCATTTAAGGATCACTTTTATATAAAAGTGTGACAGACAGACGGACAGACAGACAGACACCGGACAAAGTGATCACTATGTGCCGCTATGCTTTGCATGCGACACAAAAAACCTCTCCTCCCTTTCCTTTGTACCAAGGAAAGTTGGATGAAAAATGAACAAAAAAACTTCTAATGTTCTTTCTATTTCTTTTCATTATACATGCATATTTTAAAAATTATTTTCTAATCTTGAAATTATCTATCATGCCTTTACATTCAGTATAGTGAATAAAAATAACAAAGAAAGATATTCAGGACAGTGAATAAAAATTACAAAGAAAGACAACTCTGATTAATTTGAACAATCATCAAAACTACAATCAAAAATTGAAAAAAAATAAATTTGAGAATTAAAGTTATATCAAACCATTGAGTTACTTAAAAAGATAAATATTCAGTAAATGATTGCATAAAAAAATCATTGAGATATTCAAAAGAAATAGTGCAAAATTTTGCAGTACTGACTAAGTCCGAAAAGATGTTGACCCCCCCCCCCCCACTCCTTTTTCACATAAGAAAAAAAAATTCATAAAAATTGAAAAAAATAAAAATATAGCATAAAATATATTTCAAAGCATTTAGTAACATAACAATGATAAATATACAGTAAATGATTGCATAAAATCATACATTTATTGAGTTATTGAAAGAAATAGTGCAAAAATGTGCATTTCTGACAATGTCCGAAAAGACATCAAAAATGTGTCAAAAATTTGACTTTGGAGTCAAACCAAACATAACAACACTTCTTAATACATCTCAATAGATCATTCAGATGTTTTCGGTTTGTCAAAACATGCTTCGATTCTGAAGAAGAAGTTGTCAAAGGAGGGTACCCCCCGAGACCTAATGTTGCCTGTGGTGGCGCCACCTATTGACGAATCCGAACAAAAAACAAAAACACTTGTAGAAAACCATTAGTACTTCATACCTACCAAGTTTCATTAAAATCTGCTAAGTGGTTCTTGAAGAGAAGCTGAAAATGTTTTAAAATCACCCCCCCCCCTTCCTTTTTTACATAAGGAAAAAATTCATAAAAAATCAAAAAAATAAAATTTTAGCATAAAATACATATCAAAGCATTAAATAATATAAAAATAATAAAAATACAGAAAATGATTGCATAAAATCATACATTTATTGAGTTATTGAAAGAAATAGTGCAAAAATGTGCATTTCTGACAAAGTCCAAAAAGACGTCAAAAACGCGTCAAAAATTTGATTTCGGAGTGGAACCAAAAATAACAACACTTCTTAAGACATCTCTCTAGATCATCCAGATGCTTTCGGTTTGTCGAAAAATGCTTCAGTTCTGAAGAAGAAGTTTGTCAAAGGAGGGTACCCTCTGGGACCTACTTTTGCCTCTGGTGGCGCCACCTATTGAGGGATCCGGACGAAAAACAACAACACTTGTAGGGGACCATTAGTACTTCGTACCTACCAAGTTTCATTAAAATCTGCCAAGTGGTTCTGGAAAAGAAGCTGAAAATGTATTTAAATCACCCCCCCCCTTCCTTTTTTACATAAGGAAAAAAATTCATAAAAAATCAAAAAAATAAAATTTTAGCATAAAATACATATCAAAGCATTAAGTAACTTAAAAATGATAAATATACAGAAAATGATTGCATTAAATCATACATTTATTGAGTTATTGAAAGAAATTGTGCAAAAATGTGCATTTCTGACAAAGTCCAAAAAGACGTCAAAAACGCGTCAAAAATTTGACTTCGGAGTGGAACCAAAAATAACAACACTTCTTAAGACATCTCTCTAGATCATCCAGATGCTTCGGTTTGTCCATACATGCTTCGGTTCTGAAGAAGAAGTTTGTCAAAGGAGGGTACCCTCTGGGACCTACTTTTGCCTCTGGTGGCGCCACCTGTTGAGGGATCCGGACGAAAAACAACAACACTTGTAGGGGACCATTAGTACTTCATACCTACCAAGTTTCATCAAAATCCCTTCAGCCGTTCTGAAGAAGAAGTTGAAAATGTGAAAAGTTTACGACGGACGACGGACGACGGACGACGACGGACGACGGACGCCACGCTATAACAATAGCTCACTTGAGCTTTGCTCAGGTGAGCTAAAAAAGGTGCTTTGCCATTTCTTTAATAAGGTTATACTGCTGTGCAAATAATTCCCGTTTATTCGGATACACAAAATTAATTTGTTTAAATTGTATTTTATGCAGGCAGGAGATGCTTACTCTTCTTGGGCACCTGGTCTCACTTCAATATCGCTTCTTTTCATATGGTGGAGGTTTTTGTTTGTTTGCTTTGGTTCCTGTTTTATTCTAATTTTGTATGCCTTCGGTTTCTGATTTTCTGAATTATCGATTTTGTGCTTTATACAGGGATATGGTCATTATCCATATTTGTCAATTTAATCGTGTTATTTGAAATCAAGATGTTATTTGATAAAAAAAGAAGACATATTCAAATGTGTTTTGAATCTATTTCATTTTATGCAAATCTCAACATTGAAACTCAAAGTGCTTATAATCTGAAAAGAAAAAAAAGGAAAGAACATTAATTGATTATCTTTTACATGACTTAAAAGTTATTTTTCCATGAGCAAAATTGAGAACAGATACGCTTATACGGCCAAGAATGAATGAAATACAAATGTGGCCTAGAGGAAGATGTAACCATATAACCTCTCCCCCACAATATTTATTGTAAATCATTGTTGGGGAATTTGCACACTGTAGAAAGAGGAATAACTCTAAACTGAATCGATGCATTCATCAGAACACGAAAGTTTCCTAATCCCCTTACATGAAAGAGGGATGATGTTTATATTAATTCACCTAAAGATGATTTTAAAAAATAAGATAAGAAACAGATTCAAGGAATCTCAGTTAATAAGTTTATCTTAAGATTTTAAGGGAAATATTTTCTCAATTTTAACATGTTTAATTGAAATATCGATTATTCAATACTGGGAAACTTTTATCTATGAGTTGGAGAAATAAGTGTCAATTCTACACGTGAAATACCAGCATGTTGAGTTTATTTACGTACAATCCCTCATAATTTCATCTGCTTTTGAAGAGTTGTAGACAACCTTATCTTTAAGGGATGAACACGAAATTATCTAGAAATATGTCCATCATCGATTCTATCATAGACCATTTGTACAGTCCAACAAAAGATTATACTTTATATCTTCCAAAATAGAAGTAACCGGATGTGACAATTCTACCGAATTGAAGAGACGGGTGTTGCATGCAGCAGGAGATGATTACTCTTCCTGGGCACCTGGTTTTGAAGAGACGGGTGTTGCATGCAGCAGGAGATGATTACTCTTCCTGGGCACCTGGTTTCACTCCCATATCGGAAGTTCGCTTCATTTTATATGGTGGAGGTTATCTTGATTTTGTATGCCTTCGGTTTCTGATTTTCTGAATTATCGGTTTTGAGCTATTATAGGGATATGGTCATTATCCATATTTGTCATTTGTAGCCGGATAAAACATTTCTAATCACAAATTAAAAAAAAAACCATTCAGATGAATAGACTAGAGACCCGCGCCAAAGAAATCAAAACATAACATACCAACGCGAAAAGATAATAAGACGAACTGACGGAGACAACGACAAAAGTCCCACAGAAACACGAAGTACAACTTACATGTATCTTACGAACAATCTCTAGTCTATGTGCAGTTCTAAGGCATTGTAGAACGCTTAATAGGTTTCGCTGTTAAATTGCATCGTGCTTATCATTTCCATATAATATATAACCGTGTTCCGGATATTGGATCCTCGTCAGTAGCACCTCATGTCAAACAGTTTTTACAGCCAAAGTGAATTTTCCTGGCACCATCTACAATACAGACTTTTAATTTCCTCTTGCCAAATTGAGCGGCTCCAAATTTTGTGTGGGATTTGTTCAGAACCGTATTAAAGTGAAAAATGGCCGTAACATATCTCAAGTGTGACCAAGTATAGTGTACCAGCAGGAAGAATAAAAAAGGAAGCTCAAAGTCCATCCCAATATGTCGTAATGTTACCCATAGTTTGGCTGTTTGTCCACGGAATGACCAAATTTAAGAATAAATGATATTAATGATATTATTATATTTAAATGATATTAAAAGATTGGTAAAGTATATTTGTTGATATTTATTGGACCTTGTGGCCAATTATTTTTATAAATATTACCTTTTCAAAGCCTCATTTCGCATATTGTTCTCATTGTATCGCTACATCTTCCATCATTCCACTTGAAATTTGAGCCTCTTTTTATATAGCAGATGCAGTCCTCGTTTCCAGAGTTATTTGGTTCCCCCGGGTACCAGTTTGTGTATGTTACTTGGCGATTACTGCCCGTCCACACATATCTCCCTTCATGATTGTGATCATTCGCGCCCAACCAAAATTCTGGGAATCCTGTTATTTAGATTAGCGACGTTGAAATCATACTTAACCGATTCTTTCTGTTTAACTCTTCCTGAAATATCGCGTCCTAGATTCCATTTATGTCTGTTAAACAATGTTATTGTACACTTCACTTTTCATTAAGGTATCCGTTGTAAAAATAACTATAAAGTGTGTTATAGGGTGGGAATGACAGTATACCTTTGCCTAAATATACAATAATGCAACATAAAAGTAGGTTTCCAACATCAAAGCTAAACATCCCAACAGCTAAGCCAAGGAAACTATCGGGACACTGCCGAAGTTTTAACATTGTTTGAATGGACGAGGCGTCAACGAGATCTCAATTTGTACATTGAAAACTTTAAGGAACAACAATAATGGAATTACCTACTGTACTACTATTGCATTCAGTCTTTATTTATTTTTCTGTCAATCGTCCATCCTTTACTCTAAAACCTACCTACATACTAACGAAATATGTTTCCGCAGGAAATAACTCATATTCTAAAAATTAAATGTCGTTCCTGGGAAATCAGGAAAATGGAAGAACTTCTTCCATGATTTGCGCAAACGCGATATTTCAAAGGTAAAATTGTCTGACAGTAAGTGAAGTATATGAACGCATGAATATTTTCAAAAGAAAAGCTTTATAAAAATGGAAAGATTAAATACTTTACATCTTCATTTTTGGTGAATGAAATTATGCTCACGACCTGCATGGGTTCGAACCAAGAGCAAGTAACTCACATGTGTAAATTCTACTTTAGTACCGATTGAGTTATCAAGAAACATTTTAGACGTACATATAATTTTAGCGTCGGGTAAATAATGACCCTACAATGGTGTGTCTTCATTTCGCTGAGTTCAATTTTCGCTCATCTATTAACAAGATCAAGGTTAAAGATCTGTGTTCTTTTTTCGCCATGTCCATTTTTCGAGATTTGATGATGCTCGCGAAATTAAGGAAATTAATTTGAAACACGCGAAAAATTCCCGATATACGATACTTTTACAATCCTTCATTTAAAAAAAACTCTTCAGTGTGAAGGCGAGAGAAAAGTATAAAGCAGGTCCATCTTAAATAAGAAATACACCTCGATAATGGAATTTTGCACCAATTTGTGTGAGATGCAGAGGCAATATACCAATACGAAAATCGAATTTGTAGATACTCATTGCATTTCATTTTGAGATTTTTAATATCCCAAGTCGAGGATACCTTTCTAAATGTACGTGTGTTCAAAATCTACGCTAAATATGATAAAATTTTGGAACAATCTTTAGATATGAAACTAAAAATTTAGAGATAAATTAACAATTAAATGTCGACATGATTACCTCCAGAGTATCTTGCCTGTTGGTCCAAAAATGCATCCTCCGAAGAAGAACCGATATCCACCATATGTGCACCCAGTGATACGCATAAGTTCTGAAAAAAAAAATGTAACGTGCTATTAAAATATTTCTTGTTTGTGTGGTCATCTTTACAGGGAGGTTTTTACACCACAATTGCGCGTTCGTCGAGGCCTTTGGATAACCACAAAGTAGGAGGGTTGTACGCATGTAATGAGGAAAACAAAACCATTTGCTAATAACATAGCAGATTGTTGTCCCAAGTCTGCATCGATTGGCCATTAGTCTGGTGCAGTATTATGTGCAGTATTATGTGCAGTATTTTGGTGCAGTATTTTGGTGCAGTATTATGTGCAGTATTTTAGTGCAGTATTATGTGCAGTATTTTGGTGCAGTATTATGTGCAGTATTTTGGTGCAGTATTATGTGCAGTATTTTGGTGCAGTATTATGTGCAGTATTTTGGTGCTGTATTATGTGCAGTATTTTGGTGCAGTATTATGTGCAGTATTTTGGTGCAGTATTCTGTGCAGTATTTTGGTGCAGTATTCTGTGCAGTATTTTGGTGCAGTATTATGTGCAGTATTTTGGTGCAGTATTATGTGCAGTATTTTGGTACAGTATTATGTGCAGTATTTTGGTGCAGTATTATGTGCAGTATTTTGGTGCAGTATTATGTGCAGTATTTTGGTGCAGTATTTTGGTGCAGTATTTTGTGTTTGGTGTTTTGATGTTTTGTTTGGTGTTCCATGTCTCTTTCATGTCTTAGCTGTGTATGTCTTTTCTGTGTTGTAACTTTGAATGTTTTGATGTGTTACTGTTGGCGATGCAACCGGGTCTTGTTGTATGCTTTGTGTTTTTGCAATTGATGGTTTTGAGTTTTACTGTGGGTGCTGCAACCGATGTTGTTGGAGATCTCCTTCTTTCCTTTAGAGCGCCTTTCTTCTATATGTTGTTAATACCAATTCAAATAAGGCGTCATTAAAAATATGTCAAGTAAAATCCAAATATCTTGCCCTAATCGTAGGTTTTGATAGAGCGGTATAATTAACATCAAAGAAGTACCTATCACCTTTTCAGTCTCAAAGTCGACAAGGCAAGGCAAAATCATTAGAATTTCAATTAGAACGGTTGCGAAACTCGGAATAAATAACATTTCGAAATGAGACCAGGGACCTGATACTCTTTTATTTATCCCTGTACCGACCGAAGAACTTCCTAAAATATGATTCAGCCATTGTGTAATATAGCCCTTAACAAGTAGCCATCTTGCTCTATCAATGAAATCTTCAAATGTCCGTTTGCATCGACAGATAGAAGTACATACAAGTAATAAGCGGATCTGTCGCTCTATGTTGTTTGCTTGATCTCTTGTTCATCAGGATAGATTTCATGTAGAAAGTCCTTATTAAAATTCGGATTATTGATGGAAAAAACATCATCTATGTATGTGAAGGAAAACTTGAACTGAGCTGTAAGGTGATTTTGTCCAGTCGAGAGCAAGGTCTGTGTGAAGGCAGCGTCGTCAGAATATTGCAATATGTCCGCAAGCAGAGGGGCGCAATTGGTAACCATTGGGATGCCAACTATTTGCTGTAAAACGGTTCCACCAAAAACAACAAAAATTGTTAATTTATATAATTCAATAAAAGTGTTAACTCAGAAGCAACCATCAGAGTGATAAAAACATCATTTTTAGGTTACAAATATCTCTTTAAAATCGACGTATTATGATAATCTCTGAAGGGAAAAGATACTTAGCTTCTGGACTTCAACTTCACTTACAGATACATAGACGATGTGTTGTACCATCAATAATCCGAAATTCGCGGATTACCTGAGCAGTATCTATCCTCCGGAGCTTGAAGTCAAAGAAACTACAGAGACAAACAATTCAGTATCCTATTTGGACATAATGTGTCCTACGACACTGATGGTCACATGAACAACTCACTCTATGACAAACGTGACGACTTCAATTTCAGCACTACAAACTTTCCTTTCCTGAGTAGCAACATCCCTTCATCGCCTGCTTATGGCGTGTTCATATCTCAGTTGATACGCTATGCCAGAGCAAGTACCAAATATACGGATTTTGTTCTGAGAGCTAGGCGTCTTTCAGAGAAGCTTCTCAGTCAGGGATATGTTTGTGACCGACTAACATCGTCACTGAGGAAGTTCTACGGTCGATATGGGGAACTCGTCATACACTATGATGTCCCACTCTCCAGAATGGTGGATGATATTCTGTCATAGACCATTTGAACCATCCAACCAAAGATTGTACTCTTTGTCTTCCAAAATGGAAGTAACCGGATGTGACAGTTCTACCGAATTGAAGCGACGGGTGTTGCATGCAAGCAGGAGATGCTTACTCTTCCTGGGCACCTAGTCTCACTCCCATATCGGGAGTTCGCTTCTTTTCATATGGTGGAGGTTTTTGATTATTTGCTTTGGTTCCTGTTTTATCCTGATTTTGTATGCCTTCGGTTTCTGATTTTTCTGAACTATCGATTCTGTGCTGTATACAGGGATATGGTCATTATCCATATTTGTAATCCCACTTAATCACAAAAAAGTAGAAGTTTTTAGAAAATGATATTCTATATTTAAAAGCAGAATTTTGAGAAAGTCTAATGTAGACAGAAAGTCTGAAGAAAAGTTTACTTAAAACAAAGTGAACAATCAAGATGACGTAGAGTACTACAAGTTTTTATGGATGTGTTTATATACTTAATTATCAATAATTCTTAAAATATTACCTTTGAACCATACCATGATGTTTTTCCACTAGAAAACATGTAGCAAGATGACCCATATCTTTTCCATCCCGAAGGGCATTGTGTACCTTTTGCACAAATAAAACAAGTGTTACTTTACAGTCAATGTTTTTCGAGACTAGTTTGCTTCTGGGTGTTTTGGAGGTTTTTATGCAAGTAATCCTTATAACCAAACAATGTGGTCCTTCCATGTCGTCAACGACAGCCAATTGGTCTAATTGGTTTTTACTTAGGTGATAAACGTACAATGTTTTAGGGTTCTTACTATACTTTACTATGGAAACGTACTTATACCGTCGGAGCTTGGTTCCGACCGTATAACGTATGTTTCCAACAGTATATCCAACATATACCTGTCGGATCCTCAAAACACAGTACGTTTATCCCTATTCTAATATATGTGACGTATACTGGACAAATAAGTTAGAGATCATTCTGGTTCAAAATAGTGTTGTGTATTTTTTATCAAAAACTGGAGCTAAGATAGGGACAATATTATAACAGGAAACCGATTAAACATAATGTCTGGTCATTGCTTTACTTTTCAGTTTGTTTTTTTTTTTTTGGATTTTTTTCTATTTTCAATATCTAATAAAATGCTTATTTTACCAAAACTCTTATTTCTTTCTCTTTTATCTCTTTTTTAGTTACCCTTACTTACTAAACCTTCCAGATTCATTTAACTTATGATTATCATTTCATTGAAAATGATTGTTCAGTTTAAAACCCCTTATTTTAATGTAAATGTTTTTCTAACTCTTTTTCTTACGTTTTCAAAAATTGCAAGGGTTAGGTCAGATTTTAGTTTACAGCGAAGGGTTCAGTATTGAACATCGGATTTTCAAAATAATCCCATTGTATACTTTGGATCAGACATGCATTTCGAACTGATTAATGATGACTTATTCATTCCGTGTAGATTTTGTGTTAAAATTTCTGAATTTTTTTTCTGAAATTAGCATTTTTAGAGAAATTAGTAGGAGATGGACACGCGGCTCCGTTAACGTTTGTGTACCCAAAAGTCGTACAAATACTGATAACTTACTTAAAAATTGATGCTTATTTCATTTATGACATTAGAACTATGTAAATAAAAGTTTCTATCACAATGGTAATTCAATGCAAACTCTTTAGAAGTGACGTTGCGAAGGAGAACGAGCAACGACCAACAGAAATCACTTCGTTCCAAAATCAAAATACATAAACTGCTCCGTGTTTGTATCTCAATGTTGAGAAGTCATAGTTTGAACACTAATTAATGTTGAGCGTTTTAAAAGAACGTACTTGTGATGTTGTTTATACACGAAGAGCGCTGTTTACAAGCTCATCACTATATCTTTGCGTCACATGATATCGTCATTTGATCTAAAGATCACAGAGAATGATGACGTCATAAGTACAATTGCGATGAAGCTTGTAACCTGCAATTTTATGTAGGAATACATTTTAAAGTGTGTCAAGTGAATAGGTTTGCGGCATGTATATCCATTGTCCGCTAACTAATGAATGAAAACTAATCACAGGTAAAAATCCAAATGTTCACAAAATGTATTTCTTTCAAGTTCCGAAAATCCGTCGATGACAACTATAAATTTCTTCTACATATCTATTCTAGATAACGAGATATTGCATCTTAGCTTATTTTCCAGTATAGCTTTAAACGTCCCTTTGGACAACTTTATCCGATCTAAAAAAAAACCACCTCACTTTCTCACAACTTGACCTGCACCTGTAACGTCTATAAAGTTCATAGAGATAATCGAAATATCCGGGTATTCCACCATCGCTATCGGCTCTAAATCGTACTTCAATATACATAAACATGAAAGAGGCAGAGAAATCGTCACATAATCATTATATTTAGATTAATACTAGTATCAATTACGCGTAAATTTAGATTAAGACTTGTATCGAGTACTCGAAACACGTGTCTGATTCAGGAAAAATTGGTTTGAAGTTTTCTTCATGGAGGTTTAGAGTTGGAGCACTTCCGTATTATTTTGTTTGTTTCTGTTTCAAAGTACATGGGATCTATGGGATTTGTTCAAACAATGTATATACTTTAATCCTTTTTAGACCGGAATTAACAACCGTATCCCTGACTGAGAAGCTTATCTGAAAGACGCCTAGCTCTCAGAATGAAATAGTAATTGGAAGTCACAAAAAAATCATCTAAAAGAGCAATAAAAATACTATTTATTCACATTTTTCCTTTTGTTAAATTCATCATACATATCAAAGTTATAATATTTTCCTACTTTCAGTGATTTTTATCAAAACAGCCCCCACCAAACAACACTTTTGGAATGGATGTTTTTTATTTGAAAGAGCGCAAAAAATGCTTCAAAATTAGGCCGGTATTGGAGAATCAGGGGAGGGGGGGGGGGTTGCATCCAACCCAGTGATACATCTCAGAATATTTTTCCCCCTGAATATATGTTTTGAAGGTACAAGTCTTTATGCTATTACATAGGTCAGGCTAGGTATTCCAAAAATATGAATGGTTTAACAGATTGAATGTCATGAATTTGTTGTATATTATTGTTATTATTTATCAATTATTATTAATTTTGCTATGCAATTGAAATTGTAAAAAACAACTCACGTATTTCACATGTAGCGCCTCTCCAATGAGAGGAGCAAGTGCACCTCCCAGTCACGTGATGACAAGTCCCACCATTCCGGCAGCGACAACTGTATTGGCAATGATATCCATATCTACCAGACGGACAAGGGTAAGCACAATAATGTCCTTGCCAGCCGGCCGTGCAACTACATCTTCCAGTAACTCTATCACATGCTGCTCCATTTCTACAGCTACAACGCTGGCGACATCCATCACCGTATTTTCCATTAGGACAGGGATCGCTACATGCAGATCCAGACCACCCGGCTTTACATGTACACCTTCCAGTTACCCCATCACATGTGGCACCATTTTTGCATAAACATGTCTCTTTACATTGATTCCCATATTTTCCATTTGGACATGGCACACTGCATGTTTTGCCATTCCAACCAGGCTTACATGTACATTCTCCAGTAACAGTGTTGCAATCTCCCTTGTTCTTACACAGACATTTCTGACTGCATTGCTCCCCATATGTTCCTTGAGGACATGGGTTGTAACAATTCTCCCCAGTCCATCCTGCCTTACATCTGCATTTCCCAGATACTCTGTCACATGTTGCATCGTTCTGACATTTGCATGATTTGCGGCATTGATCTCCATATTTCCCCTTTTGACAAGGGTCCTTGCATATTTTTCCATACCATCCAGGTTTACATGTACATTTCCCAGTAACACTGTCACATGATGCGTCGTTCTTACAGTGACATCTCTGTTGACATTGCTTGCCATACATTCCCTTTGGACAGGGAATGTTACAGACTTTTCCATACCACCCTGCCTTACAAGTACATTCTCCAGTAACTGGGTCACAATTTCCCTCGTTCCTACAAAGACATTTCTCACTGCATTGATCCCCATATTTTCCTTTAGGACATGGGTTGTTGCAGTTTTCTCCATTCCATCCTGCCTTACATCTGCATGTCCCGGATACTCTGTCACATTTTGCATCGTTCTGACAATTGCATGAATTATGGCATTGGTTTCCATATTTTCCAGAGGGGCAAGGAACATCGCACTTTTTTCCTAACCATCCTGGTTTACATTTGCAAACTCCAGATACCATGTCACATGATGCTCCGTTCTTACACATACACGAAAGCTTACATCCATTTCCATATTTTCCCTTGGGACACCTCATATTGCAGCTTTCCCCCCGAAAGCCATGCTTACATATACATGAACCTGTGACTGCATTACAAGTGGCCCTTTTCGGACATCGGCAGGCTTTTTGACAGTTAATTCCAAACTTTCCTCTCCGACATGGCTTTTTACATTTCTTTCCACGCCATCCTGGTTTACAAATGCACCTTCCGGTCGCAGCATTGCACTTAGCACCGTTCCTACACCGACATTTTTTTCGACATTGTATACCAAATCTTCCTTTCGGACAAGGGGTGTTGCATCTTTTTCCACGCCAACCTGCCTTACAAGAACATTTTCCTGATTTGGTATTGCATGATGCGCCATTCGAACACTTGCATACCTTACCATGCTGATAACGATACTTTTCCTTCAAGGAGCATGTCTTGCCATACCATCCCATCTTGCATCGACAAGTTCCATCGACGCGGACTACAAGATCTGGTTTTTCTGCTGCATGTACATTTCATCTTACAATTCAGACCGTAGTAACCCTTTTGACATGGCTTTCTGCAATGTTTACCCATCCATCCCGGCTTACACAAGCACGTATTACTGCCTTCATCATGTGTAGCTCCATTGTAGCACTTATGGTTATACTGGCAGCCTTTTCTAGGGTGGGACCCCTTACATTCTGTGGAAACAATTATATCAGCCACTTCTTAATATACGTATACAATGCAAAAGAAAGAAAATAAATCGGTAATTTCATTTCATAAATTGATAATATATTATTTCAAATTTGCTTTAGGTCTAATTAAGCAACTTTTCATCTGTAGATATGAAACAAAATGAATTGGAATCAGTTTCAAACGGGGTAATGTTTTTGCCCATTATATATACATTTTGTCAAAGAAATGAAGACCTTTTGAGTTGATTTGTGATTGGCGAGCATTCGCACATTTATTTTCTATATAAATGGAATTTATAGACTCATCTCAGAAGTTAAAGATGTTGTATTTTAAGAAGACAGACCTACTAATTGGAAGAATACGTAAAAGATTTTATAGTTCTATGTTTTTATCTGGAATATTATTTACAGCCTTTAATTATTATTTCAGCGACCCCATTGTAATCATTTTTAACTTTTGCTCTCCTTCATGATAACCTAATAATACATGTATTTGTCCTTATTTTTGTACTTGAAGCAATAAAAGAAAAAGACCAAACCATTTATCACAAAATGTCCTTACCACCACTGTTATACAAACACAAACAAGAAACAAATACAGCTCTAGTGTCACGAACATGTACAAGTAATTTGAGAGTTCGGAATAGCCTCTTTGAGTAGTTTCTGATAGCACAAAACTTTTCTTAATTTTTTTTTAAATTAGAACATAATTTCGTAAATCATTTTAATTATTTCGTATTGATAGTTTTCTTTGTAGAAAAAACATATTTTCCAGGATGAATAACTAGGTTTGATCCGGAAATGAAAAGTAGAACTACCCAATTACATGTGAACTACATTATAAAAGTCTATCTCTAGTCTGTCTTTGTCGCTACTATTAATTTACGTACATGTCATTATTTTTTCATCATCGTTATAATATTGATGTTAACTTGAAATTAATCAAAAATTTTTCTTATATTATGAATGATCGAATGGATGAATCCAATACGGAAAAAGAAGTACGTTACTTATTCAACATTGAACGCTAAAATGTTTGAATGTTGAATAAGTAACCAACTTCATTTTTCATTTACTTATTCAATATTGAACGCTGCAATGTTGAATAAGTAACGTACTTCCGGCTATCGAATTCAATATTTCAATAATTTCAAAATAGAAAAGAGAAGATGAAATTCAATATTTCAAAATTCTCAATGATTTCTTATATATAGTATTATGAAAATTTGACTTAAGTCAATACTTAATGTAATATATACACTGTTAACCATGCTTAATAAAGAGCATAATTAAACATCTATCAAACATAATTACCGCAATATCCTGAATGCATGATCTTCATTAACTTGTCAAATTTAGTTTCCAGTTTTCGGAGTTTATTGATCATATTTGTGTACCCAGATTTCGTTGAAACACCACGATGTCCCAATGTGTTGTCAAGGACGATACTCGAGGCACATATCACGATGAAATACAGAGTCTATAAAGGAATACTCGTACATTTAAAGCATTGTTACACTTATTTGTCAGAATTCATTAATTAATACATGAAAATCAGTTAGAATTTATAACGATTTATATATAACCGCTCCTCTATGTTAATGTACTGTTTTAAATATTTTCTGTGGCTAATAGTGAAAATCGTATCATTCTCTTTTATGAAGGCTATCGTTGGGGATTCAGGAAGATTCCACCATCAATTCCACAATATAGTCATCACAGCTAGTTTTGTTCATGTCATGACGATGGAATGCGGGACTCCATGCTCTATTTTAAGATATCGACATTAAAAAGCTTACTAGTCATAATATCTGGATCTAACGAATCTCCCAACAAATAATCCAACATTTCAGCCTGGCTTAACATTTCTGACAGCTTGCTTTTACTTTTTCAGTCATCCAACGCACATTAGTGAAAAAACTCATATCAAAGTTATGTTTTGATGGTCGCCCAAATTTGAACGCGTGATTCTAAGTCTACCTCTAGTTCTAAATCAGAGAGTCATTTCAAATCCAAGATACGTAATTTACATGAGAAATATGTTTTTGTGATTGCAGATTAAGCAGACAACAACATACTCAACAAAATACCCATTTGACAACGCTTCTACACATCAAATCTACTTTCGAGACTTTCGTCTAAAAATACCTTTATCAAAAGCAATAATAGTTTGAGCAAGAAAAAAGGAGGCATTTCCAGCAAACATAATAGTGAATTTTCATTTTCACTCAGCACTTCTATTTCTAAATTGGATATTTCTACAATTTATTGCATACCAAAACTGCACCAGTCGTCCTTCAAATTTCGATACATTGCTAATTCTAGCAACTGCTCCACTACGATTGCGTCTAGAAATATGACGTCAACGTTCACGGCGAAAGGAACACGTGGCAAGATCTTATGAAACTGTTCTGAACAAGAATGATGTAAATTTCTTTTGGTCTATTAGAAATTCAGGGTATGTCGTTGACCATGTTGACGAAATGAAATCTAGAAATTTTCAAGCCAATACTATTTTTCATGTACAAAACGTTTCCTAACGAGAAAATTAATGATCGATTGTTCAAACTTTCTACATGGTGTTTTGATCGTAAGTGGTAAATTGAATACGTACATCTGAATGAAACGGGTTTTTTTTCGCTACAGAATACGAATTATTCAAATCATGGACATGAAGTGACCTGTGTAATGCCTTGTCCTTCCTCTTCGACAACATTTATGTTAGATTTGGTGAGTATCTCTTCAAGCAGGTTGTAGGTATCCCTATCAGTACTAATTGTGCGCCTCTTCTTGTAGATTTATTTTTATACAATTATGAAAAAAGAATTTATCCAAAACCTTCAAAAGCAAAGACAACAATGTCATGATGATCTGAAATGTTTCATTGGTACTTTGAGGTAATTTAACTATTGACAATTCTGATTTTGAAAAAAATATAAAAATGAAATAGATCTACAGGAATTTACGATACAAAAGGCAAACCTTTCAACAAAAACACCATTTATTGACCTAAACATCAAAAATTTTTAATGGAGAGATTCATACAAGGGCGTTTGACAAAAGAGATTGTATTGGATTCAACAAAATAAATTTCCCCTTGCTTTACGTGTCTACATTTCACAACTCATCCAGTACGCTAGAACATGTACTCATATTTTGGGTTTTCATAGTATAAATTTACGTATTACCAAGAAAAGAAGAGATCTCCAACAACATCTAGTTGCAGCACCAACAGCAAAACCAAAAACACCAACTGCAAAAACAGAATGTGGACTAGCACAGAGAGGAAAGCAAAGAGAAATATAAACACAAATGACTACACATAAATCACCGAGACCAATCTGCAATCGGTGAGGACTTAGGACGGCCATCTGCAACGTCAGTAGCAGATGGTGTGGTTATCATGGTTGCGCACAACCCTACAACTTTTTCGGTTACCAAGAGGTCTCGAATGCACAATTTTGGTGTAAAATAATCTCCTCATTGTAAGATGAACATACAAACATACAGCATGACACAGGGGCCCAAGAAACAAAAAAATGTACAGATTGATATGTAAATGGATATAAAAACAGAAGGTATACAAAATATAGCCCTTTCTTTGCCGACTGTCGCGAGCTCATACATTTGATCACACGAGGAGTCCGACTGACATTCAGACAGGTGGTCGGGGACCTGTCTTCTGTTAAGAGGATTGGACAGGGCCCGTCATGGAGACTTGTCGTCACAGTCAGTCAGATTGCATTTCTTAAGAATGCGCTGGTACAAGGCTGTAAATTTGTCCAGTACCAAGTCAAGTGTCCGTCTGTTGACAGAAGGATTATATCTACGGTTTGCAATGCGTTTAATGTTAAACGTCTTCAAATTCAATACCATCATTTAAGAACAGATAAATGCGGCATGGAACAGATATGCACATATGATTCTAGCACATTTTCGATGGTAATTCTGCCTACCTTTGATCCTTGATATTTTCTTAATCAACTCACCATAAAATGTAGGTTGCGAAATACTCAAAGTATTATACCAATAAAGTTTTAGGTTAAGGTTTTTGCTTTCACAAACTAGTTCAGATCTTCTGGATTTTTTTCCCAAATTCTGGTCAATTTTGTTATTAAAACAAATTCAAACAACAAAATATACCGGTTTCACTTTTGGTAACTACGATTGAGTAGAAAAAGGACGGTTTTTCTTATGCCCTCTGTTTTTAAACTTGGATTATATTTTTACTATTTTCAAATGCGTGTGAAGGAACGAACAACCGAAATTGATCGAACTTTGCTACATATGCCCTCGGGGACTCTTGGTCTACCTGCAGTGACACCCACCAAGTGGTACAATAATTGTTTAATGTCTTCAAATGCATTAGCATCATTCTAAAGCAGATAAATTTACAGCATGAACCAGACATGCACGTTGCGGGTAATAAAGCCTCGTCAGTGATCCTCAATCTAAACAAATTGAATGTAATATGACCAAAATTTATGAAAAGTAGGTTTTTTCCATAATTAACAAAAATAAATTTTTATTTGCGACTTTCGTCCTTGCTTGTTATTGTCAACTTCTTTTGAAAGTCGGACCCATACAAGCAACAGAGTATATTTGGGTATCTTACAACCTGCATTTTATGATGACATTATTAACATAATAAGAGGGATCAAAAGATAAACAGTATAACCATCAAAAATGCGTCAGAATCATCAGGCCTTTTATACAGTGGATATGATCCTAATGTCATCAGACGGACACTTGGCTTGGTAATTGACCAATCTACAGTCTTGTATCAGTGCATTCTTAAGACTTGCACCCTGACTTACTGTATTGACGGGACTCCATGACGGGCCCTGGCCAAGCCTCTTTAGAGAAGACAGGACTCCGACCAGCTGTCCTCCCTGAATCCCAGTCGGACTCCTCTGGTGATAATATACATGAGCTCGCTACAGTAAGCAAAGGATGGACTTTATTACGAAAGTAATAAAAGAAAATGAGAGTTTTATGAAAAAAACATTAAACCTTTTGGTTAGACATTCACAGTATTTGCTCCTTTTCGGCGTTGATCATATCTCATGATACGTTGTGGAAATACGTATAATCACTATATGATGCTCATAATTGTCACGATAGAACTATTTTCTATATGATAATGAGAAATGTTTATCTTGTCTTCTTGCAAATCGTAAAATCTCTCTTTCTCTTTTAGATTTCTTTCCAGTATGTAGCTGAACATGTAGAAATATTTGAAATCGAATACCTTTTCAATGATATTTCTTTTTAAATTTTTCTCTGATACTATACCTCATTTTATCCATACATTAAATACTGCAAGCGTGTATCTTAATAATTCGTGCCTTCATTAACCAAACATTAAGGAAGCAATTATCATAACATTTTAGGTAGGGTTTTCAAAAGACACAAATCGAAATAGATGATCTTTTGATTTTATTTCGTCATTTGCAGCAGATACAAATTAAAAAGAGTTGACGTATTTTCACTGTCATTTCATTGTCATTCATTTTCATTATTTATTGTTTCATTTAATATAATACTATATTTCATAAATCATATTACCTTCATCTTTCCGTTGACGAAAATGTCTGGTTTTTTGTATGATTAGCTTGAAAATATATATATTGTCATTTGATAGCAACGGATAAAGGGCTTGCGCAAAAGGTGTGCGCGTCTGCGCGAAAAGTGTGTTTGATTGGCTTCTCATTGTGTCAAATTTAGTATGGATGAATCTACATGTATTTTCAAACGAAAGTCAAATGTGAATACGTTTATAACAATTCGATGAAAAATATGATGTACATGCATTACATGCATTAAGCGTGGTCATGCTGGAGATTCTACCCTTTTCGTCTATATAAATCCGTAAATGCTCTCTTTTTCAGACATTTTCAATTCGTATGTTTCTTTCATTTTCTGGTATTGTGTGTGGTTTCACAAATCAGCGAGCTGAATATTTCTAAAACAACAACTTTGCCTTTTGGTATTGGTGTTTTGTCTCCAATTGTTTTGGTTTATATAGCTGCTTCATGTTCATAGCTCCTCCAAGTGGAAATTCTAAATAATTTTACCTTGCCTTCTTAACTTTGTGACTGAATAACTGATAGGTACTTCTTTAATGTTTATATTCCTATTATTATCGCCCTTCTTCGGCCTTGATAGTCAAAAATTCGGAGTGTTTGTAAGTAAGACTCCTAGTCATATTCAAATATTATGATTTGTTTAAATCTATTTTCTTAAGATTCCTATTAATATTTGTTATGTGTATCTTGGATGAGATCATGGGCGTAGGAGAAGGGGGGGGGGGGCAGCGGGGGAACACCCCCCGCCGACTTTGAAAAGAGGGGGGAAACCATGTTTGTCCCCCCCACTTTTCAATCACAAAATTTTATAATGCATTAACATTGTTTAAAATAGCAACATTTTGTACCATAAATCTACAATTTTACGGTCGATTTTCAAAATTTTTCGTTGGCTCGCTACCGCTCGCCAGTTCTTTATAGACTTTCTGAATAATTTAGCTATTCTGATCCATCCTTTATACATATTTCTTTATCAGCATACATGAAGACATTTAACTCAAATTATATAGAATATTATCACATGTACTTGTTAATGATAGAGGGTATAGAAAATATCTTCTGATAAGTCAATATTTTGCTAAATACATTTACTTGCTCGCTACCGCTCGCAAGACATTTATTCATGTACTTAAACTTTGGAATTGCACCAGGAATGATAAAATTTGTGCATACAGAACATGAAACCCCATATCTTTTTTTAAATCTGTACCTCTCCCCCACCCTTTTTGTTTTGTTTTGTTTTTGTTTTGTTTTGGTTCTTTTTTTTGGGGGGGGGGTTTGCTTAGAAATTTTTGGATGGTGTGCCCCTCCACTTTATCGGGCAGAGCTACATGTACGCCGTTGGAGATTCACTTCACTGGCGTCATATACAATGGATTTCCCTTTTTATCATATATCCGATAAACATCGAAGAAGTACCAATCAGTTATTAAGTTTCAAAGTCGAGAAGGTTAGGCAAAATCATTAGATTTTCCATAAAACTTTTCAAACATTTCAGTCAGTAGTATTTGAAACAGTTTCCGTAAAAAGAAGACTATTGTGTACCCAGAGCAGGGTTTCAATTTTCATCTTCTCTTATCCAAGCAAAACTAGTTGGGCATTCATAGAACATGTACTGATTAAAAACATATCAGGTTGCCTATTAATTCACAGAGAAAATAAATTTGTAATGACAAATATGTATAAAAGAAGGGAGGAGATCTCCAACAAGACCCCGTTGCAGCATCAACAGTAAAACACCAAAACACCCGATGCAAAAACACAAAAGACGAGTACAGCATGAGACGGAAAAGAGACACACGACATGTAAACATCAAACACAAAAGACTACACATAAACCGACAAGACCAATGGGTAACCGGTGCCGACTTTGGACGGCCATCTGTCACGCAAGTAGCAAATGGTGTGGTTATCCTGGATTACGTACGCACAACCCTCTCACTTCTCCAATTACCCAGAGGTCTCGACGAACGTACAATTGTGGTGTAAAACAACCTCCTCACTGTAAGATGACATCACACAAACAAGACTGCAAAACGCAGAGGCCCAAGAGACACAGATGAATATGTAAATGGATATAAAAAGAGGGCATGCGTAATACAGTCCGTGCTCTGCCGGCTGTAGCGAGCTCATGTATGTAATCACCCGAGGAGTCCGACTGACATTCAGAGAGGACAGGTGGTCGGGGCCCTGTCTTCTCTAAAGAGGTTTGGACAGGGCCCCTATCTTCTCTAAAGAGGTTTGGAATGACCATATTCCTGCATACAGCGCAAAATCGATAATTCAGAAAATCAGAAACCGAACATATAAAGATATACAAAATTAGGATAAAACAGGAACCAAAGCTAACAAACAAAAACCTCCACTATATGAAAAGAAGCGAACTCCCGATATGGGAGTGAGACAAGGTGCCTAGGAAGAGTCAGCATCTCCTGCTTGCATGCAACACCCGCCGCTTAAATTCGGTAGAACTGTCACATCCGGTAACTTCCATTTCGGAACACATAGAGTACAATCTTTGTTTAGATTGTTCAAATTGACTATGATAGAATGTCATCTACCATTCTGGAGCATGGGACAACATAGTGTATGACTGGTTACCCATATCAAACGTAGACGTGACGATGTAAGTCGGTCACAAGCATATCCCTGACTGAGACTTGATGTCGAATTTTGACGATCATTTCATACGGAAAATAGACTTTTATCCGAAAACGATTTCGCACTGTTAAATGACATTACAAACGGTACTGTGCAGGGGATCTATGGTATGAAAATGATAAATGCAGAGAAGGAATCTCACAAAATGTCTTTTTCAATAGTTTGAAATGTTTTTTTAATAATTTGAAATGGCCTTGTATTTCCTTTAAAATATTTTCTATTTATTTAAAACAATTACCGTTTGACTGACGTATAAGCGTCTAGCCTCGATTTGATTGAACATCCCAGCCGTATCATATATGCTTATACTTAACAGGTAATACATAGCTGTAAATGAGCTTTGCGGATCTCTAAACTGAAATGACCCTGTTTCTGTTTCCATTGATATAATGCAGGAACGATCAAATCCTAAGGGGTGCCCAACTAGATAAAGATATATCGACGAAGGGGTGGGAATCCGATGGAAACAGTCGAAGTGAGTGCTCGCTCAGTCAAGTATGATGCACGATAAACAAGGTATTTGAACCACGGTTCTGACTTCTCATGTGAGCAGAATAAAATCAGGAGGAAAGGGGTAGTAAGGTTTTAAAGTATTACACAAAATATATATATATATAAACATTATAGAACTACTTATCAGTTAAAAAGTAACAAAGTAGAGACGGTCAATCAAAATCATAAGAATTCCAATTGGAATAGTTGCGAACCTCAAAATGAACAACATTTCGAAGTGAGAACAGGTGCATGGGGAGAGTAAACAGCACCCACTGAAAGCTGAATTATGTCTATAATAACAAGGATTTTCTTTTAGTATATTTCCATCTGCTGCTGGAGCCATTGGCTATCTAATATAACTGTTGTTATGATTAATGTAACAGAGGGTACATAGAAAAAGAAATTAAGGTAAAAATGCATGTAAATGAGTTTACTATAATTAAAAAGGTGATACAAAACATATAATTATTAAACACGTTGAATTCAATCGAAATGTCTAATACTTCTGCAGCTGGGACCGAATTTGAATGTATAATATAATATCTGTTGTGATGGTGAATGTATTTGAGGGTATATAAAACGAATAGAGAATGAAAATATGCATAAAAATTAGTTTATCAAAGTTAAAAAAAATATATGCAAATCAGTCTTTTATTCTTGCAATATGTTGAGTAGAACGAAATTGATGATACATTTATTCAAATTATTAAAGAAATCAACAACAAGCTGTTTTTAATTCTCATCCGGGATATCCTTTGACCCCCCCCCCCCCCTAAAAATAATAGAATCAAACAATTGTCCAGCAAGAACAGCCAGTACACTGACCATAGCCAAATATTTCATTATTTTTATTTGCTTTGGTTTTATCCTGTTTTTGAATGCCTTCGGTTTGTGATTTTCTTAAATATCGATTTGCAGTATGTATTGGTATATGGTCATTATCCATGTTTGTCATCATTACTAAAAAGGTTAAATGGAGAACAAGACACAGGTGACCCGTTGAAGCGCGGATCAGATCAGACCCAAACACAACACAGTATGTTGACAGTTGTAATGGATGCTGAGGGACAATTTAGTGAATTTCTGTATTGATTATAAAATGGACGTGTTTCAACTCTATACCTTCTTGAAGTAAATTTCAATCCAATTTTCATGCACAAGACACGTGTTCGCGACTATCAAATTTTCATCAGTGATTCTTCCAGCCAAAGTGATTTTGCGGAGCCGCCTAAATTCATTTTTGTAGCGCCCTTTTGTGTAATTTTTTTAATTTTAAATTTGTGTATTTGCTTTACAGAGAGTGCGCTGCTCAAAACTTTCTGTAGGGTCGATTCAGCAGCATATCCAAAAAAAAATTATGTTCATAATGGCATTGGATGGATGGTGCTAAGATGCCAACCTCCTTCAATTTCGATGGTATGTTCGGATGAAATTACAAATTTCCGAAATAGCAAAATAATATATATGATGTCAAATTGATAAAGGGCTAAAACAAAGCTTCTTTCAGTCGACAGAGCTGGAAAGAAGTAATTGATACACTTCTGAACATCACGGGGTGACATAAGTGTAAGATGTTAAAGAATGTATCCTTATTTGTGTAAGTGTAAGATGTTAAGACATAAGTGTAAGATGTTAAAGAATGTATCCTGAAACAGATATTATTCAGATGTTAAACATTTTGATCGACAACATTTTTGTGGTGTTTGGAGGAAAGGTCTTCAAGCAAATTGTCGGAATTCCAATGGGAACCAATTGTGCCCCACTCCTTGTCGACATTTTCCTTTACTCGTACGAAGTTGAATTCATTCAATCGTTGGTCTCTGAAGGGAAAAGATACTTAGCTTCAACTTCACTTATGATGTCCCACTCTCCAGAATGGAGGATTATATTCTGTCATAGGCCATTTGAACCATCTAACCAAAGATGGTACACTATGTCTTCCGAAATGGAAGTAACCAGATGTGACAGTTCTACTGAATTGAAGCGGGGCAGGTGTTGCATGCAAGCAGGAGATGCTTTCTCTTCCTGGGCAACTGGTCTCACTACCATTTCGGAAGTTCGCTTCTTTTCATGTGGTGGAGGTTTTTGTTTGTTAGCTTTGGTTCCTGTTTTATCCTGATTTTGTATGCCTTCGGTTTCTGATTTTCTGAATTCTCGATTTTGTGCTGTAAACAGGGATATGGTCATTATCAATATTTGTCATCTATGGTCGAAATAGCATTGGAGGGATGGTGCTAAGATGTTAACTTCCTTTGATTTCGATTATCTTTTTTTGTGAAATGGCAAGTTTTCGACATATAAAAGATATATAAATGATGTCACATCGATAACGGATAAAACAAAGCTTCTTTCAGGCGACAGAGCTGGAAGAAAGTAATCAATACACGTGGCAAACATCAAGTCACGGGGAACGAACGGGCAGGTCCCGTTACCGGCACCCCAATTACCTTCTTACTTTTCCATTTTATCAGCTTAATATATCTTTATTTCACAACTCATCCGGTATGCTAGAGCATATACTGATGTTTTGGATTTTCATAGTAGAAATCTACAAATTACCAAGAAACTTTTAGGACAAGGTTTTTGCTTTCACAGGCTAGTAAAGACTTTCTGGAAATTTGACAAAAATTATTGTCAACTTCTTCTGAAATTCGGACCAAGACAGGCACATAGTTCATTACTTTGGGTATTTCACAACCTGCATTTTATGGTGACATAATTAACATGATAAGGAGGATTAAAGATAGACAACATAGCTATCGAAAATGTGTCAGAATCATCAAACGCCTTCATACCGTGGATATGATCCTGATGTCATCAGACGGACACTAGGCTCGATACTTGACAAATCTACAGTTTTGTACCAGCGCATTCTTAAAACATGCACTCTGACTGACTGTGACGCCGGGACTTCATGACGGGCCCTGTCCAAACCTCTTTAGAGAAGACAGGGCCCCGACCACCTGTCCTCTCTGAATGTCAGTCGGACTCCTCGGGTGATAACATATATGAACTCGCGGCGGCAGAGCATGGATTATATTACGTACGCCCTTTTTTGATATCCATTCACATATTCATCTGTGTTGCTTGGGTCTCTAAGTTTTGTGGTCTTGTTTGTGTGTGGTCATCTGACAGTGAGAAGGTTGTTTTACACCACAATATGTCTTCCAGACCTCTGGGTAATCGGAAAAGTGGGAGGGTTGTTCGCACGTAATCCAGGATAACCACACCTTCTGCTATTTCCGTGGCAGATGGCCGTCCTTATTCGGCACCGGTTGCCAATTGGTCTCGTTGGTTTATGTGTAGTCCTTTGTGTTTGATGTTTCTGTGTTGTGTGTTAACGTCCCTTGTCGATTATGCGTCTCTTTCTGTGCTTGTCTGATTTAGGTTCTTGAATTGGGTGTTTTCGCGTTTTGCTGTGGATGCTCAAACCTGGTGTTGTTGGAGATCCCCTCCTTTGCTTTATATGCAATACTAAATCATCTGAATAACTTGAATTGCATGTTTGACCAATTTGTTTTTACTTACATTGTACTCTATTTTGAAGACTCTTTTATTGCTCATTTGCCATATTCTAGTCACTTTGTGCTATATTTATGCCTATAAATTATCTTCCTTTTTCTAAAAATGATTAATATGCTTATGTACCCAGAGGTTGTTGGCTCTAATCCTGGCGCTGGCACTATCATTATGCAATGTCAGTATGTCAAGAGCGTGCATGGGTATCAGGTCAGCGTTGTGCCACCTGGGGCTCTTGTTTAATGTTGCTTGCATTTTAAAGAGAAAGCTTCAAATCTCATATCACGTAATGTAAACTGATGAAACGATTTCTTCAACAAAAGGGATAATTTTTATTGCATAAATTTGAATAATTTATTATTAAATTCTTTTAAAATTACTTTATTTTTGCCCGGAGTAATAGCTCCGTATGTTCACTTACGTGATACATCTCTTTCGTTGTGTTTGAGAAAATATAGCGTCATGATGAGATGCCTCGTCCTACCAATTTCTCTATTCTATATTTTTAATTCAGGATTAAGCGACGTTTACAGCGTTGTTTCTGTTTCGTGTGATGCATTATGGATGTATCAAACAGTCTTCGCTGAAAGTTTGATAAACTGTATGCTCCTGTGTGATTTCAGTGCGAAATGTTTAGGATTGAGCTTTGATAAACGGATCTTAGAATGCCAATTGTACGACATAGGTACAGATCTTTGTTCAGGGCAGCCAGATGTTTCCTTTCTGTTTTACAGAAGAAGAAGTAAAAGTATGTCCATGTATTGATCTATATATAATTATTCTTTTTTTTTTAATCTTACCAGGGGCTCAACATTAAAATATGATATCAACTTTGATTCATTTAGGTTCAAAAATCACATGTAAGGAATCATTTTCATATCCTATTAGCAAAGTAAAGACACTTTATTTTTCTCGATAGTTTGAGATTCAAGTTGTATTTATTTGAATCGACCCTACACAAATTTTGGAGCCGTACACTCTCTGCAAAGAAATTCAAATTTAAAAAGATCAAACTAGAGGGCGCTATAGAAATGAATTTTTGTTGTAACTGAAAATTACTTGGCTGGAAGCATCACTGCCTGGTGCATTAAAAGTGGTTTAAAATTTTCTTCAAGAAAATAAAGAGTTGGATTATTTCCGTATTACTGTTTATAATGGGAAGAAATAGCAATTGTCACATAAGAACCACAAATAACACAATTACACGCAACGCTTAGGTTTTCAGGAAGGAAAAAGGGGTATCTGTAACCTTAGAATACATCGAATTCTCACTCCATGTATGCTGGAAGAAAGTTTCCTCTCAACAAAAATTGCCTAATAATTAACAAAGTAATGCATTCATTAGTTTGAATTTCGTCATTCCGTGGACCTTGTTTATATCTACGGAAGCCAGTTCGTGCCATGTTATATTTTTTTTACTATCTCGTAGTTACGAGAAAACATTCTCGTAGTTACGAGAAAATATTCTCGTAATTACGAGAAACTTTTCTTGTAGTTACGAGAAACTTTCCTCGTAGTTACGAGAAACTTTTCTCGTAGTTACGAGATTTTTTCTCATAGTTACGAGAACAATTCTCGTAATAACGAGAAACTTTTCTCGCAGTTACGAGAAACTGTTCTAGTAGTTACGAGAAAATTTTCTCGTAGTTACGAGAAACTGTTCTCGTAGTTACGAGAAACGTTTCACGTAGTTACGAGAAACTTTTCTCGTAGTTACGAGAAACTTTTCTCGTTGTTACGAGAAACATTTCTCGTAATTACGAGAAACATTTCTCGTAGTTACGGGAAAGAAATCTTGTAGTTACGAGAAATAGTGCGTTCTAAATTTTTCTCGTTATTACGAGATTTATTTCTCGTAACTACGAGAAAAGTTTCTCGTAACTACGAGAAAACGTTTCTCGTAACTACGAGAAAAGTTTCTCGTAACTACGAAAAAAAGTTTCTCGTTATTACGAGAAAATTTTCTCGTAATTACGAGAAAAGTTTCTCGTAACTACGAGAAACGTTTCTCGTAAGTATGAGAAAAGTTTCTCGTAACTACGAGAAAAGTTTCTCGTAACTACGAGATATGTTTCTCGTAACTACGAGAATTTGTTCCCGTAACTACGAGAATTTTTTTCCCGTAACTACGAGAAAAGTTTCTCGTAACTACGAGAAACGTTTCTCGTAACTACGAGATAGTAAAAAATATAACATGACACGAACTGGCTTCCGTTTATATCTCTATATCGTACATACGAGTGGTATAATAGGGCATGTTTCATGTTCGCGGACTACGTACTTAAGACATCGCACTTTCAAGGGTCTGTTAGAAAAAAGTAAATCGTTGATGGTATCCCCATAAACCCGACTTATTAAAAGTGAGCAACTAATTAGGGGATTTTTGTGCAAATGAACAATATTATTTTAAGCTTTGCAGTGTCATTTCTTCTTTTGTGAGAAAACTGTGGATCATGACCATATCCCCATAGACATTACAAAATTGTTAACTCAGAAAATCATAAACCAAAAACATACAAAATCAGGATAAAACAGGAATCAAAGCAAACAAATAAAAACCTCCACAACATGATTAGAAGCGAACTCCCAATATCGAAGTGAAATCAGGTGTCATGACGAATCAACATTATCATCTGCTGATATTTCAAAATTCAAAAACAATTCGCACGATGACCATAAAACTTTTCTGTCGTAGCCTTTTTCAGTCAAGAGACAAAGTTTTCTTGCAAATCTGAAGTGAATATTTAGTTCCCTTTTAAAATGCTATAGAATTTGAAGATACACATCTCAGGATGAACACTTTTTCATTTACACTTGGAAAACGGTTTTTTTTATAAATGTAGATATTCGATAATTTATATCTACCAATCGTAACATTCCAGTAATAGAGAAAATGGTAAGTTAGCAATTTTGACTTGTATCTTATAGAATAACACGTGAAACGTCTTCAAATTCATAATCATAATTTAAAAGCAGTTCAATTTACAGCATGGACCAGACATGCACGTTCGGGTATTTAATCCTCGTCAGTGATCCTCAATCTAAGCAATAAAATATGGCCAAAATTTGTTATAATTATGTTCAAAATATACCAAAAACAACACAGGATGGATGGGATATGATGCTGCAGGACTCAGGTTTCAGAAATTTAAGAAAACCTTGTGAACAGATATTTTAAATGCGTTTGAAGGAACGACCAACCGAAATTTATCAAACATGGCTACATGTGCCCTCGGGGACTCCTGGTCTATCAGCAGTGACACTCACTAAGTGGTACAAATGTTAAACGTCTTCAAATTCATTAGCATCATTTAAAGGCCAATAAATTTCAAGCATGGACCAGCCATGCAAATTTCGGGTATTTAATATTACATGTATATAATATTACATTTTGTCTCAGACCATTTGTACCATCGAACCAAAGAATATGCTTAAATCTTCCGAAATAGAATAAACCGGATGTGACGGTTCTACCTCAATTAAGCGGCTGATGTTGCATGCAAGCAGGAGATACAGGCTCTTCTTTGGCTCTTGGTTTCACCCCCCCCTTCCCTAAATTTGGAAGTCCGCTTCATGTGGTTGATGTTTTGTTTGTTTGCTTTGGTTCCTGTTCTATACTGATTTTGTATGCCTTCGGTTTATGATTTCTTGAATAATCGATTTTGTACTGTGTATGGGAATATGGTTATAATGCATATTTCACTATGAATTAAATCTTAACCGAATATATTCTCAGTAAGTTCTAAATCTATACTGTGAAAATGCGAAAAATATCATATGTAGATAAATAGTCCTAGGATTGGTTGATATATGTTAATACCATATGACGTTTATCTAGGAACATCACCGTCAAGGTGGGATAAATTGCGATGTTGAATCTTATATCTTCTTCTTTGTCATACACACAATCTACGATTTTGATACTGAGTTTCCAAAATTGTGTTTCTGTGTTTATAACGTTTGTTTTGTTAAGCATCAGTCCTCCATTTTCTCATTTTCCGTAATTTGTTCAATTGATAATACGAAGGAATCTTTTTTTTCATTTTCCTCTCCAATCTTTTTTTTTCAGAAAAGAGCTGTTCAGATCAATGGATACAGTACGGATCTTCGTGTTATTACATTCATGAAACTAAAATAACGTGGAATATGGCAAAGGTACGTGTATGCCATCAAAGAATGAATAATATCACGGATCCATTAATACATGTAATACTTATCAATGCACGCCGTCATTTTGCATCGTTCTCCTTAATGTAGAGACGAAAGGAGGGGATTTCCAACAAGATCCCGATTGAAGTACCTAAATCTTAAACGAGAACAGAATAGACAAACATAGTAAGGGGTTCACAAAAGTAAACAAACACCACATATGACATCAAAACACCAAACAGAGAACAACGCATATGACATCAAAACACCAAACAGAGAACAACGCATATGACATCAAAACACCAAACAGAAAACAACACATATGACATCAAAACACCAAACAGAGAACAACGCATATGACATCAAAACACCAAACTGAGAACTACGCATATGACATCAAAACACCAAAGAGAAAACAACACATATGATATCAAACATCAAACAGAAAACAACACATATGACATCAAACACCAAACAGAAAACACTACATATGACATCAGACACCAAACAGAAAACACTACATATGACACCAAAATTCCAAAGAGAAAACACCACATATGACATCAAAACACCATACAGAAAACACTTCATATTACATCAGACACCAAACAGAAAGCACTACATATGACACCAAAATTCCAAATAGAAAAAAACACAAATGACATCAAAACACCAATCAGAAAACAACATATATGATATCAAAACATCGAACAGAAAACACTACATATGACATCAAAACACCAAACAGAGAACAACACATATGACACCAAAACACCAAACAGAGAACAACGCATATGACATCAAAACACCAAACAGAAAACAACACATATGATTTCAAAACACCAAACAGAAAACAACACATATGACACCAAAATTCCAAATAGAAAACAACACATATGACATCAAAACACCAAACAGAAAACAACACATATGATTTCAAAACACCAAACAGAAACAACACATATGACACCAAAATTTCAAATAGAAAACAACACATATGACATCAAAACACCAAGCAGAAAACAACATATATGATATCAAAACATCGAACAGAAAACACTACATATGACATCAAAACAAAAAACAGAGAACAACGCATATGACATCAAAACACAAAACAGAGAACAACGCATATGGCATCAAAACACCAAACAGAAAACAACACATATGACATAAAACACCCAACAGAAAACAACACATATGACACCAAAATTTCAAATAGAAAACACTACATATGACATCAAACACCAAACAGAAAACAACACATATGACATAAAAAAAACCATACAGAAAACAACACATATGACATCAAAACACCAAACAGAAAACAACACATATGACATCAAAACACCGAACAGAAAACACTACATATGACACATAAGAACAAAACAGAAAACAACGCATATGACATCAAAACACCGAACAGAAAACAACACATATGACATCAAAACACCATACAGAAAACTACACATATGACATCAAAACACCAAACAGAAAACAACACATATGAAATCAAAACACCGAACCGAAAACACTACATATGACACATAAAAACAGAACAGAAAACAACACATATGACATCAAAACACCGAACAGAAAACAACACATATGCCATCAAAACACCGAACAGAAAACAACACATATGACATCAAAACACCGAACAGAAAACAACACATATGACATCAAAACACCGAACAGAAAACACTACATATGACATATAAAAACAAAACAGAAAACAACACATATGACATCAAAACACCGAACAGAAAACAACACATATGACATCAAAACACCAAACAGAAAACAACACATATGCCATCAAAACACCAAACAGAAAACAACACATATGACATCAAAACACCAATCAGAAAACAACACATATGACATCAAAACACCGAACAGAAAACAACACATATGACATCAAAACACCGAACGGAAAACACTACATATGACATATAAAAACAAAACAGAAAACAACGCATATGAGATCGAAACACCAAAGAGAAAACAACACATATGACATCAAAACACCAAACAAAAAACAACACATATGACACCAAATTTCCAAATAGACTGCTGAATATGTAAACTGATAAAAAAAAGCAAAGGGTCTGCAAAAACAAAGTTCGTCCTCTGATGGTTGCTGCGAGCTCATGCATGTTGTTACTCGAGGGCTTGGCATGAATTCCCGTTTGTCACAGTAAGTCAGAATGCAATTCATAATTATGCTCTGGGACAAGGCTGTAAGTTTGTGAAGTATCATGCCAATTATGTTTCCGGTGACAACATTATCATATTCATACGTACGGTACAAAACGCGTTTGGTGATTCTGAGGCATTTTCGAAAATTCTCTCCACCTTTGATCCTTCTTTTTTAATATTGCACAATAAAATTCCCAAAATATACACTTTTTGCATGTATAGTTCAAAATCTTAAAGATAAAACCTGCGGGTGTTTTGTTCAAGGAAGACGTAAGTAGCTTATCAAAGCAGAAACGTTGATTTAAAAATTGAAAGAGTTTATATTTCCTAATGATTGTCCCCGAGCATTACTGACGATACATTATTTGTTGAAATACGCATACATTAATGTATTATGATAGAACACGTATTACAAAATCATGAAAAAAATTATGACTGGTTACAGATACAATGAAACAAAGGAGATGATTTCCAACCAATACTAGGTTGCAGCCCCACAGCAACACTCCAAAACACCCAATGCAAAAACACAGAGAATACACGCACATAACGAAACGCAAAAGGGACAAGGAGCACCAACGAACCACATCGAAACATTCATAGACCATTTGAACCATCCAACCTAAGATTATTCTCTTTGTTTTGCGAAAAAGAAGTTACCGGATGTGACAGTTCTACCGAATTGAGGCGGCGGGTTTTACATGCAAGCAGGAGATGCTTACTCTTCCTGGGTACCTGGTCTCACTCCCATATCGGGAGTTCGTTTCTTTTCATATGGTGGAAGTTTTTGTTTGTTTGCTTTGGTTCCTGTTTTATCCTGATTTTGTATGCCTTCGGTTTCTGATTTTCCGAATTATCGATTTTGTGATGTATACAGGGATATGGTCATTATCCATATTTGTCACTGATCTACCTCAAAGAATATTATGTCATCACAGCAGCAGATAAAGCCTCAAATAATTACACATTTACTCGGAAAAAGTACTATTTCGATAGTCTAGCGAAAGAGTTGGGTTTGAATTCGACAACTGGAAAGTTTGTGCGCTCAATGTTTCCATGGTGCTTTTGTTTTATTTTGTTGATTGTAATGGTGATATTTCACTCCGCTGGAGTTTTTTTTTTTTATTTTCAAGTGTTTGTTGGGCGTTTTACGTATGGAAATTATTTTTCGTTTGATGTACGACTGCTCAATTATATGTACTGCAATTTTGTCTTGTTGTGTATCGTCGTATTCGTTGAAATCATTACATGTACTTCGGCGTTTCTGAAGAAATGTGCAAGTCCCAACAAAGGTTCCCTGCAACATTTGCACTTATTCATTTAAACGCTTAAATATGAAAAGAGGTCAAGGGATAACTGAAATCTTGATTCCATATTTGATGGTTCTTTAAAATCTCCAATTGAACTTTTAAAAAGACGATAAATGAGCTTTTGACGCCGTTTGAAGACAATTATTTGAAACGATGGTAATAAATGATACATCTAGATTTCAGTGAAATTATTAGATTTCGTGGGGGCTCAATTTTCGTGGTTTTCATGGATAACCTCATCCAAGAATCAACATCCCCAACGAATAATTGTACATAAAAAAAGAAATTGGAATATCCTTAGATAATAATGTGGACATATACGTTAATTGCTTTTAATTGCAATGTATGTCAAAACAGTTTTCACTACTGTTTATCACTAGCCAACCTTGCGAAACCCCTTTTAGATTAGGTCACATTTCAGCGATATTTTGTCATGAATGGCAATAAGCCATTTGGCATGGAGGGACAGCATCTACGAAATTAAGTCCCCACGAAAATGCTGAATCTTACAAATCCAAGAAAAATGTGCCCCTCTAAAATAAATGATTTCACAGTATAAGAGCAACCCTCTTCCACTTTTCCACGACCCAAACGTAAAAAATAACTCAGAATCTCCGCCAATAGATGATTACGATAAACAATAAAAATACATATATACTTGTCAAAATTTCTAACTTACCATTCTATGGGTATGGATTTTCGTTAATGGGGAATTCAAATTTTTTAAATGATGATTAGATTTGATATACAACATTTCACGCTCTACTTAAAAATCAAGAAAAACGAAATTTCTTTCAACGGAAACAGACCGTGACGAAACTTGAATTTTGAACACTTTTCATGAATTTCGCGTATTTTATCGGAAAATTACAATAAAACCACTTTTAAAGAATTGTTTGTACAAAGTTTGATAAGAAAAACTTGAATTAAACGGAATGCATTTGTTACAAAAGCGATATTAAGCAAATAGAACTTAACGAATTTTCCATTAAATTGATGCATGCGCATAACTCTTGTGAGTGGTGCGTAAAATGAGCCTCCATTAACCAAACATCTTTTCCTAGACGTGGCATAGCACAGGAAAAAAAATAAGTATCGCATTCGCAGGAATTGTTTCAATACAAAATCCTTACCTGGTATATCAATGATACCGGAAGTGTAATTGACTCGTAACACATCAGAAAATTTGTAAGCATATCACGACGAAATAACAGTTTCAATCGCCGATATTTCAAAATCCGAAAAACTACATGTAATCGCACGAAAACCGTAAGATCTTTTCTATTGTAGCCTTTTTCGGTCAAGAGACAAAGATTTCTTACAAACCGGAAGCGGATGATTCTTTGCTAAAATGCTGTAGAATTTGAAGATACACATCGCTGGATGATCATTTATTCATTAACACTTAAAAAAACTTTCGTTGTTATTTTAAATATATATATCAAAATAATTGATTTCTACCAATCGTGATATTGAAGTAACTGGAAAAATGTAAGTTAGAAATTTTGACTAGTATATGATTGGTCTAGATAATATTGCATTAGGGCCTTAAAACTCGAATTAGCAAGACTCATACGATCAGATCACTTTCAAAACATGCTCAATGGCCGGATTTTTGGGTATTGACGAGGTGTTTACGCAATCCATCATTGATATCTTGTTACATGTAATAGGTTATTTTCCAATAGATTCATTCGGCGGACGGACAAACACCAGACATTTGTGACGTCAAAATAAAAAGCATGACAACACACCAAGGTGCTTCAAGACGGTGCGATCAGATATGACGTCACAGTAGAAAAATTTGCCAAATCATGTGATGTCTGGTGTCTGTGTGCATAAAATGAAGAAAGGAAACGGTCATTTCTTTTATCAGGCAAAAATATAAAAATATACTATTGTCTATCATTATTCGATCTTGCATGAATATTAGATGTTGTTATGACAGTGCACTAAACATCAAAGAAGTACTTATCAATTATTCAGTCTCAGTCAAGAAGGCAAGATAAAATCATTGTAATTTTCATTGGAATGGTTTCAACTTATTACGATTCAGCATGTTAAACGTCTTCAAATTCAATAGTATCATTTAAGGACATATCCGGCATCCAAAATTTTGAATCTTCTGCTTGGGCCCCTGTGTTTTGCGGTCTTGTTTGTGTTTGGTCATCTGACAGTGAGGAGGTTGTTTTACACAACAATTGTACGTTCTTCGAGACCTCTGAATAATCGGAAAAGTGGGCGGGATGTACGCACGTAATCCAGGATAACCAAACCATCTGCTTCTGACGTCGGAGATGGCCGTCCTAAGTCGGCACCGTTTGCCCATTGGTCTCGTTGGTTTATGTGAAGTAATTTGTGTTTTATGTTTTTCTGTGATTTGACGTTCCTTGTACCACTGCGTCTCTTTTTGTGCATGTCTTCTTTGTGTTTTACAGTGGGTGTTTTGGGAGGTTGCTGTTCTTTCTGCGACTAGGTGCTGTTGGAGATCCCCTCCTTTCCTTCACATCGAAGAGTATTCTGCATTTCTGATGTACAAAGAGAGATACCTCCAATTTTCATTATAAAGTTCTTTGAAAAATATTTTAGAATAAAAGTTTTTTATGATATTTTACAGAACGGTATGTATGGAAAGGTTTCGAATTCTTCGCTTCAGTCAATTAGTAGAATATCCAATATATTGTATTCCAAATATGAAGGAAAATCATACAAAAATAAAAAGAATTATTGAGTATAATTTTGAATTTGCCATAGTTGGCAATGGAAAATGTCTGCATGAGTCTATTTGGGAAGTACTTAGAACTTCGATGTTTCCTATGGTAACATCATCAAGTGTCACTACACATCACTTGTACATACAATAAGATGAAACTGAGTCAAATATAAAGAATATCTTTCCTAAAACTGAATAAACAGTATATGTCCTTAAGAACAGATAAAATTGCAGCATGGACCAGATATACACGTTTCGGGTACTTAACACTCGTCAGAGATCCTCAACCTAAACAATGTAATATGGCCAAAGAGTGAAACATATTATGTCCAAAATTATACAAAAATGTAGCAGGACGTGTTTTAAAATTTCAAGAGTTTTTGATAACAGAAATTTTCGAATGCGTTGAAGAGGCAGACAATCAACCGAAGTTGATCAACATTGGTTTACATTGTAAGAAAGATTATCTTTTTTTTTTGCGTCATCCGCTAAGGAAATCTAGCTTAGATCCTTCTTTTCAATATAAAGAGAGTGTAAATATTTGAATCAAAACTCATTAATATCATGAAGATACCAAGCAGCAACGTTTAAATACTCCTCTTGTTGATATTTGCCTAATATCATGAAAATATTGATGAAATGAAAGAAAGTTTGTTTGAAATCCTTTTTAACTTTCAGATAAATTGCGAAACGTATGAAGCACATCTAGTGGAAGTAGAGTCTGATGGAGAAGATGCGTTCCTGGTAAAAATTGTTCAAAATTCCGACGAAAGTAAGATTCGATTTAGAAATACGAACACTAACGTAAATCAAAATTGTTCATGTTCGTGGATTTAAAGATCATTAGATCGAAAAGTGATATTTATTTACTTTATGAAATAAAAATATTGTGGTTCGCAGTTACGTTAAGGCACTTCTCGTTTTTACGTTGCAATATTCGTGACATTTTTAAAAGACATTTTCAATAATGAAAAAAAGACATCCTCCAATAACATTTCTTTATGTATTTGGTATCAGTGTTTATCCTTCACTTACAGCCCTATGCTTACTACCAAAATACCTTGTAGGTATTGCCATTTATGAGTTCAAGTGCGCACTTATATTCTTTTTTTATATTTTTGGAATAAAAGACGATTTTAATCTAAAAAATGACTAGAACAGCACTAAATTCCCAGTATTTTCATATATTTTAAATAGTCATAGATAGAATTGACAAAGTGCCTACTTAGATCATGGAGGACAACCATCTATCGGACTAGTATAACGCGACCCCAACACATAGCATTGTAATTTCAGCCTGCGCCATGCAATTTTATACCATCAAACTACGACGATATCTTTTTCAAACGTATATGTGACTAGCGAAGGGAAGCAACTCGTAGTTTATAACAATCAAGGTCGACTTCGCCGATTTCGTTCTCACAGTTTTGTGGCCTTTAAACACAAATATTTACCTGAGAAGATGAAATAAATACTCTGTTGTTTAATTAATCGTATTTCAATCAAAACTGTGAAAAGATTTAATCTTTGGCAATCAGTGAAATCTATTTTACAATTTCATCACTCTGACGCAACGTTGCGGTGGCGTAGTGGTGATGACGCAAATTCTATGATCGCTTGTTCGATTCTGGAATGAGGTCCATTTTATTTTTCAAATTTGTTTACGAATTCCTTGCTTTTTTAATTGTTGACTCAGTGAGAGGCACCGTGATATCAATAGGCATTGTTTTCGTATGTTGTATATGCTTGCATTTATCAAAAGAGCTTTGTACAGCACAGATAAAATATGTGATATTAGGAAATAGAAGATTAATTCTCTAATATTTCGTTACCAACATATAAATTATATTTTTTCTTTTAGCTTGTGATATTCAATTCACGTGGTCTAAGAGAGAGAAAAAACAAGCAGGGAGACGTGAAAATTTATATCATTTTTTTTTTCATTCTAATTAAAATCTAAAAGAATACCACGAAGAAAATGCATGTCGTACAATTATTCATAATTAACAAAGTCCAACCTGAATGTTACAATGTACTTCCAGCAATTTAATTTTTTAAGCCTTTTTTTTTAAGTTGTCGCCGGTAGTATTTTCTCTCCCCTCTATAAATTTGGCCTTTATAGAGAATTTATCTTATCATTATCATTTCTTGCTTTCACTTTGTTTAGATTGAAAGGCTGTATCCTCAGTTAGTTTAAAGTAAGTTTAAAAAACGAATTATCTATTTTTAAAAAGAATCCATAAAGCCTTCAAGCTTTTCTAAGACTTTGAGTAATATCCGCACGAAGTTGCTAAGTAAGCATTTTCATCAAATATTTGTATAGTACGTTATGCCATTCAAGTATTTTTACTATAGAAAAAAGATATAACATATTCAGCAAAAATTCAACCATGTATAAATATCTAACTCGAGTATCAAACTAGAGTATCAAAATCTGCAAACGACAATAGACTCCGTGTTGATGACGTCAAAATCTGAGGTTGACGTCATTTCGCGCCATATTTGAAGACGTCATTTCTGAGGAATGCCTTAACGTAGCTGCGTTTGATATGAGAATTTCGAATGCGCACTTCCAATCAGTAATGTATGATTCTTTCTTGTGTCAGTGAAAAAAATGTCTTCTTGTATGAACATCAAAGACGTACATGTAAGTTATTCTGTCTCAAAGTCATTATAATTTCCATTGGAACGGTTGCGAACCTCGGAATGAATAACATTCCGAAGTAAGACTACGTGCGCGGGGAGAGTCAGCACCTCCTGATAACATGCAACACTCGTCACAACAGCTCCATGAAACCTTGTCAAAATCGGTGATAAACAAGAAAATTGATGTTGATTATGACGTGACGACTTCAATTTCAACATCACAAACTTTCCTTTTTTGAGTAGCAACATCCCTTCATTGCCTGTTTATGGCGTGTTCATATCTCAGTTGATACGCTATGCCAAAGCAAGTACCAAATATACAGATTTTGTTCTGAGAGCTAGGCGTCTTTCAAATAAGCTTCTTAGTCAGGGATACGTGTGTGGCCGACTAACTTCGTCACTGAGGAAGTTCTACAGTCGATATGGGGAACTCGTCATACATTATGATGTTCCACTCCCCAGAATGGTGGACGATATTCTGTCATAGACCATTTAAACCATTTGAACCATCCAACCATCCAACCACCGAATATACTTGTATCTTCCGAAATGGAAGTAACGGGATGTGACAATTCTACCAAAACCGGGTGTTGCAAGCAGGAGATGCTGACTCTTCCTGGGCACCTGGTCTCACTCCCATATTGGGAGTTCGCTTCTTTTCATATGGTGGAGGTTTTTCTTTGTTTGTTTCGGTTCTTGTTTTATCCTGGTTTTGTATGCCTTCGGTTTATGATTTTCTGAATAATCGATTTTGTACTAAGTATTGGAATATGGTAATTATCCATATTTATCATGCATAAACCCTTTCTTGGCTTTTTATCAAATGTTAGTCACATTGTGAGATTACATTTGAGTAAATTACTTATGACAAATAGGGACAATGACCATTTTCCAATACATAGTACAAAATCAGATAATCATTAACCGAGGCATCAAAAATCAAGATAAAACAGGAACCAAAGCTAACAACCAAAAACATCCACCAAATGAAAAGAAGCGAACAAATAAAGGAGTGAGACCAAGTGTCAAGGAAGAGTCAGCTTCTCCTGATGCATGGAACTAGAATTGTTTTTACTCGTGATACCGAGGAGTCTCTAAATATAGACATAACCGCAGATAGTGCGCATTTCGTAGATATTGTTTTCATTTTCGTGCTTGAACATCGACGGCGGGTCCGACTAGCCAAACAGGGAATGCTTACTCCTCCCGGGCACCTGATCCCACCTCTAGCTTGCTTTGGGTCCATCCATGAACAATTTGCTCTATTGGGAGTGCTGTTGAAATTGTTATTAAAAATCAATGGTTTTCTTTCTTGTATATCTTATACAAGTATCTTTTTGCAATATGTAACCGAACATAAATAATGTCTCTATGATATCTAATATTTGATACGTTTTATGTCTGCATTGACGCATCTTGAATCAATAATGTCGCCATAAACAGATTCCGTTTCCTTTCTTCAATAATTATCAAAGAAGTACATATCAGTCATTCAGTCTAAAAGTCGAGAAGGCAAGGCAAAATAAATTAGATTTCCTTTGGAAGGTTTAAAAATGTTTTTCTACAGACACCTTTGATGATTTTGCAATATTACTTATAACAAGGACTTTTTTCTGTAAAACAAAGAAGGGGATCTTCAACAACACTCGGTTGCATCACCCACGGCACAATTTCAAAACACCCAATGCAAATTCACATACATCTACAGAAAGAGACGCAAATGGGACAAGGAACACCAAGCAAAGGAGGGGATCTCCAACAACACCCGGTTGTAGCACCCACAGCAAATCCCCAAAACACCCAATGCAAAAACACAAAGCACACAAGCACGTAAAGAGACGCATAAGGGACAAGGAACGTCAACGCACAACACAGAAACATCAAACACAAAGGACTACACATAAACCAACGAGGCCAATGGGCAACCGGTGCCGACTTAGGACGGCCATCTGCCACGGAAATAGCAGAAGGTGTGGTTATCCTGGATTACGTGCGCACAACCCTCCCACTTTTCCGATTACCCAGAGGTCTCGAAGAACGTACAATTGTGGTGTAAAACAACCTCCTCACTGTCAGATGACCACACACAAACAAGACCGCAAAACGCAGGGGCCCAAGCAACACAGATGAATATGTAAATGGATATAAAAAGCGGGCAACACGCACCATAGAAACATAAAACACAGAGGAACACACATTAATCAACAAGACCATGGGCAGCCGGTGCCGACTTTGGACGGCCATCTGCCTCGCAAGTAGCAGACGGTGTGGTTATCCTGGATTACGTGCGCTTAACCCTCATACTTATCCGATTACCCAGAAGTCTCGGAAAACGCACAATTAAGGTAAAATAACCTCCTCACTTTAATAAGAACATAAAAACAGACAACAGGACGCAGGGGTCAAAGAAACATAGAGATGGATTTGTAAATGGATATAAAATCAGAAGGCATACGAAAGAAAGTCCGTGCTCTGCCGACTGTAGCGGGCTCATGCATGTGATTTCCCGAGGAGTCAGACGGAAATTCAGAGAGAACAGGTCATCGGGTCCTGTCTTTTCTAAAGAGGTATGGACAGTGTCCGTTATGAGGTCAGAGTGCAATTCTTAATAATGCGCTGGTACAAGGCTGTAGATTGGTCCACTACCAAGCCAAGTGTCCGTCTAGTGACAGAAGGATCATATCCAAAATATAAAAGGCATTTGATGGTTGGTTCCAACACAATTTCGATAGTAATTCTGTCTACCTTTGATTCTTATGTTGTTCATCATGTTCATTATGTCACAATTAAATGCTGGCACATGTGTAAATACCCAATGTAATATACTCTGTTCCTTGTATGGGTCCGAATTTCAAAAGAAGCTGACAATAATTATTGTAAAATTTCCAGAAAGTGTTTACTAGTTTGTGAAAGCGAAAACCTTGACCTAAAAGTTTCTTTGCAATTTGTAAATTTCTACTATGAAAATCCAAAGCATCAGTACATGCCCTAGCATACCGGTTGAGCCGTGAATGTAAATATCATATGACGGTAATCTCGGAACATCACGTCAAGCCAGAGAAAATTAACTATGTTTAATCCAAATCATCTCGTTTGTCATACAGATTGTATGAATCTCTTAACAATTTTGATATTTAGGTTCAAAAATGGTGTTTTTGAGTTTGTAGCGTTTGCCTTCTTCAGAGTTGATTCTTGTTGATAAAGAACATTTTTATATTTATAACAGGATTGTTGATTGTAAGAATATCTTCCGGGTACCTAGAAGTACACTTGAAACATTTCAAATCACCATGTTTTCTTTGCTTCTGAAGATTTGGATATATTTTAAGTATTTTTTGTGAAAATGATCCCGTCTCAAACGAAAAGCATAAAAACATCATAAATCTATACTATGGAATATCAAAGAGGTTTAACACAGTTAAAGCATATTTTCATTTTCTATTTACATATGTATTTTGAAAATGTAAAGGTAAACATTCCGGTTTTAATTTACTTTTCTGTAGGACATTTAACTATTCCTATGACAATTCTATTGAATTTGCCTGCCGTCTCGACTTTGAGACTAAATGACTGATAGGTACTTCTTTAGTGTTTATTTTAACTTGCTACATTGATATCTATTATCAATGAAATAATTTGTTTACCATGGAGAAATGTTTCGTTGCCATTGTCACATTAAAAATTTATTTTTCCGTCTGATTTTTTTCAGATGGGAATGTGCATAAAAACATAAACGATGGACAAAGAATCTCACAAGAGAAATATTTTACATAGGAAAAATTGATTTCAAATGGGAAAACAGAATCTTACATAACGATGGTGAATTAATTTTTTTGGAAAAAATATGTTCACAATCATTGTAAAATTTCTAATGAGCATTTGTAACATTACAAGAGATTTATCATCCGTCACGTGACATGTTAAGAAATAAAAGTAAATTGATATTTCGTCCAAAAATAAGATCTAAATTAGAGGAGAAGACTGGAGCCTCTCCGATGCTTTTTAGGTCATTGATTTTATTTATCGACCTTACAAGAAATTTGGAGAAGCGCGCTCTCTGAAAAGAAATCGCAGGAATTTCAATTAAAAAATAAGACTAGAGGGCGATGTTGAAATGAATTTTGGATGTGTTTGAAAAGCACTTTGGCTGGAAGCATCACTGATGCGGAATTTACTATATTACTATTTATTCTGGTGAATCAAAATTGGTTCAAATTTTTCATCAAGAAAATAGCGATTTGGAACATTTAGATTCCAGAATATTATCATAAGCGCTTATTTCTTGCTGTAGTGTAGAGCAGTTAACTCTTTCCCCACGGCTTGTTGTTTGTAGTGAATTAATTATTTCTTCCAAGATTTGTCGCCTGAAAGAAGCTTTGTTTTGGCCCTTGAACAATTTGACATCATAGATATTTCATGTATTTCGCTATTTCGGAAACTTCTCATTTCATCAAACATAACATCCTTCATAATCAGTCTTTTGTTTTCGTTTTGAATCTTAACTTAAATGTTTTATTTAAAAGCAAGAAGCAATACCCATAAGAGTTATATCTAAATGAATTAAAGCACATTTGTACCCCCATGTAGTCATAAATGGCTCTCAATCTTTTGTGAAGTGCGTGTCCTGAAAACATATAATAAAAATTATTATTGAATAGTTTCTTTCTTTATAGTAATTAATTTTGCATATCGAAAATGACCCCAAACCCTGACAGTTAATAGAAGCAATTTTAATAGAGTCAACCATCAGCAATAAAAAAAAAAGATTTATGATTTTACGTCCATAAAAATTAAAACGAAGGACAAAGAATATCATACGAGAAATATTTACGAGAACAATTGATTTCAAATGGGAAAACATCATCTTACATCATGAATGTGAATTTAAATTTTGCATGGACAAACATATTTCCATAATTATAAACTGTATTCCGTAAATTGATATTTCATTCAAACCACTGACGGAGACGCTGAATCAACCCGGGCACCTTGTATCACTTCGGACTGTTATTCATTCCGAGGTTTGCAACCGTTTCAATGGATTTTCTAATGATTTTGCCTTGCCTTTTCGACTTTGAGACTGAATAACTGATGAGTACTTCTTCGATGTTGATTCATATGTACAGTGCTAAATACTCGGATATTCCCGCTGTTGGATAATAATTATGAGAATGCAAATTTTCATATCAGTTTCATAACATTGGAAGAAGTGTAACCTATTGTTTTATGTTCCAGAGTATTGCTTTTGGATGGGAGGAACGGATGCGAAACAAGAAGGGGAGTGGATATGGTCAGGAAGCAATCAACATCTTTCATATACTAATTGGAAGAGAGGTGAACCAAATGATCAAAGTGGGGAGGATTGCATGTGTCTTTCCTATAAAGAAATGGAATGGAATGATATATCTTGTTCACAGAAGTTCTATTCTGTATGTGAGATTGATATTACACCATGATGAGAATGATAAACACTTTTGCTGACCTAACTTTTTATTCTGTATATCCGGATAAGTTGGGGGGTTGCGCGCATGTCATCCGGATAACAATACCATTTGCTAATAGCAGATGGCCGCCCAAAGTCGGCGCCGGATGCACATTGGTCTCCTTCCCTTAATTTGTCGTCATTAATGTTTGCTGTTTCTGTCCGGCTGTTTCGATTGCTTTGTATGCTGTTCTAGTACATACTTCGTCTTTTTATTATTTGTATTTTTGTCTGACAAACTAACAAGAAACAGACACATAAACGACATCAGACAAAACTACAAATTGCACAAACACACAACAATATCAACTAGACCATCGTTCAAGACAATCGAAACAGACGTCCAGAAACATTAAATATTTATGACAACACTAAATGGAGTATTAAGGAGGTTTGAACACCAAGAAGGCGGCGGCATTATTTGTTTTCTCGCTTCCTAGGAAAAGTACAGTCTTTACTTCATTAAAACATTTGATACTCTGATTGATATATGCATTTGAGTATCCTGATGAAGTTTGGATAATTTCCGGCGTCATTTGAAGAAATTATGACGATTTTCGATATTTAGTATTTTGGGAGTTTTATCCATGACGTCATTTCGACGTTATCGGGAAAAATGGTGTCACAAACCATCGCATTCAAAATGCAATAAAAAGATTATTGCTAAATGTATGGCATTGAAACTTAGCATGTATAAAATAGAAAATTCAATCTCCATCACGGTGTATTCGTTGACAAATTTACGTTACAGGAAAGCGGATGTCACTTCATCGAAAATTGACGATTTTGGAAGAAAAAAGATGAAAAATATAAAGCCTTGTAATATTTAATCCTAAATTCAAGTTTTCCAGTTTAATCATGAAATCATCTCTGGACATTCTTGATTATTTTGATAGTTTTTGACAAAGATTCATCCACAGGATTCCTAATAATTATCTATCAACTACAGTAAATTGGCTCGAAATTGCAATTTTTGTAGCGACAGTGTCAACTTTCATTCAAGTATCCTTCCTGTGTTTAAAACACAATTCATCTTATCTTTTCCATATGTAAGTGTAATACATTTATAGATATTTTGGAAGGCAAATCAAAATTAATTCCAATATTTTTACGAGAACTGGAATGACACTTTCAATATTATGACGTCATCAAGAAATTCACGAAAACGTCGACTAATGCATATTTCAAAGTCTCATAAAAATTTCCTGTGGATAGAATCAAATGTAAGTTTGTATAGTCAAGGACAGACAAGAAATCTATAATTTCAGAATTTTTAGAAAAATTGAATTTGGCGTCTGAAAGTGTTCAATACCTCCGTAAACGAAGATTTCAATGTATACTTCTTGCAGAGTTTAAACCTTTTATTTTTATGGGGTGTTTGTTTCTAAGTTTTTTTTTCTGTTTTTATAACACCGAATTGAGCATCGATGGACACCTAGTAAGCTATAGGTGGTACCTTGTATCAAGGAGGAGTAAGCATCCCCTGTTTGATTAGTATATATGCATATATTCTCTTCTTGGGGTCTGCTTTGGTTCTCTTGATTTAAAATATTACCTACGTGAGGAAAAGAAGTTCCTGACGATAATCTCAACATCATTCACACTAGAGCACAAAATTTAGCATCGCTTGGCCCCTAGTAAGCCAGAGGTGGGATCAGACGCCCGGGAGGAGTAAGCATCTCCTGTTTGGCTAGCCGCAACCGCCGTCGATGTACACGAGTTATAGTCTTACGATCTGCAGTACATGTTCAGACTAGCATGGGATTATGCATGATATTTACGTGTGTCCCACTAGAATGAGGGACGTACTGCTTGCTCCCCTGGATCTAAATACGTTTTCTAAAATAGTGTCCTAGTAGCTTGTACCTTTTTTGTGTTGTTTATATATATTGTCTTATATGTATGAACACATATCTTATTACTAATTTCCATGTATTATGAATATGCAGCACTTTTTTCTGTCCCTGTATTTTTAATGAGAAATAAATGAATTTGAATCTGAATAATAAGAGTGAATATCTAAATTAAATTATTTAGATCTTTCATGAAAAAAAGCAAATTTATTTTTTGAGTTAGGCTTGACATTTTATGTCCTTTCCCTCTAGTTTGTCTAGGCGCTATATCCGTATTTCTTCATCGAACCTGTCAATCACCTCGGTATAAAGCTGTATCTGTACTTATGCAAATGACATAGAACTTTAATGACATAAAGAAGATCAACATCACCAAACTGAGCATCGACGGACCCTAGAAATCAAGATGTAGGACCTTGTGTCCGCGAGGTGTAAACATCCCCTGTTTGAATAGCCGCATAAGCCGTCGATGTTCACACAAGAAAATGAAAACAATATCTACAAAACATGCACTGTCTGAGGTTATGTCTATTGACAGTGCTATGGCGATCATGTCAGGGAAAAGTATTTTAAAACACTCACTGTCGATTCCCTCGCGGGGAACTTTTTTACGACCTCCACATGGCAAAAGGCATGGGTGTGACAAAAATGCGATAACAAAATCCCGACGACAATCTCATCAACACTTACAATAGAGCACCAAATTGAGCATTGACAAACCCTAGCAATCAAACGCAGGGACGAGGTGCCCAGGAGGAGTAAGCATCACCTGTTTGGCTAGCCTCACCCACAGTCGATGTTCACGCACTAAATTGAAAATAATATCTACAAAACTATACGCTGTCTGAGATTATGTCTATAGAAAGTGCTATGGGTATGAAACTACAAGTTTCTTAGGAGTAACGCTTTTGAAAATTTCTGTTCACAAAATGCTCTGGAAATTTTGAATGTGGGCCTTGTAGCATAATGTACTACCAATCCTGCCACGTCTCTCTGTATATTAAGCCCAACTTTCATAGTCTTTAGCCATATTTCGTTATTTGAATTGATGATCACTGTAGAGGGTTAAGTACATACTGCAAATTTTTCTGTTCTTAAGGTAGAGCATTTCCAAAATAACCACTTCTACCATATATCCAAAGCATATGTAAGACCTGATATAACAACAAAATATAATTCAAGGTTTCATGATTATACCGCGAACTTAAGCCGTTTGAACTTTAACATTGGACCTTATGGAAAAAATTAGAAAAATCCCTTTTTAGAGATGATAAAATGTAACTATAAAAAGTTCTTTACCCAAAACCATAATAGTTTGATAATCTGAACAATAATCTGAAGAGAAGGGCATTCAGACAAAAAATTACTAGCAATTCTGACCTGAGGGATACTCTACCTTAAATGACGCTTTCGAATTTGAAGACTTTTAGCATTTCTACTACTTGGTGAGTGTCACTGATGGTGGACCAGGAGTCCCCGATGGCACATGTAGCCAAGTTCGATCAACTCTGGTTGATCGTCTGTCATCAACGCATTCGAAAATATCTGTTACAAAATTTCTTGAAATTTCTAAAACGTGGGTCCTGTAGCATCTCATCTCACCCATCCTGTTACGTCTTTCGTTACATTTTTTGGACATAATAATTTTTGGTCATATTACATTGTTAAGAGTGAGAATCACTGACCAGGGTTAAATAGCCGAGACGGTCTGGTCCACGCTGCAAATTTTTCTGCTCTTTTCAAAATGATGCTTTTGAATTTGTAGACGTTTAGCACACGAAACTTGCATGTCTCGTTCATGCTGCAAATGTTTCTATTCTTAGATTTTAATGAATGTAATTTAAAAACAAGAACTAAGTACTTACTAGTGCTGTATATTGAAATACATTTTTCAATACTACAATACAATACATTTTGTTTCAATACTCAATATTTTCAATATAATACGCATTTTTTTTTTTTCATTTTTCTCAAAATTATAATTATAACGAATCAATAAAATGAAGTTTTTGTGTTTTAATCAATGGCAACTTTATAAAATAGAACTAAAATAAGCAACAAGTGTATGATATGAAATGTTTCATTAGTACTTCTAGGTACCTGGGTGATATTCTTACTATCGACAATCCTGTTTTTGAAAAATATAAAAATGTTATTTATCCAAAAGAATTGATTCTAAACAAGGCACACGCTACAAATAGAGAAACACCTTTTTGGACCTAAATATCAAAATTGCTAATGGAGAGATCCATACAAGTGTGTATGAAAAAAGAATCTTTGATTTAACATAAAGTAAATTTGCTCTCGCTTGACGGTGATGTTCCTAGATTACCTTCCTATGGTATCTACATTTCAAAGCTCATCCGGTATGCAAGAACATTTACTGATATTTTTGATTTTCAGAGTAGAAATTTACAAATTAACAAAAGAATTTTAGGACAAGGTTTTCGATTTCACAAGCTATTCTGAAAATTTTACAATAATTATTGTCAACTTCTTTTGAAATACGGATCAATACAGGCAACAGAGTATATCCCTTTGGGTATTTCACAACCTGCATTTTATGGTGACATAATTAACAAGATAAGAAGGATCAGAGATAGACAACATGACAACCGAAAATGCGTTAGAATCATAAAACGCCTTTTATAACGAGGATATTATCCAAAAGTCACCAGACGGACAACAGGCTTGTTACTTTACCAATGCACAATCTTGTACCAGCGCATTCTTCAAACTTGCACTCTGACTAACTGTGACAACAGGACTCCATGACGGGCCCTGTGCAAACCTCTTTAGAGAAGACAGGGCCCCGACCACCTGTTCTCTCTGAATGTCAATCGGACTCCTCGGGTGATAACTCTCATTTGATATCCATTAAGATATTTATCTGTGTTTCTTGGGCCCCTGTGTTTTTGCGGTCTTGCTTGTGTGTGGTCATCTGACAGCGAGGATGACAGATATGGATAATTACCATATCCCTGTATACAGTACAAAATCGATGATTCAGAAAATCAGAAACTGAATGCATACAAAAGCAGGATAAAACAGGAACCAAAGTAAACAAACAAACACCTTCACCATATAAAAAGAAGCTAAATCACATTATGGGAGTGAGACCAGGTGCCCAGGAAGAGTTAGTCTCTCCTGCTTGCATGCAACACCCACCGCTTCAATTCGGTAGAACTATCACATCTGGTTACTTCCATTTCGGAAGACATAGAGTACAATCTTTGGTTTGATAGTTCAAATGGTCTATGACAGAATATCATCCACCATTCTGGTGAGTGAGAGATCATAGTTTATGACGAGTTGAAATTTCAGAATGGTCTATAACATGTCCTCTTTTTATATCCATTCACATATTCGTTTGTGTTGCTTGGGCCCCTGTGTTTTGCAGTCATCTTTGTGTGTGGTCATCTGACAGTGAGGAGGTTGTTTTACACCACAAATGTACGTTCTTCGAGACCTTTGGGTAATCGGAAAAGTGGAAGGGTTGTGCGCACGTAATCCAGGATAACCACACCGTCTGCTACTGACCTGGCAGATTTCCGTCATAAGTCGGCACCGTTTGCCCATTGGTCTCGTTTGTTTATGTGTAGTCATTTGTGTTTTCTGTTTTTCTGTGATGTGACGTCCGTCTTTTTCTGTCCTTGTCTTCTTTGTGTTTTACAGTTGGTTTTTTTTTGGAGGTTGCTGTTTGTGCTGCAACTAGGTGTTGTTGGAGATCCCCTCCTTTCTTTCAGAAAAGGAAAGTTTGTAATGTTGAAATTAAGTCGTCACGTTTGTCATAGAGTGAGGTGTTCATGTGACCATCAGTGTCGCAGGATAACATATTGTCCAAATAGGATGCTGAATTATTTGTCTCTGTAGTTTCTTTCACTTCAAGCTCCGAAGGATAGATACTGCTGTTGTTATCCGCGAATATTGGATTATTGATGGACAACACACCGTCTATGTATCTGTAAGTGAAGTTGAAGTCAGGGGCTAAGTATCTTTTCCCTTCAGATACATGTACCAGAAAGGTTGTTTTACACCTCAATTATACGTTCTTCGAGACCTCTTGGTAATCGGACAAGTTGGAGGGTTGCGCGCACGTAATCCAGGATAACCACACCTTCTGCTATTTTCGTGGCGGATGGCCGCCTAAGTCGACACCGATTGCCCATTGGTCTCGTTGGTTTATGTGTAGTCCTTTGTGTAAGATGTTCTGTGTTGTGCGTTCACTTTCCTTGCCCTTTTGCGTCTCTTTCTGTGCTTGTCTGCTCTGTGTTTTTGCATTGGGTGTTTCAGGGTTGTGCTGTGGGTGCTGCAACCTGGTGTTGGAGATCCCCTCCTTTGTTTTACAGAAAAAAACATTGTTTTAAGTAACATAGCAAATACATCAAACGCATGTCAGTAAAAAAGTTTCTAAACCTTCCAAAGGAAATTAAGGAGACTGAATTTGACAAGTGACCATGGAGCTGTTGCGATGAGTGTTGCATGCTATCAGACGATGCTGACTCTCCCCGGGCTTTTTCCATTCAAAAATAAAAAAAGAATGAACAAATAAGAAATGGCAGCTATGGAAAGTGTTTCTTTAACTACCGAAGACTTATTTTTACATATTTTTACATTATTACATTTGGCTTCTTCGGCATCGATTTTGTGACAATGCTGCCAAACAGCTGTCCTCACCATTTCGTTTTTCAACTCAATGTAAGATAGATTGACAAAAATCGATAATGTCCATATCCCAATACACAAAACAAAAAATTATAAACCGAAGGCATACAAAATCAGGATAAACGAGGAACCAAAGCAAACAAACAAAAACCTCCTCCACATGAAAAGAAGCGAACTCCCAATTTGGGAGTAAGACCAAGTGCCAAGAAGCTTTTATTTGCACCCATATGCCTAAACGACAAGTGATCAGAATAGATTCAGAAGAAGTATAGAAATAAAAAAACCAAAACGAATTAAAAGTTAATATTTACTTAATGAATTGAAAGTATTGATACTCAGCATTTGTGTATCGATACGTATTGAAAATCTCAAATATCAATCCTCTTCAATATTTCAATATCAAAATACAGCACTATCATTTAATACTATTTCGGCATGTAAAGAATGCTACATGTAACTGGTCTTAATATGTCATTCATTGAATTCAAAACGTCACTACCATAGAAACATATTTTGCATTGAATTAATGCATGTGACGAAATATGGCTATAACTACATTAATTTGGACCAATGGCTTCGTTATATACAAAATTTACTGAATACCGTATGACGGTAATCTAGGAACTCCACCGTCAAGCCATGGGAAATTTACTATGTTTAATCCAAAATCATCTCTTTTGTCATACACACTTGTTTGAATCTCTCCATTAAAAGTTTTGATATTAAGGTCAAAAATGGTGTTTCTGTATTTGTAACGTTTGCCTTGTTTAGAGTCAATTCTTTTCAATTACTATTCAAAAACAGGATTGTCGATAGTAAGACTTTCATTCAAGTTCCTAGAAGTATCACTGAAACATTTCACATCATCATGTTGTCTTTGCTTTTGAATAATTTGGTTAAATTCTTTTTCATACGTGTATAAAAATAATCTGCAACAAGAGGCGCACAATTAGTACCCACGGGGATCCCTACAACGTGCTTGTAGAGATTCTCACCAAATCTTACATCAATGTTGTCCAAGAGGACGGACAAGGCAATACACAGTATTGTAAAGTAAGAAATACTGGTGAAATTATTCTTTGAGCTACATTATGCTTGAAGTATAGGTGTACAATTAAAAAGTTCATAGATGAAACTTACAGCCTTGGTAAAGTCAGAGCAAATAATTGTTGCTTTATCAATGTCTATGTTTGTAAGTGGATGAAAATCAAATTGGAAGTCAAAGTGAAAGTGAAATTATGTATGTTGGTGTAAGTCAAACAAAATCTTAATGAGGTTTTAAATAACATAATCAACTGCTAACCATGGGAAATTCAAAAACTACTCAAATAAACCAATACATTCTGCAAAGGAACAGAAGTGAATCCCCAATAGAGATCGAATGTCCAGGGAGATATCTCCTGTGTACCAGCTTTAAAACATTACCATTGACATTTGTTATGTAGAAAAAGCTAAAACCGATAAATCCTTGATTTATTTATGATTCTAACCTAAAATGACTTTTAAAATTATACAAAACGATTTGTTATGGTATTTCAGAATATTTTAATTGTATTTTCCAAAAGATCTGCATATGTTACGTCGCTCACATAATATAACCAGGCTGGTTGAAAATTTTCTGTGAGTTGACTTTTCATAAAAAGTTCTAGAATGATTTATGGACTCAAGTATCCGTAGTGGTGTAATGATATATCGTTCGTACTCGCATCGCGATACAGTAGCTTCACGATTAATCTTCCAATCAAACAATACCCAACGAAAACAACGATACAACATTTTTTTTAACAAAATCGAGCACAGTGTAACAAATAGAGACACTTTTTATCTGTATCATTTACTTATAATGCACATTGTATAAAACCAATAGTGTCCTTATCAGCATGTAACCTGTGAGAACCCTCTTTTTGTTGTTAAGACAAAATTGATGCAAGTATGTTCAGTTTTTCTTTGGATTCAAGGAATATGTGAGTGTTGGATTAGATAGAAAAGTGTATCATGATACATATCATACCGTGAGCCTTGTATCGTGATACGCATGGTATTGTGATCTAGTGTATCGTTACATCCCTAAGTTACAAATATATTTTTAATCAGTGTAGAAACACAGCAAAAGTAGAGGATCCTATACAAACTTATCTGTATCTGAAATACTTGACAACCTCAGATCTATTCTTGAGTCCTTCGATATTCATTCCGATGATATTGATTTTTAACTACTTTATATCTACTGGATTCCAAAATGCACAAAATCCATACAAACACCTATTCACTGCCGGTTCGTGCAGGAGCTCCATGAAACCTCTTTCCATTTTGTTTACGAAAATATTAACTCGGATCCATCAAGCAAGGTCTTCAAACATACTGCGAGTAAACATATTCCTGGAATGGAATAAATTAGATGTGGATCCTGAAGAATTCTAGGAACTTTTGGAAAATTTAAATGCCATCAATTTCAATCATATAACCAGTATAAAATATTTCGACTTCTCCTGAAAATGTCATATTATGGAATCAAATTTAAAAGATGAAAATGTGTATTCTTGTTCATTCTTTCCTTAGTCGATTTCATTGTTTTCTTGATATCATATTTTGGAAACTGGAAGAATTAAAGAGTTGGCTATTCAGCATTTTAATGTTCTGAAAACATTCCAGAAATTCGAGCACACACAGCCAAACATTTTATACTTTGATGTTAGATTTGTTTATGGTACAGCGTATTTTAAAGGAATTGAAGATTATATATATGTGTCTATAACTAACGAGGAAACTTAAAGGTAATTTTCTCCGCTTTCATAAACTAGTAAAGACTTTCCGAAAATTAAAGAAAATTATTCTCAGTTTTTTTTTCTAATCGAATTTTTAAGTTCAACCGAGTATGATGGCATGAGGAGATTCAAATGTACAAAGAACTCCAATCGAAAATTCGTCTGAATCATTAATTGCATCTTTGTATCATGGAATATGACCCTGATATCACCAGAGACTTTGCATGGTACTTATCTAATTTTCCAGCCGTCTACCAGTGCCCTCCTGAAAAGAACTGCACTATGTCTTAATTTAACGATGTTAAAATTGGTTTAAGGGTAGTCTTTTGAGTTTGATTTAAATATGTCTCTTTGCCGTCCGGAGCTCGTAAAAAAATTCCCCGCGAGGGGTTTGACAGTAAGTGTTTTGGATATATTTCCCTGACATTGTCGCCATAGCAATTTTTATATAGACATAACGTCAGAGAGTGCATGAATTTTAGATATTGTTTTCATTTTCGTGCTTAAACATCGATGGCGTGTGCGGCTAGCCAACAGGGGATGCTTACTCCTCCCGGGCACCTGGTCCCACCTCTAGCTTGCTAGGGGTCCGTCGACGCTTAATTTTGTGCTCTATTGTGAGTGCTGTTGAGATTATCGTCAGGATCTTCTTTAACTCATTTGTGTCACACTTATGCCCTTTACCGTGTGGAGCTCGTAAAAAAGTTTCCCGCAAGGGGATTGACAGTAAGTGTTTTGAATATATTTCCCTGAAATTGTCGCCATAGCACTTTCTATATAGACATAACGTCAGAGAGTGCATGAATTTTAGATATTGTTCTCATTTTCGTGCTTAAACATTAATGGCGGGTGCGGCTAGCCAACAGGGGATGCTTACTTCTCCCGGGCACCTGGTCCCACCTCTAGCTTGCTAGGGGTCCGTCGATGCTTAATTTTGTGCTCTATTGTGAGTGCTGTTGAGATTATCGTCAGGATCTTCTTTAACTCTTAGTATGCTAGTTTGCTCGTCTTTTAGTTTTCGAATCGGGTGTTTTGATGTTCTGCTGTTGGTGCTGCAACAGGGTCTGGTTGGAGATCTCCTCCCTTCTTTTACATCGAGTTTCCATGAGAAAACCTCGTAAGAGAAGAAAAGGGTCACAATCAGCTGTCCTCTCTGAATGTTTGTCAGGCTATCCAGGTGATGACATGCGTGAGCTCTCTCCAGTCAGCAGAGCATGGATATTTTACTATATATATGTCCGTATGTTTTTCATATTCATCTACATATTTATCTGTATCATTTGTATCTGTCGTCATCAAATAGTGACGGAACTATCAAAGGCCGACGGGGGACTGTATCAGGAAACATATTAATTTTCTGTCATTTCCTCACTGACCGATGTAGAATTAACGACTGTGATCGTTATCTGATTGACTCGTTTTAATACTTTTACCCCTATCATTTTTTTATTTAAACCTTGGGTAACTCATTAGCATTATAACGGAGTACCTGTCGGTATGTCTTTGATGTAACACGCGGCTCGCGACTTAGTTGAATAGACGCGCTATCTTCAGAGAAGGTAAGTCACGCCTATGTTACTCAGGTGTGCATATTAATGACCTGGTGGTTGCCAACGTCGGCCTTTAACATAGCAATTGTGGGATCCTCATGGTCACTGGGTGTTTCGGGATTTTGGTACGGAGAGCTCTCGGAGATCCCATTTTTTCTTTCAATAAGATATGCTGTATATGTCCAATTTGAAGGTATCTATGTATTTGTTTATTACATGTATAACTACTAAAGAAGGGCTTTAATGAGAGCCTTAACATGAAACTTACCCACCTATGACAACTTCTTGGATTATCTAATAGAATATTTTCTTTGAACGTTATAAGATTTGCATCGAGAGATAGAATGCTTTATCAATAAATAATTATGATTTTTAATTAGTCTTTCGTAATTGATTCTTTCAATTTGTCTTGCAATATATCATCGACTGTTAACTTAAATGACTCTTCTTTTTCATTCGATTCTATGAGAAAGTATTACGAATATGACAAGTTTTCCTATCATTGTTTTATATACATTGAGTATTTTTCATAAAGCAGTGAGCGATATGTACAACTACGTTCCTGTTTTATGTGATGACAAATGGATGTATCAAAAAGTCTTTGCTGAAAGTTTGATTAATTGTGTATCCCTTTGTGATATCAATAACATATGTCTAGGACTGAACTTCGATAAAAAGAAGTTTGAATGCCAGCTGTACAAAATAAGCCCGGATTGCTGCACGGTTCAGAATGATCTGGACGTTCCATTTTACAGAAGAAATGGAGGTAGGTATATTTGTTGTTTACAAATTGAGACTTTTCAGGTAAGATAACGAAATCAAATGTACTAACAATACAGAAGTGTTGCTAGATAAGTTCGAAAACAGTATCATTATCATAGGTTTGCATGAAAGTAAACTAACAATGAAAACAGAACATAACTTTCACTAAAATGGAAAACACCCATTGGATTCTAGAATTACAACAGCAGGGCGTCAAGGAGGTACAACAAACATTCACAAAAATGAACCATATACATCAGAGTAGACTTCTATTTCATCAAACATCAATTACTATTGATAATATGAGGGGAACATATGTTCAACATGTATACAGCATCAAAATTGATAATTCAGAAATTCAGAAACCGAAGGCATACAAAATCAGGATAAAACAGAAACCAAAGCAAACAAACAAAAACCTTCATCACATGAAAAGAAGCGGACTCCCGATATGAGAGTGAGACCAGATGCCCAGAAAGAGTAAGCATCTCCTGCTTGCATGCAACACCCGCCGCTTCAGTTCGGTAGAACTATCACATCCGGTTACTTCCATTTCGGAAGACAAAGAGCAATTCATAATATGAGGGGAACATATGTTCAATCGGGTCGATTTTGCACGGCTATAAAATGGGTGAGGCGTAATGACATTAATCTGGTTTAAGTCCGCACAACTCTCCTACTTTTTATGATATTTTGTGTTCCGTTTGTTGCATTAGCTTTTATTAGACGGAAAAGTATTCATACAGAATGGTTTTGTATCTTTTGAGAGGACAGAGAATCCGACACAAAATCGCTTGAATGAAATTCTGGTTGCCTTTTGAGAGAAGAGAATAATATAAAAAAGACTAAAATGCGCATGGATCATCTATTAAGGTCAATCTAATTTATTTTCTTTATTCATGGACTGAAGGTAATATTGTAAAAATATTATGGAGGTGTGTGGCTTATAACTATCTCACATATTAACAACTCAAATATCAATAATAGTTAGGTATGTTTTATAGAAATGTTGCTTCCAGTACAGATTTTTGTGTCGCCTGCGAAGCATAGCGACACTTAGGGATCACTTTGTCCGTTGTCCGTCTGTCCGTCCATCTGTCTGTCTGTCACACTTTGGGTGTCACAGCCCATAACTTTTGATTGGTAAGTGATAAGGCTTTGATATTTCACATGTGTATTCCTTGTGAGAAGACCTTCTTACACATACCATAATTTTTGACCTAGTGACCTTGACCTAGAAATTTGACCTACTTTTCAAAAAAAAATTAAGAATGGATATATCTTTTGATTGGTAAGTGTTGGGACTTTGATATTTCACATGTGCAATCCTTGTGGCAAGACCTTTCTACACATACCATAATTTTTGACCTTGTGACCTTGACCTAGATATTTGACCGACTTTTGAAAAAAAAGATAAGATTCGCTATATCTTTTGATTGGTAAGTGATAGGGCTTTGATATTTCACATGTGTATTCCTTGTGACAAGACCTTCCTACACATACCATGGTTTTTGACCTATTGACCTTGACCTACATATTTGACCTACTTTTCACAAAAAAATAAGAATGGATATATCATGATTGGTAAGTGATAGGGCTTTGGTATTTCACATGTTTATTCCTTGTGACAAGACCTTCTTACACATACCATGATTTTTGACCTAGTGACCTTGACCTAGAAATTTGACCTACTTTTCAAAAAAATTAAGAATGATTATATCTTTTGATTGGTAAGTGTTAGGACTTTGATATTTCACATGTGCAATCCTTGTGGCAAGACCTTTCTACGCATACCATAATTTTTTACCTTGTGACCTTGACCTAGATATTTGACCTACTTTTGAAAAAAAGATAAGATTCGCTATATCTTTTGATTTGTAAGTGATAGGGCTTTGATATTTCACATGTGTATTCCTTGTGACAAGACCTTCCTACACATACCATGGTTTTTGACCTATTGACCTTGACCTACATATTTGACCTACTTTTCACAAAAAATTAAGAATGGATATATCTTATGATTGGTAAGTGATAGGGCTTTGGTATTTCACATGAGTATTCCTTGTGACAAGACCTTTCTACACAGACCATACTATTTGACCTTTTGAACTTAACCTAGATATTTGATCTACTTTTCAAAAAAAGTAATATTGGCTATATCTTTTGATTGGTAGGTGATAGGGCTTTGATATTTCACATGTATTTTCCTTTTAACAATGCCATTCTACACATACCATAATTAGCTCTACTGGTCTCAGACCAGTCGAGCTTATGCGATCACCCTTCGTCCGTCCGTCTGTCCGTCTGTCCGTCTGTCTGTCTGTCCGTCTGTCTGTCTGTCCGTCTGTCTGTCTGTCCGTCTGTCCGTAAACAATTCTTGTCCGGACAACTCCTCTGAAACTGTTAGAGATAGAAACTTAATTCTTTTTGTATTTTACTTGGTTCATGGTCTAGTTGTGCACCTGACATTCAGTTTCAGTCCCTGACACCCAGGGTCTTAGAAAATCGGCGTGGTCATTAAATTCTATGTAATTTTGTCCGGATAGCTCTTCTATCACTATAAATGATAGAGACATAATTCTTTTTGCAATATGATGGGTCTGTAGTCTAGTTGTGCACCTGATATTTTGTTTGAGCCAATGACCCCCAGGGTCTTAGAAAAGGGTGTGGCCATTTTCTTCTATATTATTCCATATAATCTTATGCTTACAGCGCTGACACTATAAATAATGGAGACTAAATTCTTTATGCAATATGATGGGTCTGTAATCTCGTTGTCCACCTCATATTTTGTTTGAGTCTCTGACCCCAAGGGTATTAGAAAATGGGTGTGGTTGTTTTCTATTAAACTACATGTGATCTCATGATAGCTAATTTCCCAGAATTTATGGATAATAGTTAATTGATTTATTCCAAAATATTATCGGTTTGCAGTTTAGATGTCATTACAGTATTTTACTTCAGTCCCTGTTCCCTAGGATTCTGGAAAATGGGCATATGGCTATTTTCTCTTACCCTATCTACATGCATTTAGAGTACATAAGTGACAGAAACTATAAATAAACAAAGATACTGCAATTTTTCAATATTATCATAGATGAGTCTGTAATTTAGTTTTTCTCATATTTTATTTGGGACCTGACCCAGGATTTTATCTTAAATTCTATAGAAACGCTAGGGGATAGTTTCGGAATTTACTCTGATCAATCAATCAACATGAAAATCTTTTCTATAGTGTTTATACAGTGCAAAAAAGATATCAAATAGTCAAAATGCATGTATTTCTCACTTATTTTTTATTTGTTTAACATGTTTAAGGTGTAAGATTTTTGGGGAGAGTAGTGAGAATTTTTGTTGCAAGAGAAGAATGTCCGAAGTGATCACAGACTTGAGCTGTGCTTTCTGTTAAATGGGAACACCAGAATCACAAAGATTGATCATTTTATCAAATAAAATAGCAATAATGCATCCTTCACATTGCCAAATGAAAGGAATATTGTGCTTGTGTAAGTTTTTTTTAAGGGGGGGAGAGGGGGGGAGGTAACTAGAATGTTCTAAGTGATCACAGACTTGAGCTGTGCTTTTTGTTAAATGGGAACACCAGAATCACCAAGATTGATCATTTTATCAAATAAAATAGCAATAATGCATCCTTCACATTGCCAAATGAAAGGAATATTGTGCTTGTGTAAGCTTTTTTTTTGGGGGGGGGGGAGAGGGGGGAGGTAACTCTTACATCTTTCTTTCTTCTTATAAATTCCTCCACTGCTTGGAGTACCACCCCCAATGGGATGTAAAACTGTGTGGTTTGATAAAATTTTTCATAATGTTTACATTAAAGCAAGTGACACATGTTTTAATAGAAGATAATATAACAAGAGATGCCTTATTGGCATATCTACTATGTGTTAATCAAATTTAAAAAAAATTAAAATAAAATACTAAAAAAAATCATTTGTAAAAGCCGACTCATACAAAAATATTTCAACCCAGGAAAACTTCTACCAAAATTTTCCTTTATAGCCATTTGACAATATTATCATAGATGAGTCTGAAATTTAGTTTTTCTCATATTTTATTTGTTGCCTGACCCAGGATTTTATCTTCAATTCTATAGAAACGCTAGGGGATTGTTTCGGAATTTCCTCTGATCAATCAATCAACTTCAAAATCTTTTCTATTATGTTTATACAGTGCAAGAAAGATAACAAACAATCAAAATGCATGTATTTCTTACTTATTTTTTAATTGTTTGAGGTGTAAGATTTTTAGGGAGAGTAGTGAGACTTTTTGTTGCAAGAGTAGAATGTCCTAAGTGATCACGGACTTGAGCTGTGCTTTCTGATAAATGGAAACACCAGAATCACAAAGATTGATCATTTTATCAAACAAAATAGCAATAATGCATCCTTCACATTGTCAAATGAAAGGTGCTTGTGTAAGTTATAGAAGTTGAATTTGTAACAGGAGAGGGAGAGATGTGACTGTACCGGGAATCGAACCCGAGATCTTCTGCTATCAAGGCAGACGCTCTTACCAACTGAGCTATCTGGGCACGATGCCCGTTCCTGCCACACTCCTCTCTACCAATTTTTCAGGTTTCCATGCACTGGAAACCTCACATAAAAACTCCACTTCACCTTGAGTCATTTAGTTTGGTGCCAATTCTGTAACAGGAGAGGAAAAGATGTGACCGAACCGTGAATTGAACCCGAGACCTTCTGCTATCTGGGCAGACGCTCTTACCAACTGAGCTATCTTGGTACGATACCTGTTCCTGCCATAAATTAATGGTAATAAACTAATGTTTCAGGCCTTTTTGTCAATTGGACCTCGAGTCATTTTGTCCTTTTAAAATTTGACCAATCAAAAACATCATTTCAACCTCATGCAGATTTTGAAATATTTTTCTGAACTGGGATAATGGTAGAAATGTTTTCTATAGAGGATCAAATATTTCATACCGGGATGTAAAAATATTTTGTATTATATTTTAATAATTAGCTTCTGTCTACATTAATACCACATTCGCCCTAAAAGTTCATGTTCTTCGTTCAATATTCTATTTACATTGTTTTACATTTACTAAATAAATAGCCTAAAACCTTTTTAGGTTTTAGAACAAAATGGCCGATACTTTTAAAATTTCACTCGGTAGGCCACATGTCCTATTATATTTAATTTCAATCTGAAACTGCCTGATTACTTGATCTAAGTATTTTCACTGGTCAGTATAAGAAAGAAGGAAATATCTCTTATAATAGAGTATCCTATGCAATACTATTTCAGCTCAAATGAGAGGTTATTTATGCCTTTAGTCTGAATTTTATCAAAGGGCATATAGTGGTAGGTCTGTCTGTTCATCTGTTTGTCTATCCATCCGACTGTCAGTATATCATTCCATTCAACTAAATTCTGATGAAAGGGTATAAGATAATAGAGCTGTCATATATTGCATGTCTATGAACCTTGAGAAGGCTCATCTTTTGGAGCCAAATTTTTAACCTTTGACCCCATCACTGACCTTTGACCCACATTTTTTGAAAAATAAAAACATCTGTTATTTTAGTTTTGATACATATGGTATGTTATACATGTTGTATATACACGTTTTTAGTAATTCTCTCACATTCTAGAGAAATCTAAGGCACGGTCCATTTGATATTCTTGGGGGGGGGGACTCCGTTTTTTTTTTTTTTTTAAATTTTTGCTCTGAATTTTGATGAAACAAATTAATTAGGAATTGATGGATATGCATTGGCATGTGGTTGTTGGTTCTAATAAAAAAAAAACTTGATACACATTTATCCCGCCTCTGGCAAATTTCTTGCAATCTGATTGGTCGAGAAGAACAAATATTATGTTGTATTATTTTACTAACAGAATATTATTTTGATATCCTGCTTCTACTAAGATGCTTTATGCTTTTGACGTCACCAAAATGCTTACGAATATGTTGACGTAACATACACAAACCAAAAGCGATTCAGCGGGATAAATCGTTATAGAGTGTTTTACAGGGGGGATACAGAAATATATTGGGTCGATGAAAAAAGAGGTATTAGGCAAGGTGAAGTCCAGCATTCATTCTCTTGAGTGTACATGTACAAATCAACCAGGAGAGCTTCAGTCTCATCAGAGACTTCTGGTTTTTTACCTTTTGACCTTGACCTAGATATTTGACGTACTTTTCTAAGGTTGTATATATCTTTTAATTGGTACAGTAGGTGATAGGTCTTTAATATTTCTTATGATGAGACCTTTTTATGCCCCCGGAATCACAGATTCGGGGGCATATAGTTTTTGGCCTGTCCGTCTGTTTGTCTGTCTGTCTGTCTGTCTGTCTGTCTGTTTGTCTGTTTGTCTGTTTGTCTGTTTGTCCGAACTAAAAACTTTAACATTGGGCATAACTTTTGAATGGTAAGTGATAGGGCTTTCATATTTCACATGTGTATTCCTTGTGACAAGACCTTTCCATTGATACCAAAACTTTTGACCTCCTGACCTTGACCTTTGACCTACTTTTCAAAAACTTTAATATTGGGCATAACTTTTGAATGGTAAGTGATAGGTCTTTCATATTTCACATGTGTATTTCTTGTGACAAGACCTTTCCATTGATACCAAAATTTTTGACCTCGTGACCTTGACCATGACATTTGACCTACTTTTCAAAAACTTTAACATTGGGCATACTTATGAATGGTAAGTGATAGGGCTTTCATATTTCACATGTGTATTCCTTGTGACAAGACCTTTCCATTGATACCAAAAGTTTTGTCCTCGTGACCTTGACCTTTGACCTACTTTTCAAAAACTTTAACATTGGGCATAAATTTTGAATAGTAAGTGATAGGGCTTTCATATTTCACATGTGTATTCCTTGTGAGAAGACCATTTCATTGATAGCAAAAAGTTTTGACTTCGTCACCTTGACTTTGACCTTTCACTTACTTAACAGAAAATGGCATTTACACTAACAAAGATGCCACCGGGGGCATTCGTGTTTCACAAACACAGGCTTTATTGCTACCAATTTTTACGTATTGACCTTGACCTAGATGATTGACACTCTTTTCTGAAAATTTGAGAATCACCACATCTTATAATTTGTAATTAAGTGGTCTGATATTTCAAATGAATTTCATTTGAAAATACTTTTCTACTGATACCAATGATTTTGATCCACTTTCTAGAATAATAATCAAACCGCTTCGCAGGCGACACAAGCATTCCTTGGATTGCTATTTTTGTTCATTCATGACCTTCCACTGCTAATCGAGTGTGTGTTCTGTTCTTTATGTTAAAATAAATATTCCAGTCATTTATTCTGACAATTATTACTTAATTGAAAATAAAAGATGCATGGAATTGACCATTCCGAACGCGGGAAAAATTAGAGAAATTCCATGACGTCACAATGGAATTTCGATGTTTGACCGAGGTTCGAAGCTTGTTTGTCTGAGGAAAAAAGCATTGTGACGTCACGAAATTTTCAATTTTTTACCCGCAATCGGAAGGTTCATTTTCATCCTCAAAGATATGATAATGAAAAACACCATATGTGTTATATATGTCAGAGGCATCATTTATCATCTAGCAAAATATTAAATCTACTAGCTGCCCTTACTAGAAACTAATCATATAAATCGATTAAGATACAATTATTTCATAAATAATGTCGAAGGGTTCCAACTCTATACCTTCTTGAAGAAAATTTCAAACCCATTTCCATGCACCAGACACGTGTTTCGAATATTAAATTCTCATCAGTGATGCTTTCAGCAGAGCCACCAAAAATAATTTCAGTAGCGCCATCTTTAATTTTTTGAAGTTAGGTTTTTACATTTACATTACAGAGAGTGCGCGGCTCCAAATTTCCTGTAGGGTCGATTCAGTAGCATATCCAAATAGAATCTATGTTCAAAATAGCATTGTCAGCTTCTTTTGAAATTTAAAACCTGCATCTTATGGTGACATAAACAAAATTAGAAGGATCAGAAGTAGACAGCATAACCATCGAAAATGCGTCAGAATCATAAAACGCCTTTTATACCGTGGATATGATCCTATTGTTACTAGATGGACAATCGACATTGTGTAAGACGTTCATTTGTGGCAAGATGAAATTATAAATCTTTACTGTCGATGCAAGGAAAACTCAATTTGACTTTATTCAATGTTTGACATTAAAGGACATTGGTCATGAAAATTTACAATTGGTTTTTGAAACCTAATGCGATAGATTTTGTACATTAAAGGACATTGATCACGAAGCTTTACAATTTTTTTTTCTAATACGATAGAGCTTAACAGTAATCTTAATCCCTATGACAGCTCCTGATTAACAAGATCAAAACAGCTCGATAATGGAAATGAAAATAGCACTTTACCGAAGATATCCGAAGATTGCCGATCTTTAATTAGCTACACCGTGTGACGTCACTTTTATGAGTCGATATGGAAGAATACACGGGTTTATGGCTATTTAAAGCGCATAGTGTGCACTTGAGTACTTTTAAAAGGTGATAAATGTATCACACGTTTCATGTTATACAACACTTATTTTCAGAAAAAAAAGCATAATAATTCTGATTTCTTTATGTAATTCAGATGTAAGGGACAATATTAGGACGTCACCATCCAAAATTTTGAGATTTTGAAACTGATCAGACTTTTTAGCCATCCATTGATTGTAATGGAAATATTCATTTCTTGGCTATGTTTTTGTTTCAGCCCAAGATTTTCAAATCCCGTTATATCCCGTTAACGAGATATCACATGCGTTTCAGTAGCCTCCCTTAGACGAGAATTTTTAAGAAATCTCCACGCTGAAGATTTCCGATTTTCGTAACTTAAAATGTCTTGATGTTCTGGCTTTGTTATAATCACTCAATCAGCAAGTCGATCCAATCGCTCAGAGGTAGAGCTCTTGCCTCCCATACGGGAAGACCGTGGTTCGAGCCTGAGCGCAGGGGTAATAAATAGGTTGTTATTCGTATGTAAATACGAATGGTTTTTTTTTTCTTTGCAAAGTAAAGGTAAGCCTAGAGTGACCAACAATAGTCAAAGAAAATATTCAGAAAATAGCCCGTTGCTATAGGAAAAGGTTTCGAAAACAGCGAAAAAATGATTAATTTAAGATTGTATTGGAAAGAAGGTTGAATAAGCACGCTGACCGTAGATTGTGATTTTAAGGTAGTAGTTTTTTCGAAACCTTTTCCTCAAAAAACGAAACAGACACCCATGTGTGTTAGAGCAATGTCTAAACTTTATTTTACATTAAAAAAAATCAGATAAATTAACCTTGGATACCCGTATCCAAGGACTCAAAGTGGGTTTATGTACATTTTTACACAATTGTTCCTATAGCAACGGGCTATTTTCTGAATATTTTCTTAAAATTTTCTTTCATGAAATGAAAGGTCTACTTGAATACATTTATTGACCATCATCACTTTGAATCAAACTTCAATGATCTAGTAAAAGCAGGACTCTAAATATTGTCTAAATATTGCCATAGCAACAAACACAAACTTTGTTCCAATGTGAATGTCGATGTTTATTAATCCCCTACCGGCTCGCCGGAGGGGACTTACAGTTTCCATCCCGTTTGTCTGTCCGTCTGTCCGTCCGTCTGTCTGTCACACTTTAGTTTTCCAGACTTTTTTCCCTGTCGTTGCAGATATTGATCTCATTTTTGGTATGTGAGTCTATCTCAGTGTGATACAGATCAAGATCTAGTTTGGTTCCGATTGGCCTATTTTTACAAGAGTTATGGCCCCTGAACTTAGCAAATTTCATGAAATTCTCAGTTTTCCAGACTTTTTTCGTTGTCGTTGCAGATATTGATCTCATTTTTGGTATGTGAGTCTATCTCAATGTGATACAGATCAAGTTCGAGTTTGGTTTCGATTGACCTATTGTAGCCCTCTCGGGTCTACAAATTGTGAAATCCGTGGATGAATTTAACTTAATCATTTTAGGCACTTGGAATTAAACAGTCCTGGTAAAGTTTTACCGTTTATTAACATACGAAAGTTACATGTTGGTTATAGCAGTATGAGAATGAATCTATCATACAAAATCATGCGCACAGTATATATTAGGAGCCTGGGATATTTCACAATCATATGGAAATCGCCATCGAAATTCATGACTAAATTTGAATTCAGACGTATAAACAAAGTTGCCTAAACTTAGAACAAATCCTCGCCATCTCGTCTATTGCACCCAGACCGGTGACAGGCGAACCATTATAGTTTCTGTTGCTGTCAATTGACCCAAGAATACCTCGTATTGACAGACACAGGGTTACACACTGGCGGGAATGACAATCATTTCTATTACATCAGTGTAGCACGTGATCGTAAAGTTAACGTTTGAAATTAGAGTTATCTTCTCCTAGACGATTGGAAATATCCCATAAACAAAATAAATGGAAATTAATTAAAAACCAAAATACTCAATTTGCATAATTATTGTGGGGGAGAGGCCATATGGTTACACTATTTTTACAAGAGTTATGGCCCCTGGACTTAGCAAATTTCATGAAATTCTCAGTTTTCCAAATTTTTTTTTTCGCTGTTGTCATGGTTGTTGCAGATATTGAGATTATTTTTGAGCATGTGAGTTTATCTCAATATGATACAGATCAAGTTCGAGTTTGGTTCCGATTGACCTATTTTTATAAGAGTTATGGCCCCTGGACTTAGCAACTTTCATGAAATTCTCAGTTTTCCGAACTTTTCTCGGCTGTTGTTGTAGATATTGAAATATTTTTTATATGTGATTGCATCTTAGTGTTATACAGATCAAGTTCGAGGTTGGTAAGATTGACCTATTTTTACAAGATTTATGGCCCCTGGATTTAGCAAATTTAATGAAATTCTCAGTTTTCCGGACTTTTCTTCCATGGTATTGCAGATATTGAAATCTTTTTTGGTATGTGAATATATCTTAGTGTGATACAAATCAAATTCATGTTTCAATTTTATTGAACCATTTATACAGGAGTTATGGCCCCTGCACTTAGCAAATTTCATGAACTTGTCAGTTTCCAGTCTTTTCATGTCTGTTCTTGTAAATATAGAGCTTATTTTTTGGTATAAAGATACATTATAGTCTGATAAAGAATAAGTTGAAGTTGGGTTTGATTTATTTGTTCTTACAAAAAGTATGGCCTCATAGCAAATTGCATTAAATTTTCCTGATTTCTAGACCTTTTTCTAAAATACATATTGAACTTACTTCGATATTTAATTCATCTTTTGGTGTAAGTACAGGTCAAGGCAGGGTTGAAGGACAAGGATTAATGCCGGTAGGGGACTTATATCGCGTGCGATTCATAAAATTTTTTGCATAAAAAAGATGTAAAATGTAAGTAATTTATCATTGAATTTTCAAAAAATACCAAAAACACTATTTTGATAGGGTGTCTGACTTGTTGCTATGGAAACATATAGATAAAACCTTAAACACAACATTATTAATATTTAACTTGAAAGAGTAATGTTAAGGTACTACTGTTATGGGTCAGAATACCCCAAAACGCCAGCAAAAATCAGACAGAATATAAATTTACAAGTTTAATTATGTACAAAATATATATATTAACAATTATAGTTTCTGTTGCTGTCAATTGACCCAAGAATACCTCGTATTGACAGACACAGGGTTACACACTGACGGGAATGACAATCATTTCTATTACATCAGTGTAGCACGTGATCGTAAAGTTAACGTTTGAAATTAGAGTTATCTTCTCCTAGACGATTGGAAATATCCCATAAACAAAATAAATGGAAATTAATTAAAAACCAAAATACTCAATTTGCATAATTATTGTGGGGGAGAGGCCATATGGTTACACTATTTTTACAAGAGTTATGGCCCCTGGACTTAGCAAATTTCATGAAATTCTCAGTTTTCCAAATTTTTTTTTTCGCTGTTGTCATGGTTGTTGCAGATATTGAGATTATTTTTGAGCATGTGAGTTTATCTCAATATGATACAGATCAAGTTCGAGTTTGGTTCCGATTGACCTATTTTTATAAGAGTTATGGCCCCTGGACTTAGCAACTTTCATGAAATTCTCAGTTTTCCGAACTTTTCTCGGCTGTTGTTGTAGATATTGAAATATTTTTTATATGTGATTGCATCTTAGTGTTATACAGATCAAGTTCGAGGTTGGTAAGATTGACCTATTTTTACAAGATTTATGGCCCCTGGATTTAGCAAATTTAATGAAATTCTCAGTTTTCCGGACTTTTCTTCCATGGTATTGCAGATATTGAAATCTTTTTTGGTATGTGAATATATCTTAGTGTGATACAAATCAAATTCATGTTTCAATTTTATTGAACCATTTATACAGGAGTTATGGCCCCTGCACTTAGCAAATTTCATGAACTTGTCAGTTTCCAGTCTTTTCATGTCTGTTCTTGTAAATATAGAGCTTATTTTTTGGTATAAAGATACATTATAGTCTGATAAAGAATAAGTTGAAGTTGGGTTTGATTTATTTGTTCTTACAAAAAGTATGGCCTCATAGCAAATTGCATTAAATTTTCCTGATTTCTAGACCTTTTTCTAAAATACATATTGAACTTACTTCGATATTTAATTCATCTTTTGGTGTAAGTACAGGTCAAGGCAGGGTTGAAGGACAAGGATTAATGCCGGTAGGGGACTTATATCGCGTGCGATTCATAAAATTTTTTGCATAAAAAAGATGTAAAATGTAAGTAATTTATCATTGAATTTTCAAAAAATACCAAAAACACTATTTTGATAGGGTGTCTGACTTGTTGCTATGGAAACATATAGATAAAACCTTAAACACAACATTATTAATATTTAACTTGAAAGAGTAATGTTAAGGTACTACTGTTATGGGTCAGAATACCCCAAAACGCCAGCAAAAATCAGACAGAATATAAATTTACAAGTTTAATTATGTACAAAATATATATATTAACAATGATTACAACTTACAATACAATGTCCGGATCAAAGTGTCCGTTACGGTCCACAAAGTCTATCGAATGTTTGGTTTCCGGTAATCACAAACGTTCTCGAAAGATCGGTGTCCAAACGTTGTTAAATGGATTAAAGTCTCAACAAATAAAGTGTCCCAGTATATCAGAATAGATGAATGAATCGTGTCTACGAATGTGTACGAATGTCCCCTCAACACAGTTCCTCAGAGGTATTTATACTTAATACCAATGAATTAACCAGAAGCTTCTAGAACAATGACTCATTACAAATGATTAACAATAGAGTAAATTCTAGAAATCACAGTCATGTGATGATAATGATGTAACAAAGAACATACTGGAATATTCTCTAATGAAATAAACATGACATAGTAAAATCTAGAAAGAATAATTATGAAATCATAATATAACATGACTAAGTACATGTGTACCTACACATAAAGTAAAACTAAAATAATACATGACCCACAACACCTCCCCCCTTAAAAAAAGTTTGAATGTCAATGAAAACTTAGGTGGTAAATTCTGCAAAAATCACTCATGAAACTCTCGATAGTGCATCTGCAATCACATTGTCTTTGCCCTTGATATGGTTAATAATGATATTGTACTCTTGCAACAATAAACTCCACCTTGTAAGTCTTTGATTCTTCTTTGACATTTTGTGCAAAAATGTGAGAGAGTTGTGGTCAGTATACACAAGAATGGGATGTACAGTAACATTCAAATAAACATCAAAATGTTGTAAAGCTAACAATAATGCAAGACACTCTTTTTCAATAGTAGAGTAATTCTTTTGACATTTTGTCCATTTCTTTGAAAAATAACAAACAACTCTATCTACACCATAATCATTTTCTTAAAACAAAGCAGCCCCGATTCCTATGTCACTGGCATCAACAGTAAGCTTAAATTGCTTATCAAAATTTGGAGCTGACAGGACAGGACAGGACTATTCATAAGAACGCATTTGATTTTCTTAAAAGATTCGTCACAGTCATTGGTCCATGCAAAATTCACTCTCTTTTGTAACAGATTGGTAAGTGGACCAACAACTGACGAGAAATTTGACCCACAACACTACGTGTACAATTTCGTCAGTTTTTGTTTTAGATTATGCTGCATAAATGATGTATGCTACTTCAAAAGACATGCCGTACCATGCGTCCTTAATAAAAGTGCAAATATTTACAGAGAAAGGCTATTTAGCAAACATGACCATTCTCAGATTGAATGATACCAGCAATGTTTCTCTAACAATCGACAGTGAAACTTTGGGAAAAAATGGAAGCATTGACACAGTTTTGAAACTTGATAAACAAACAGGATGGCACATATGTTGAAGTAGTAAATTAGGATAAATAGGAAAAGAATAGCATCAATCTATGCTATAGAATAAAGTATATATCACCCGGCAATTATTCAAATATAGGTGTGAAACGTCAGTTGATGTTCTTTGCTTGATATTCTTTTGATATTCAGATTTAATTCACTACTAGATCGTATTATCTTCTGCAGCAATCAGGAGACGCTGACGACTTTCCCCGGGCACCTGGTCTCTAACTTCGGTATTTTGTTCTTCTGTAATGTTTACTTCTATAAATATTTCCTGTTTTCCTATTAATAAACATCGCATGTAAAATGGACAACCTGAATCTACAGGTTTGTGACTCCTTACAACTTTGTCGTTATCTCTACGCTCAATAGATTGTAAAATGGTATATTTTCTTTCACTTATACACGTCAGGTAATTTTGTTTTTTTACATCTCCTTATCTTTTTTCAGGTACAATGCGTCTTAAGGAGTGGATTCGGCAAGGATCATCGTGCTACACAATTATAGAAACAAAAATGAAATTTCATGACGCAAAGGTAGTGGTTTAGATATTTCTTATTTTTTAAACACCACAAACATGTATACAACACAGACAAGGACATTTTTGGCCGGATTGCAAAGCAATTCTGGTCTATAGATTGACGATGTCCGTCCGTCTGTCCGTCTGCCGTCAACATTTTGGTTAAAGTTTCTGGTTAAGGCAAAATCTAAGGAACTATATGCAATAGAAACTTTATATTATACATGAAGCTTGCCCATCACAAGACCTTTCAATTTATGCCGTAACATATGACCTAGTGACCTTGAAATTGCACTTTGACCTAGTTAAAGATTTTGGTTAAAGTTCCTGTTTTAAGCAAAATCTATGTCACTGTATGCAGTAGAAGCTTTTAATTATATTATACAATGTCATGTAGGTTGCCCATGACAAGACCTTTCAATTTATGCCGTAACATTTGACCTAGTGACCTTGACCTTAGACTTTGACCTAGATAAAGATTATGGTTAAAGATTCTGATTGAAGCAAAGTCTATGGAACTGTATGCAGTAGAAGCTTTATATCATACATGTAGGTTGCCTCTGACAAAACCTTTCAATTTATGCCGTATTATTTGACCTATTGACCTTGACCCAGTTAGGGACAAAAACTTACTTTGCAATCCGGCTATACCGTCTTTAGCGGTGTTTTCTTATTACATGTATCAACACCGAACATACAGAAATATATGTCGGCCAACCCGTGGTCCTTGTGAGACTCGAATCAGGAACCTTTCGGTCACTGCCCCGACGCCCTTACCACCAGACCACGGCACCAATAATTCTTATAATCTCCTCTGTATGTAATAGTACATACGGCTCCAATGTTCGAGTTGATTGAGAGTATATTTGTCAGCCATTTGGTCCATGATGGCTTATGACTTGCCCATTGGTCTCGTTGGTTTATGTGTAGTCCTTTGTGTTTGATGTTTCTGTGTTGTTCGTTGACGTTCTTTGTCCCTTATTCGTCTCTTTCTGTGCTTGTCTGCTTTGTGTTTTTTGCATTGGGTGTTTTGGGGTTTTGCTGTGGGTGCTGCAACCTGGTATTTTGGGAGATCCCCTCCTTTGTTTTACGAATTTTGGGTAACCGTGAAAAAAAGAAACGAATTACCATATCAATGAGTTAAAGAAGATCCCAACAATCTCAACAGCACCCACAATAGCTCACCGAATTGAACATTGACGGACCCTCAGCAAGCCAGAGGTGGGACCAGGTGCCCGGGAGGAGTAAGCATCCCCTGTTTGCTAGCCGCACCCGCCGTCGATGTTTATGCACGAAAATAAAAATAATATATAGAATGCATGCTTTGTCTGAGTTTATGTCTGTATAGAAAGTGATGTTGCGACCATGTCAGAGAAATATATTCAAAACACTTGTTCATCCTAAGTCGGCACCGATTCCCCATTTGTAGTTGCCAAATGGCTATTTTGGGGGAACCAAAAAAATGTTACGCACAAAATGTTTTTGCATGAAAGTGATGTTAATACCCTCTACTTTGATAATCCGGCGGATGCCACTCTGGCATCCTTGGGCATTTCGAAATTTTGGGGGGAAAGTGTGATTTTACAATGAAAAACCGTTGAAAATTGGAAAAACGCGGTTACTTTGTCCATGTTGTAGCTAGAACAACAGATTTGGTATCTAAAGAACAGCAATGCCATTGCCTTTAAGTCTCAAGCTCAGTTTATCAATTTATTCGTCCATAAAATGGGGAAAATCATGGATTTTCGATGAAAAACCGTTGAAAATTGGAAAAATGTCATATCTTTTTTCATACTGTAAATAAAATAACAATTTTGGTACCAAACGCACAATGAATGTATTGCTTTTCATTTTAATATCAGATTAGCAATTTGCATGTACGAAAATGCATTTTGGATGAAAAAATCGATGAAAATTGGGATATTGCAATTCTTTTTTTTTTCATGGTGTAGGTAGAACAACGACAAGAAAAAATATTTCATTGATTTAAATTTGCAGAATTCCACTCAAGCAAATGGAATCTTCTTGTTTTGTTTTGTTTTGTTGTTGTTGTTGGTTTTTTTTTTTTTTTTTTTTTTTTTTTTTTTTTTGCTGAAAAAAGGATTTGAATTGTAAAAATGTAATCGGTTTAAAGAGATTCTAGAACAACAATTTTCGTATCAAAATGATTGCATATTGATAGTCTTAGATTTGCACTCTCTTATTACCCTTTTTCTACTCTAGATTCTCTGGTTTCTCTTGTTGTGTGTGTCTTCTCTTTGTTTTTACTTGAGGTGTTTTGATGTGTTGATACAGGTGCTCCAACCCAGTTTTGTTGGCGATCACCTCCTTTCTTATTGCCTTGTTGTTTCATCAACAAGCAATTGTAATACTTGTGTGCAACTACTTCTAACAACAAAGAACCCTTCTTACATGGTTGATCAAAATGCCACCTTTGCGTCTTACTCTGACAATTTTCTACTCCAAAACATTTACAGAATTAAAGAAATATGAGCACAGAATTTGTCACATCTGTTTGTTACACAACTCAGATTTCATGTGCGACTGCAACAAATCAACAGGATAATAGATAGAGGTGCTGACGCGATTGGCAAAATATTATCACAATTGGTCTCAACATTTTAAAAAAAAAATAATTCTTTTTGCAGATCAAGGTTTGATTGAGCTTCATCTTAAGAATGTTTCCTTATGCATGGCTAAAATATTTAGTTTTTTCTTGACATGTTATCGTCATTATGCAATTAACTGTTGGTGATAATGGTCATCTTAGAGTTTTAACTCTTACAGCGCATTTCATTCAATCGTTCACTGGACCTGACATCAGATATATTGTCTAGATTCTCTAAACCATAGTAATTCTTTATGAATATCATGGCCTCAGTCACCATCTTTTCAATATCTGGATTAACTTCTCTGACATTTGACACGGAACACCACTTCAAAAACTTCCAACAGAACAACTTTTGTCTCTCTAATACCATCATATGTTGATGATACCCATCATCATGATCTGTTCTCAATACCTTAATCTTCAGAATGTGTAGAATGTGAGTTCTTAATGGGATTGCTTTCTCGATCAACTGATTGCAAGTACATGTAATATCAATCAGTTGCACTTCATTTCCCGAGGTTTAGCTTTCCTGACTGAATCTTTTATGTCATTGTGATGGTAAATAGAGGTCAATTGAATATCATTTAAATTTGCTCTCTACAAAGTGTTAGCAATTTAAAGTTCAGAAAATATGGCCAGGCGCGCTGCTGGAGAGGATTTTGGCTGTGTCATGAAATCCCTCTAATTGAAAGCATCAATGATGAGGATTTTTTTTTATCCGAAACACGTGTCTGGAGCTTCAAAATTGGTTTAAAACTTTCTTCAAGAATGTAAATAGTTGGAACACTTATTGTTCAACATCTGAAGTGTTTAGTTTTTATAGTAATATACGACCAGAAACATTCAAGGTATTAATTCTGCATGAATGAGAGTCCTGCGTACATCAATCGATCATCAGGCATTCTTGTCGAATGAATAACCTGCAGCCTATTTTAAGAACATATTTCGATTGAGTTAAAGAAGATCCTGACGATTATCTCAACAGCACTCACAATAGAGCACAAAATTGAGAATCGACGGACCCATAGCAAGCTAGAGGGAGGACCAGGTGCCCGGGAGGATTAAGCATCTCCTGTTGATTAGCAGTATCCGCCGTCGATGTTCACGCACGAAAATGAAAAGAATATATAAAATACATGCACTGTCTTTTAAAAAAATACATTGCAAAGTTTGGGAGTTGCAAAAACCGAAGTCAGCTTTTCAACATCGACATAGGGAATAGAACAACGTCATGACTAAGCAGGTCTTCAAGATCCACTTCAATAATTGAAAACAACTACACAACCCTGATAGAAATCATCTATGTTTTAAAAACGTCTTCAAATTCATTAGCATCATTTAAAAGCAGATTAATTAACAACCAGACATGCACGTTTAGGGTATTTAAATCTCGTCAGTGATCCTCAATCTTAACAATGAAATATGGCCAAAATGTGTTTTAATTATGTCCAAAATATACCGAAAGACGTAGCAAGATGACTGAAATATGATGCTACAGGACCCAGGTTTTAGAAATTTGTGACAATTTTGTAAACAGAAATTTTCGAATGCGTTTGAAGAAATGACCGACCGAAATTGATCGATCTTGGCTACATGTGCCCTTGGGGACTCCTGGTCCAACAGCAGTGACATTCACCAAGTGGTACAAATGTTAAACGTCTTCAGATTCATTAGCATCATTTAAAAGCAGATTAATTAACATCGTGGACCAGACATGCACGTTATGTATCATAGACAGTAGCCGCTTTCGTTTGAACAATGTCTCAAAAGCTTGCCACAAGACTCCATGTACCAGTAAAATGTTTTTAAAAAGTGTTGACTTGAATACACATATCTTTCTTCTTTCTTTCTTTTTTCTGTAAACGTTTTGCATTTTTCAAAGTCCCAACTTTTAATGGAAAATACCCTTCAAAAATCAAAGTTTTCTCCCTCATTGGCCTTCTCCCACTTAATTTATGAGCAAGTTGCTTAATACGAATTCAGAATAAAAGACGATAAAAAAATATTTCTTTTGGTAGCATAATTGCTGTACCTCATACTAACTACAGTTTGAAAAAGTTCATTGCATTTTGCACATTTTCAGCGTTTTACATCCAAAAGTAGTTGTTTTTCCCAATTTTTTGTACCAGCTAATTGCGAATCTGACTTCTGTATTATTCAAAATGAAAGGCAATAAATTCATTGTGTGTTTGGTACCAAAATTGTTCATTTAGCTACAGAATAAAAACAGATATTGTATTTTTCCAATTTTCAACGATTTTTCACCGAAAATCCATAGTTTTCCCCATTTTAGTGACGAGTAGATTTGTAAATTGAGCTTGAGACTTAAAGACAATTAAATTGTCGTTCTTTTGCTGCCAATTTTGTTGATCTAGCTGCAGCGTGGAAAAAGTAATTGAATTTTTCCTATTTTCAATGGTTTTTATTCGAAAAATACCATTTTACCCCAAAATTTCGAAATGCCCAAGGATGCCAGAGTGGCATCCGCCGGATTATCAAATAAGAGGGTATTGACAACACTTTAATGCAAAAACATTTTGTGCGTAAGAAATTTTTGGGTTTCATGAATGGCACCTAGACTATAACAAAAGTGAGGTTGAATATCATATTTTCAGAAAACAAGTTTAATCATGTAGGTCAAGGTCATGAGATAAACATTTTAGAAACTTTTAATATATTTTCATAAGTAATCCACGTATGTTAAATCAAATATCTTTCAATAAGCAATAAAGTTAATTTTAAAGAAATTTACATGTAGGTAGAGCATCAAGGTCAAGGTTAAGACTGAGGTTAAAAATTTGGTATCTTTAGACAAATCTTGACACAAGAAATACAAGTGTGAAGTTTCAATTCCATATTGCTAACCATTCAAGAATAAGAAAAGTAGGTCAAACGTCTAGGTCAAGGCCATAAGGTCAAAATTGTTTGTATCTGTTTTCTTGTCACGAGGAAAACATGTGTGAAATATCAAAGTCTTCTCGCTTAACAGTCAGAAGCCATGGAGTGTGACATCTAAACTTTGACAGGCAGACGGACGGACGACCGGACAACGAATGTAAAACGTCTTCACATTCAATAGCATCATTTAAGAACAGATAAATTTGCAGCATGGACCAGACATGCACGTTACAGGTACTTAACCCTCGTCAGTGATCCTCAGTCTAAATGATGAAATGTGGCCGAAGAGTGTAAAAATTTTCATGTCCAAAAATGTACCGAAAGACTTAGCAGGATGGGTGGGATATGATGCTACAGGAGAAATTTGAGAAATTTCAAGAAAATTTGATAACATAACTTTTCGAATGCGTTGAAGAGACATACGATCAACCGAAGTTGATAGAACTTGGCTACATGTGCCAAAGGGATCACTAAGTGCCGTAATGCTTCGCTAGCGACACAAACACACGTCACATACATAATGATAACTATTTGCTGATACTACCCCTATCGCACTGTCGCCAACGTTGAAGTGTTGAGACCAACTCAACAAAATGTTGATCTTCACCGGCTCACATATGCAAATTTCTCCTTTTAAGCTTTTGAAACAACTGTTCGATTCATATGGAAGGGGTTAAGATTCTTTCTACTCTGTGTACTTAAACCCATCTATGTTTGCTGATATGGCATTATCACTGGTTCCTGGTACATTAGGTTTTCAAGGCAATGTGAAACTTGTGCAAAAGAAAGAGTTATTCTCAATATAAACTTTAAAAGATTGCAATCGACTTCATAACAGAAAGGTTACTGATTCGAACCGCATAATGACCACGTACGGTTTCGCCGACACTATACAGTTAAAGTACACCATTGAGGGAGTAAGCATGATTCTGGTTTCCCGAAACTAGATCTATTTCCCGAGGCGAAGCCTCGGGAAATAGGTCTGGTCGAGGGAAACAAGAATCTAATAACCCCTTCAATGGTATACTTTAACTGTTTTATTATACCGTCACGTGTTGTAGATTCTCCCCATTTCGAAGTCACGCGCTGTAGCTCTGTGCCAATTCGAAGCTATATCCCTAGGGAAATAGTGTTCTCGACTAACGCACCCTTTGCAAGGAAATAGTCTCACCAGGCGGTTACAGCTAGTTTTAATGAGTATCGGTATAGTACATATATATATATATATATATACACTCAAGTGTTACATGTAACGTATGTAAAAACGTCCTCGTCTTTGTTATGTATGTCTGTCTGTGATGTTTAGAACAAAATAGAGTTTTCACATAAAAATTCTCATCAATCTGATATCCTAAAAAAGTCAAATTTTGTTCTGTTACGTACACGCATAGTATTGTACTTGTTTTTCTTTATAAATAATATGTAAAAATTTAATAAAAGTTTGCTTTCAAGAAATATATTTGTGAAAACTGAAAAAAATGACTTTAATGTCATCGATTGAATTATTAGAAAATAAAAGGATTATTATCATTTCTCCCTCTCTCGCTTCATCGATCACTTGCTCAAATTCATCCCAAAGAGTTAAAGAACAACCAAAAAATCAATGAAATCAATGAAGACGACGGATTTCTACAAAAGCTTTATTGTGTAAATTAGCAATAGTACTAGTATTGCGTACAATCGCAAACAATGTTTCTTATGTAAGCAATACTTTGAATTGATACCTCACCTTTTTTCTTTTTGTCTGTAAGGCGAATTGTGAATCCATTGGTGCATACTTGGCGGAAATAGAGACTGCGGAAGAGAATGAATTCTTGTCACAACATATTCAAAATTCTGGTAAGAAATTACAAGTGTTCAAACTTGTCACCTTCTTGAATAAGATTTCAAACGAATTTTAATACACCAGACACTATATCCTCATTATTTGTACTTCAAACCATTCAGTGATTTCCAGTCACAGCCACACGATTATGTATGGAGTCTGTTGAAAATTAGGGGATAGACGTACTGTGTTTTGTGGTTCCGACAGGTATATGTTGGATATACTGTTGGAAACGCAGTTATACCGTCGGGGACAAGCCCCGACGGTATAACTGCGTTTCCAACAGTATATCCAACATATACCTGTCGGAACCAGAAAACACAGTACTTTTATCCCTATTCTAATTCATGTGACATATTTTAACTTTTTATACCCCTCAGAAAGTCTCACGTATCGCTTTAGAGGTGACGTTGCTACGGAGGACTAAAAACGACCAACAGAAATTATTGCGCTGCAAAATATGAAATACAACTGCTTCGTATTTATTACAATGGCGAAAATTCAAAGTGTAATCAATAATAAACTTACTTGCTCTGTTGTTTACATGTGGAGAACGCCATATACACGCTCATACCTTGTAGTTTTACGTCACAGTATGACTTCACAGGAGCGAAGAACAAAGGGAAGCATGACGTCATACGCAAAAAGTGCGCTAAAGCTTGAACGTTCAAATTTACGTAGGAATACATTTTAAAGTATGTCAAGTGAGTCGGTTTGCGGCATGTATATCGTCGTTATACATGCTTGTAGAAATCCTGTGAACCAATCAGAATGCGTGAAACAAACAGAATGAATTGGAATGGTCCCTTGAACTCGACATCTTCATATCAATCTTAGACAGAGAAATTTTTTTGAGAAAACAAGTTTTGAAAACTCCTCCTCGCTTTCTCAGACAATATAGATTTTGAATAAATATCATGAAAATTGGTGAATTTGTCAATTTTTTTCATAAAATTAGCATAATTTTTGCACATCTTTAATATTGAGAAAATATAGAGCAGAATTGCTTTTTCATAATGACACTTAAAGACATGCAAAGGCAACAAAACATTAATGTATAAAAATTGTTCAGAGGGCTGCTCGATATTACTATATATAAGGAAGTATTTTGAATATGTGCCCCGAAATAACGTTTTTCCAAATGATTTCAAATTGGCAAAACACACCAATTTTGAAGCCCTAAATAAAAAAAATTGAGAAAAGGACAAGCCCCGACGGTATAACTGCGTTTCCAACAGTATATCCAACATATACCTGTCGGAACCAGAAAACACAGTACTTTTATCCCTATTCTAATTCATGTGACATATTTTAACTTTTTATACCCCTCAGAAAGTCTCACGTATCGCTTTAGAGGTGACGTTGCTACGGAGGACTAAAAACGACCAACAGAAATTATTGCGCTGCAAAATATGAAATACAACTGCTTCGTATTTATTACAATGGCGAAAATTCAAAGTGTAATCAATAATAAACTTACTTGCTCTGTTGTTTACATGTGGAGAACGCCATATACACGCTCATACCTTGTAGTTTTACGTCACAGTATGACTTCACAGGAGCGAAGAACAAAGGGAAGCATGACGTCATACGCAAAAAGTGCGCTAAAGCTTGAACGTTCAAATTTACGTAGGAATACATTTTAAAGTATGTCAAGTGAGTCGGTTTGCGGCATGTATATCGTCGTTATACATGCTTGTAGAAATCCTGTGAACCAATCAGAATGCGTGAAACAAACAGAATGAATTGGAATGGTCCCTTGAACTCGACATCTTCATATCAATCTTAGACAGAGAAATTTTTTTGAGAAAACAAGTTTTGAAAACTCCTCCTCGCTTTCTCAGACAATATAGATTTTGAATAAATATCATGAAAATTGGTGAATTTGTCAATTTTTTTCATAAAATTAGCATAATTTTTGCACATCTTTAATATTGAGAAAATATAGAGCAGAATTGCTTTTTCATAATGACACTTAAAGACATGCAAAGGCAACAAAACATTAATGTATAAAAATTGTTCAGAGGGCTGCTCGATATTACTATATATAAGGAAGTATTTTGAATATGTGCCCCGAAATAACGTTTTTCCAAATGATTTCAAATTGGCAAAACACACCAATTTTGAAGCCCTAAATAAAAAAAATTGAGAAAGGGAGTGAAAGAAATTAGTCTAATCCCTACAGGGGCCTACACTTTAGATTACGTCTTTAGCACGGAAAGGGGGCCATTTACGGTGGCCGTAAAGGGCCGTGTTGAAAATTAAATTATTTCGTGGGAACGAAATATTATTTCGAGGGAAAGAAATGTATATTTTTATTAAACTTCTTAACCAGACAGGGTGATTCTGATATGCCCAATAAACTTCAATTCCGGATCTTTGAAGGACAAACCCTATTTAAAATAATTTTAGAGCAGCTTTTCTAATTTCGACGTTTTCCATTTTGATATCTTTCAAAATCTGACTGGTGTACGCATGCGTAGAGGCATAAATTACTTCATTCCCACGAAATAATTATTTCGTTTCCTCGAATTATTTCGTTTCCTCGAAATATTATGTCGAGGGAACGAAATATAATTTCGTGAGAACGAAATAAATTTTATTTTTCTAACGGTCCTTTACGACCACCGTAGCCACTTTACTATTTAAACTATAAACTCCGCCCTCATTGGTATCACTGGGGGGTTCAGGCAAAAACAACCCTGATTATTTGGCATTTGCATTTTTTTTTCCAAAATATTGAAACTTGTAAAGGGAATTATTGTTGACCATCTATCGATCAAATACCACATGTACTTTAAATATTCAAGCGTGTTCTTATGTATCATATATACATATATACTTAGCAGAACGCATATTATGAACGTATTTCTTAACATTCAAAGAACTGAAATCCTCTTTTTTGCCTAGTATCAGATTGGTTAGTTTTGATTGGAGGAACAGATGAGAAACAAGAAGGAAATTGGATATGGTCGGGGAGTAGCCGCAATCTTGATTATACTAACTGGAACACCGGCGAACCAAATAATTATGGCATTGGAGAAGACTGCGTATTAATTTATGGTGGAGATATGAAATGGAGAGATACATCATGTTATATTGATTATTATTCTGTTTGTGAAGTCGATATTACACCATAATGATAATAAAGGGTTTATTCTTTGCCTGTACATACTAATCATTCCTGCAAAGAAAACAAAGCAACCTGCAGAAGAATAGTGTTAGGCATTTCCAACTCGTGGAACTATCTGCTTTCTTTATTATGCACAAAGATTATCTTAAACCTAGGTGTCATAACAATCAAACTTTAATTCCATTGATTGGGACCGAATTTAAATTTCAAGAGATGATTATGCCATTTCCTGTAGTTGAATTTATCTATTTATTTTGTAACTAGATTTTGTAACTATTCACACTTATTTGAATTGGGACCTAATTTACATTTTAAGAGATAATTATGCCTTTATTTTCCTTTTCTTCATTTTTCTGACAATGGTCTTGATGACACTGCGCTTTATTCGAACTTGTATTTTTGTTCCAGAATCTTTTCAGTATAGCACTCTGACTATCCGATGGAACGCCATGACGGCCGATGTCTAAATATCGTCATAGAGGACTGGGTCTCGGCTCAATAATGTACTGATGACTTGAAAGCATCAAATGTTAACTTGTGGACAGAGACATTTAAATAAAAGAGTATTATATCACAATGGATGTGATTTAGGCATCCACATAGTAAATTCTCAGGACTTGTACCTAGACTAACTGTGAAGACGATACTCCATGTCGGGCCCAGTGCCGTCTTGTTTATGTGGTCATTTTACAATGAGGAGGTAATTTCAACTACAATTGCTCGTTATTCGAGACCTTTGGGTAACCGGAGAAAGTGGGAGGGTTGTGCGCACGTTATCCAGATAACCACACCATTTTCTACTTAGAAAATTGAACTTTATTTATGTTTAAAAGTTTAACAATTAAGTTATACAAATTATATTATATTTATGTCTCACGTTGGCCCAGATGTTGGCGTGAGGGGGTCCAAGGAGCAGGATTAAATCGGAGTGCCCGGAGAAAAAAACCCTGCCGACTGGGTGGGGGACCACATATCCTCCCACATAAAACCCTTCGCCGAATCAGGAATTCGAGCCCCGGACCTTAAAGGTGAGAAGCGAGCTCGCTACCACTGCGCTAAACTGACCTGACACCATTTGCTACTTGCATGGCAGATGGCCGTCATATACACTGCCATCCATAAATAACTATACAAACAAGGAAATCATTCTAAATTCTTTATAAGTTTCTCCTAATTTTTCAATCCTGAACTTGACAGAATCATAATAATTGGCTTCACATAATTCAAAATTATGAATTGTGATGAGGAAAATGTAAAAAGAAACTTTTTTCATCTGCACAATTTTTTCCAAAAATTGTCATTTTTATGTAAAAAGAACAAAAAATTCAAAATCATGAAATATTTGGGTCAAGTTTGTTACAAATGATTTCTACAAGATTCATTATTAGAATCATATAGCAATGGATTTGAAACTGTTCATTTTATAACAGCAGCATGAGTAGAAATAGTGTATACTAATTTATGGATGGCAGTGTATGTCGGCACATATTGTCCATAGGTCTCTTTGGTTTATGTTAAATACCCGAAGCGTGCATGTCTGGTCCATGCTTTAAATTTATCTGCTCGATAATGATGCTAATGAATTTGAAGACGTCAAAAATATGTGTAGTCATTTGTGTTTAATGTATCTATACGGCATGTGCTGTTCAATGTCTCTTTTACGTCCCTTGATGTGCTTGTCTGCTCTGTGTTTTTGCATAGCTTGTTTTCGTGCTTTGATGTTGGAGCTGTATTAACATGATTAAAGAATTGTTTGAGATCCCTCGAAGCTGTAAAAAATCATCATCAACGCCTTCTATCACACCGCTTATATAATCCTTAAGGTATTCTTGAACCCGTTATACATTTTCAATGATGAATATCAGATAAAGAATACAAAATACGTGTATGCTATTTCCAGATCAAGTGAGGCATTCTTTGTCACATACTTTATAACCCCGGAACTTCCCGATAATAACTTATCGATATTTGTCGACAAATTGTAAAATTATGAATAAATATAACATGAAGTGCTAAATTAGGGTGCAACAGAATATGATGTAAGGTAATGGACCCATCTACAGCTTTGTGGTCACAACTTTTCCAGCGTCGCACGTTGACCAACCATTAAATGGGATTCCATTACAGATACTGTCCAAATAGGCACTGACCATTTGCCCTATCTGACAGTTTATCAACTTTTCAAGTGATTAATCATTAGTCCGTTTCAGCCAGCAGAGCACGGACTGTTTTCCGTACGCCCATTAATTATGATATCCATTTACAATGTTTTTGTGTTTCCTTTGACCCGTAAATTTTATTGTATTGTTTGTAATGCAATCTTACAGTTAGAAGAATTATTCATACAACTTTCTTGGGGACCTCTGTATATCCAGCTCCTACAGTAGGAGGGATGTGCGGATGTAATCCGGATAACTACGTTATCTGCTCTGAATTTAATAAATGTCCGTCCGAAATCAGCACTGGGTACATCTTAAATCTTAATCCCCTTTCGTTTGTGTGTTGTCCAGTTGTAAGTTTTATCTCATCGACAAAATACGTACAGCTTCTAGATTGATTTCATGCAGTAGAAGATTACATTTTGGAGGCTCTGTTCCGAGTTTCGATATAAAGGACCATAGTACGACAGACTCTGTTCGATTTTTCGATTTCGTTGAAACCATTTCGAATTTGTGTAGAGATGCAACTGTCTCTTCAGTGGTGCCACCTACAATTAATTTCGTTTTCAAATTAAGACTATGTGTAGATAACTCATATGTATAATGGTATCCTTCAGTGATGTGATCAGATTGCTTTCTGTACCTGTGTTTATTTTCTTTCTCGTCGCATTTGTGTGTGTGTTCTGCTGTGATCAGTGTAATGTCGTCATGTCGGGGATCTCCTACTTGTCTTATATAGTATTCGATAAAATTCAAAATTAGACATTTTCCATTATGTACAATACACTTTCCTATCAAACTGTAGTTTTCCATCCTCTTTTTATTTTTTTTTTTTTTTATTTTTTCTTTTTTATTGTTTTTACATATCATTTTATTATTATTATTTTTTATCTCATGTGTGCAGAGTATCTTTTTCTGGCAAAAAAAGTAGGCAAGAAGAACTAAACGAACACTTTCTAGTACATCATTGTATCTTACTTTATTATCAGGTATTATAAACACATTTCTCATTACACCGTCATACCAAAGTAGATATCATATTACATTTTTTTATGAATGTTTACAACAACAACAACAAAACATGAAAACAATCTGCATGCAGCTTGGTGCAAGGAATAATTAAAGGGTTAATAACATATTATGTATGCAAATGGATTTTACATGTAACTTATCAAAGAAAAACACATTGTCATTGAACGTAATCTCTAAAATTCTTATTTTTATCAAAGTTCTTAAGAAATAAATTTCTTTAACCATTCTTCAACCTCGTCGATTCGATACCCTATAGGCCCCCTTTCTCCTGCATAAACAATTACGTTATCAAGTATAATATATAGACGCTCATAAAATGCACCGTAATTCAAGTTAGCCTTGTTAGTCATGTCATCTACCACGATTGTACATTTCGGTACAATTTTTGTTAAATTCGAGGCGGCTTTAAGCCTGTCTTCTAATGACGCATGCGCATTGATGTCAAAATTATTCCCAAATTTCCAACCGTCTGATGGATGCGCTTCTTCAATATAAATCAATAGAAAGTCGGCATTTTTCGCAAAACGATCGATTAGTTGTTTAAACCGATCAAGTTTTGCGACGAATGGCGGTCAGGTACAGCTTCCAAAATTTAACACCAGAGGGCGCCCTTGTTTTTGAAAACTTAGCAGTTTGACGACACTTCTGGTTAATGTGATGACGTTAGAATCCGGGGCCTTTCTTCCATAGTCTGCTTGGCGAAAACAGTTATTGTAGCGCGCATACCAAAACGATTTTAAATAAGTCAGAGTAAATACGGTATCCTCGTAGTTTTCTTTCTTTTCCAGGACCGGGGTTCCTTCCAGAGTTTGTGCTATTGAGTTGTTCATTTTCTCCCGCTTGGAGGGAATGACGTAGATGTACATCAGGTAGAAGGTCATGAAAAGCGTTTTGAGGAGAAGGGCAGACAACCTTATTAAAACCGTCAATCTAAACATCATCGATCTGAGAAAAAAATAAAGAATATAGTACAAAGTATTAAACATATATATTTTGTTGCTTATATTTCATATTGCATCCCCCCTTTTTGTGTCGCCGGGGAAGCATGGCGACACTTAGGGATTACTTTGTCCGTTTTCCGTCTGTCCGTCTGGGTGTCACACCCCATAACTTTTGATTGGTAAGTGATGGACTTTGATATTCCTTGTGACAAGACCTTTCTACACATACCATATCTTTTCACCTCGTGACCTTGACCTAGATATTTAACATACTTTTCAAAAAACTATAAGACTGGCTTTATGTTTTGTGTCGCCTGCGAAGCATAGCGACTTAGAGATCACTTCGCCCGTTGTCCGTCTGTCTGTCACACTTGGGTGTCTTACCCCAAAACTTTTGATTGGTAAGTGATAGGGCTTTGATATTTTATTTATATATGTATTCTTTGTGACAAGACATTTCTATACGTGCTATAAATTTTGACTTCATGACCTTGATCTAGATATTTGACCTACTTTTTAAAAAAATATAAGATTGGCTATAACTTTTGATTGGCATGTGTATACCTCGTGACAAGATCTTTCTTCACATACCGTAATTTTTGATATTGTACGCGTGACTTTGACCTAACTATTTGATTTTTCAAAAAAAATAAGATTGGCTATATTTTTTGATTGGTAAGTGATAGGACTTTGTTAATTCACATATGTATTCCTTATAAAAAGACCTTTCTAAACATTCCATAGTTTTTTACCTAGTGACTTTGCCCTAGATACTTAACCTACTTTCAATAAAAAGAAAAAAATAAGCCGCTTCGCAGGCGACACAAGCACTCCTTTGAGTGCTATTTTGTTTTCAGATTACCCTTTTCTTCCTTATAATTTTCGAATTAAGCTTGAAATAATTTTAATTGAGTTTTAAAAATCATTAAACAAATACCTTTTTCAGCTCATTTGAATAGTCCGAAAAACGTTGAATTTGTACGTTAAATAAAATTATAAATGTCCGACATGTACAGTCAACACATAGGGTGTACACAGACATGCCTTATCAGCTGGGATAAGAGTGCAAAACAAGGTAAACGTGTAGATTGATATGAATGTGAAAAAAACTGACGGGCATCATTAATAACAATGTACTTTAACAAGAGTTTCGGAAGGGGAGGAGGGGGGGGGGTTGGAGGCAACGGGAATACTTGCAATCCATCGAAGTCTTCTGTGTTTTTAAAGGAATTTTGCTTTGTTTTCCACATGTTTTCTGTAAATAGAAATATACGTAGTATGTCAATGAATATGTTAAGCTAATGGTACTCGTAGTCCTTTCATGAATACGCGTGAATTAATTTCATGCTGCAGCAGCACCAGAAGGGGAGGGGGGTCATATATCACAGACTTGGAAGGGGGGCTTTATATCTACGGTTTCAAAAAACCTATACACAAAAATTATGAAAAAAAAAGATGTATTAATTTTGAAAACTGACATGCATATGACATTTTAGAGTATAGATTCCTGACGTGCATGTCTTAATAAAATGTCTATGAATGTTTTACCATTCAAATTTGATTGGAGTCATGAACAAAATACTTTATCATGTTTATGTTTATTTTGTAACTCAGGTATCCGTTGTACAAATAAATACCAAGTGTTTTATATAGTTAGAATCATGACATACGTTTACCTAAATATACCCAATACAATATAAATAATTGATTCTATCATCAAAGGTCAACATGCCGACAGTCACTTAAGCCACGGAAACTATCGAGACACTGCCGAAGATTACCGAGATAATTTTAACACTGTTTAAATGGACGAGACGTCCGCGAGATCTTCATTTGTACATTGGATACGTTATAGATTATTTTTAAACCCTCTGTTATGTTTTTGGGGGTTATTTTTTTTTGGGGGGGGGGGTTGTATCTGTTTTGTTGATCTTTTGTGGTATTGGGGGGAGGGGGGGTTCTGATTTTTTTTTCCGCTTTTTATTTTGTGCACGTGTTTGTTTTGTTTAGGTTTTTAAAGAAATAATCATTTTTGATTTAAGAAAAATTAGAATATGATGTTAACGTTGGTGTTTTGACGATGACACTTTATTTCTGATATACGAGGGCTGCTCGATAAATTCGTAGACATGTTTAATAAACTTTTTCCGTTATCGTCAAACATTTTTTTCACATACTAAATTATTCCTTAAGATTTCATATTCTTATTGTGCAAAATTTAAAGCAATCGGTCAATTAGGAGAGAAATACGGTGTTTTTCTTTAGGAGTGATTTCGGAAATCGGCGCAGTAAATTACGTCCAAAACGACGCCATGCAAATTACTGAGTACTTATCATTTTTATCCTATTCTTCTGTCTCTAAATTTGAAATCATATTGAGGCATAAGTCGTTTAATGTATGTCAATCACTTCAAAAATAAGTCATACGAATTAAAATAGGCAATCATGTGCTCAAATTATTCCCTGGTTCTATATTAAATCTGTTCACAATAGGTGCATAAAGAACTTCATTTTAGAACGTATGGATCATTCAGTTTTGTTTTCTCATGTCGTCCAAATCATTCTTTTTAAATGATTTTCATCAAATTAACTCCTTCGTTGCAAACTATAAGCATAGTGACGTGCGCTCGAAACATTTTCTTGCATTCCATATGTATCATGTATAAAAGTATAATGTCTTTGTGGAGTTTTATAACAGCTTGAATAAAAGATCTATGGTATCATTTTCTAAATTGCAGGAAGACATCATTATTTCCAAGCACACTTCTTGATGGTGCTTCTTTTAACAATGATATCTAAATACCAATGTATCGTAAAAAAATCAAATTTCAGTATGATAACTTTCAAATTCTATGAAATAATAATCATATACATCGACTTTCTCGGCGTCCGCAGTTAGAATATAATAAAGGAATTATGAGCGTGTGTACACGATTTCGATATCTCAATTTTCGTACTGCGCCGCTATACGTCACAACACATAATTTGAGACAATGATTTAAGTGACATAATATTTCAATCACCATGATATAGTATGAATTGATTTTAATTAACCTCATCAATGTATTGTAAGAAAATTGTAAGGTTACTGTCACGCATTTCTGAAGTATTGCGGTTGTCTACGAACTTTTCGAACAACCCTCGAACTTGTCAAGTAATGTAGAGAAAAACCTCAGTGTTGTCTTCTTTCAATAAATTGAAACACTTACATAAGGCTTTGATCAATGTTGTTGTAATATTAAGTACTTGTACATTCCATTCCTGCATGTGTGTTAATCAAAAATTAAATTAAATCATTGAGAATCTATGAATTATCTCATAATTTTGCGGAAAAAGGAATAGACAAAATTCTATTTCTATCGTTCAGAGGTCGAATATTTATGTTACATGATGTACGTAACATGTACGAGAAATAGTTGGACTCTGTCACCTCTTGTTATCTTACACCATATTGACGATTTATGACGAGTATAACAAGAAAATGAGCGTAGAGTACTTTGTACGTAATTAATTACAGCGAGTACACCATACTAAAAGTATAATTAATTAGCAAGCTCCATTGACTTTTATCGTCGTGCACGTACAATTATAAATATGCACATCAAGAAATAGTACTTTCGAGTAACGACAATTCGACGTAAATTTATTCTTACATTTGGTACTATTAATTAATGCGCATGAGACATTATTTGTCCCCTACATATATAGATTACCGAATCATAGCCCGTCAAGAGAGGGAAATAAATAAGTCACCTCGGGCTAAAAAATAGCCGTGGTGTCCGGAGAGAGAAGAAAGCCCTGGTCAGTTTCCGTCACGGCATTGGTCTTGGTTATTTCCTCTCCCGGACTTCATAGAATCATGTTCGATTTTGGATTTTACATTTTAATACAGTCTCTAGTTGTTTGTATTGTTTCCGGATTTCCATCCGGGGCACCAGAACGGGCTTGTTTTTTCATGATACCTCGCCACACTCATCCCCATACTGGAAGACCGGTTTTTACACAACATACACTCTCACCTTATAATATTTCAGTCGACAGAACAACATTTTCGTCGGATAGACCAGTGAGAGGTAAGTCAAAAGATTGATTTTCGAAAAATAAAATGTTTTTCAAATAAATATTACTTTAATAACCAATTTTGAAAAAAGGAAAAAAATGTATTTACAATAAAGTCAGTAAAACAAAACAAGGACAGACTGTCAGTGGTATAAATTCTCAAACATATTTCAAATATTTTCTGAAAATACTCAAAAATTAAGCCGCGATAAAGTGTTGAGGGAGAATATTCTGAAATCATCTATTTCAATCGTCATTTAAAGGAATGTTATTCAATTGATAGAAATCATGATATTCGTAGAAGAGGTGAAATGAATCTTACATAAGTAGTCCCAAATAAGTCAGTGCATATTCTAACTGTATTCTTTATAATTTCAAGAAACCATTCTTTAAACGAAAATTAGATATTCAAGTATTTCTTACGATATCGAAGACGCAGATGAGCTAGAAATAAACCATTAATTTTAAGAAAAAATCTACAGTAATATAACGCGGTTGTTGACAAGGGTCTTACTCAACGAAAACAAAAATGTTTTCGAAGTAAAACCTTATGTTTCCTTTTTTTTTTTCGACTACAATGTTTGGTAAAAACACAATCAAAACGTTAAGTGCCGTATAATTTGTTTATTGGAAAATAGGTTATTTAGTCGATCCATAATCCGACATGATACAATGTAAACTTATGATTTTCTTCCATTACAATCATGTATGTTGGTTAGAGTATTATTTTGAAAACAACCTAGCGAGTCAACCGACGCTCTTATACGGTAATCATTCGTGCACGCATAAAAACGTAGGACATGAAGGTCCAAAGAAATTACCTGTTTGCAATTTGATTTACAAAATTCAGAAAAAAAATATTATGATAAAAGATATAAGATTTTCAATTTAAGCAGTCTCACCATTTCTGTTTTTTTTTCCGGTAAGAAGTACCGAAAGGTATTTTGTCCAATACGTCCTACTTAATTTCTTTGGATTTCTACGAAAGCAGTTTAGATCGTGAATTTTCAGATTTTGTCAACTTGTGTTGATGATTATTTTCTATGTTATAATTTCCAGTGGATCGTTCAAATATAATTTTTTTCTGTATGAAACAAAAGTATTGACCACGAACATTTTTAAAGAATAGACTGACTGACAGCAAGAATTTTGTGAAAGCTAAATATTTGTTTATAACTGTGATTTACACTTTTCAGACTTCTTGTATTCTGTCATATTTTACTCTATGAAAATGTTCATCGAATACATAAGAGAAGGGTCGTAGCAACGCTTGGTTTGGCACGTGACATTCCCTGGACGCTCGTGCGGGAGGCGTTAATGTCGTAAATGTGTACAAGGGCTTTATGACTTACTTGATCATATACAACATGTTTTCTGTTTCGTAGGTGTTCGTATAACATATAAGTGATATTATATCCATGACACAAGGGGAAATTGAAATAATTATTGCAATATGTATATATAACCTAAGAAACATAATTTATTATATATATATAACCATGGTATTTTGACGTTTCTCCGTAAACAAGAACGAGGCGGAGCTTAAAGCAGATCACTTCGAAGGCCTATTATTGGCTAGATTTAAAAGATGCCGTCTATTAGGGAACGATCATTTGATCCTGTGTGTGTGGGTGTGGGTGTGGGGGGGGGGGCTGGTAATTTTTTTTCGGGTCAGATTATATATTTTCAACACAGGGCCGGCAGGATTATTCATTTTCCAGTAACATTTATTTTTCAACTAGTAACAACCCTGACAAGTAAAAATAAAAACCAAATGAAGAACATACGCACACAGACACCCGGGTTATGTCCGTTAAATATGCCAGCAATAATTCACAATGTGTAAGACATTCTTATCACTTCAATAAGTCTATATAATTATGAATGCATGTACCATGCACCTGCATATTCTAAAATCAATTTTTACATCACATTGGGAGAGGGGTATGCCAAGAAAGTTATGCTGTGCCGAATACAAAAGTAGGTAGATGATAGGCATTGCTATAAGACTTGAAGCTTTTCAAATACGCATTTTTGTTTTAACTTTTTTATTTAAACTTCGTACTGCATAAATGTCTAAATAACACTTCATATAACATTTTGTGGAAAGGCGAGCGTAGCGAGCCCGAAATTTTTTTTATTGTAAGGCGAGCGAAGCGAGAGTATTATTATTTTTTTCTTGTTGCTAGCCAAGCAAGCTGAAATTTGTTACAGAGAATGGCGAGCGAAGCGAGCCGAAAATTTTTGAAAATTGAACACGTATGTGAACCAGAATATTTATTTCCACAACAAAGAGGGTCAGATATTTATCTTTGACATTTTCTGGGTTAGAATATTAATTTCCAAAACCTGCCAGCCCCCCCCCCCCTCCATCAGGATTAAAAGGTCGTCCCCTTATCAACTGCCAGCCCTCCCCTCCCATCAGGATTAAATGTTCGTCCCCTTATCAATTCTAGGACTATTCATGAAAATAGAGTCTAAATATACATGTATAAATATTTTGATTAACATGCAAAACATTCATAGATATATTGATTATTGATTCTTTTGAAATTATCAGAAATGCGTGTGTTCATGACTAGCAAATCTAGTTCAGTCAATTCAAAATCTTACATATCATACGTCATTCATGATTATTGTTCACGAATCTAGACGCATTCATTCTGAAGTACATGTAACTGCGGCGGGAGTGATATAAATGACACTATGTCTGTAGCCATATATATACAATGTATAAAGTACTACTGGTATAAAATAAATTGTGGGCTGACTTCGTCAGTAAAGTACGTAGGTCCATTCTTCGTATTATGCTCAAAGTGACCGCAGCAAAGCACAAAAGTCATTAAACCGGATGTTTTATGTGTGCTAAAATTACTCCGCGGTCAGTATGCACCTTATCACCTTCTACTTTGTCATCTACGTGTATATCCGACAAGAAAAAAGGACGAGTATAATGCATGGTGAAAATTAATCTAACAACGTACATGTATTTTGTTATGACGGAGGGCACCTATAATTCATTTTTGTCGTATTGTACAACGATAATACCTGTATTATATTACATTTCTGACATGCGCAATGACAGCAGATTTGCTGGCAGCACTGAATACTTACTTCTACTTAATGAATACACATCATTATTATGCGTGTTTATATATAAATGCATGTACGTACATGTATGCAAGATATGATATATACATTAGTGAGATGTTCAGTTTTCTGTGAATACTAGAAACAGAGTTGTTTACCCCTTTCAATGATTCTTATTGGACATTTTTCAAGTTGGACGTACTTCGGACTTCGCACTTTAGGGGTCATATGAAAGAAATCAAGTGCATTCAAAAACGTAAAATATGAACACACAATAGACGAAATTACGCTTGAGAGCTTTGAATATTTATATTCATACATAAAATTAAATAAAGTATTCTACGCTCATGGGGATAACATCAACAATTTGCGTTTGAAAACACAGAGAAGACATACTCAGCAAGAGACACAAAAAGGGAAAAGGAACACCAAACACGACACCAAAACACAGAGAAGACAAACTCAGCAAGAGACACAAAAAGGGAAAAGGAACACCAAACACGACACCAAAACACAGAGAAGACAAACTCAGCAAGAGACTCAAAAAGGGACAAGGAACACCAAACACGACATCAAAACACAGAGAAGACATACTCAGCAAGAGACTCAAAAAGGGAAAAGGAACACGAAACACGACATCAAAACACAGAGAAGACAAATTCAGCAAGAGAAACAAAAAGGGAAAAGGAACACCAAACACGACACCAAAACACAGAGAAGACAAACTCAGCAAGAGACACAAAAACGGAAAAGGAACACCAAACACGACACCAAAACACAGAGAAGACAAACTAAGCAAGAGACACAAAAACGGAAAAGGAACACCAAACACGACACCAAAACACAGAGAAGACAAACTCAGCAAGAGACTCAAAAGGGGAAAAGGAACACCAAACACGACACCAAAACACAGAGAAGACAAACTCAGCAAGAGAAACAAAAAGGGAAAAGGAACACCAAACACGACACCAAAACACAGAGAAGACAAACTCAGCAAGAGACACAAAAAGGGGAAAAGGAACACCAAACACGACACCAAAACACAGAGAAGACAAACTCAGCAAGAGACTCAAAAAGGGACAAGGAACACCAAACACGACATCAAAACACAGAGAAGACATACTCAGCAAGAGACTCAAAAAGGGAAAAGGAACACGAAACACGACATCAAAACACAGAGAAGACAAATTCAGCAAGAGAAACAAAAAGGGAAAAGGAACACCAAACACGACACCAAAACACAGAGAAGACAAACTAAGCAAGAGACACAAAAACGGAAAAGGAACACCAAACACGACACCAAAACACAGAGAAGACAAACTCAGCAAGAGACTCAAAAAGGGAAAAGGAACACCAAACACGACACCAAAACACAGAGAAGACAAACTCAGCAAGAGAAACAAAAAGGGAAAAGGAACACCAAACACGACACCAAAACACAGAGAAGACAAACTCAGCAAGAGACACAAAAAGGGAAAAGGAACACCAAACACGACACCAAAACACAGAGAAGACAAACTCAGCAAGAGACTCAAAAAGGGACAAGGAACACCAAACACGACATCAAAACAAAGAGAAGACATACTCAGCAAGAGACTCAAAAAGGGAAAAGGAACACGAAACACGACATCAAAACACAGAGAAGACAAATTCAGCAAGAGAAACAAAAAGGGAAAAGGAACACCAAACACGACACCAAAACACAGAGAAGACAAACTCAGCAAGAGACTCAAAAAGGGAAAAGGAACACCAAACACGACACCAAAACACAAAGAAGACAAACTCAGCAAGGGCACAAAAAGGGAAAAGGAACACCAAACACGACACCAAAACACAGAGAAGACAAACTCAGCAAGAGACACAAAAAGGGAAAAGGAACACCAAACACGACACCAAAACACAGAGAAGACAAACTCAGCAAGAGACTCAAAAAGGGAAAAGGAACACCAAACACGACACCAAAACACAGAGAAGACAAACTCAGCAAGGGCACAAAAAGGGAAAAGGAACACGAAACACGACATCAAAACACAGAGAAGACAAACTCAGCAAGAGAAACAAAAAGGGAAAAGGAACACCAAACACGACACCAAAACACAGAGAAGACAAACTAAGCAAGAGACACAAAAAGGGAAAAGGAACACCAAACACGACACCAAAACACAGAGAAGACAAACTCAGCAAGAAACTCAAAAGGGGAAAAGGAACACCAAACACGACACCAAAACACAGAGAAGACAAACTCAGCAAGAGAAGCAAAAAGGGAAAAGGAACACCAAACACGACACCAAAACACAGAGAAGACAAACTCAGCAAGAGACACAAAAAGGGAAAAGGAACACCAAACACGACACCAAAACACAGAGAAGACAAACTCAGCAAGAGACACAAAAAGGGAAAAGGAACACCAAACACGACACCAAAACACAGAGAAGACAAACTCAGCAAGAGACACAAAAAGGGAAAAGGAACACCAAACACGACACCAAAAACACAGAGAAGACAAACTCAGCAAGAGACACAAAAAGAGAAAAGGAACACCAAACACGACATCTAAACACAGAGAAGAAAAACTTAGCAAGAGAATCAAAAGGGGAAAAGGAACACCAAACACGACATCAAAACACAGAGAAGACAAACTCAGCAAGAGACACAAAAAGGGAAAAGGAACTAAACACGACACCAAAACACAATGAAGACAAACTCAGCAAGAGACACAAAAAGGGAAAAGGAACACCAAACACGACACCAAAAACACAGAGAAGACAAACTCAGCAAGAGACTCAAAAGGGGAAAAGGAACACCAAACACGACATCAAAACACAGAGAAGACAAACTCAGCAAGAGACTCAAAAGGGGAAAAGGAACACCAAACACGACATCAAAACACAGAGAAGACAAACTCAGCAAGAGACACAAAAAGGGAAAAGGAACACCAAACACGACACCAAAAACACAGAGAAGACAAACTCAGCAAGAGACACAAAAAGAGAAAAGGAACACCAAACACGACATCAAAACACAGAGAAGACAAACTCAGCGAGAGACTCAAAAGGGGAAAAGGAACACCAAACACGACATCAAAACACAGAGAAGACAAACTCAGCAAGAGACTCAAAAACGGAAAAGGAACACCAAACACGACACCAAAACACAGAGAAGACAAACTCAGCAAGAGACACAAAAAGGGAAAAGGAACACCAAACACGACACCAAAACACAGAGAAGACAAACTCAGCAAGAGACTCTAAAAGGGAAAAGGAACACCAAACACGACACCAAAACACAAAGAAGACAAACTCAGCAAGGGCACAAAAAGGGAAAAGGAACACCAAACACGACACCAAAACACAGAGAAGACAAACTCAGCAAGAGACACAAAAAGGGAAAAGGAACACCAAACACGACACCAAAACACAGAGAAGACAAACTCAGCAAGAGACTCAAAAAGGGAAAAGGAACACCAAACACGACATCAAAACACAGAGAAGACAAACTCAGCAAGAGACTCAAAAAGTGAAAAGGAACACCAAACACGACACCAAAACACAGAGAAGACAAACTCAGCAAGAGACACAAAAAGGGAAACGGATCACCAAACACGACACCAAAACACAGAGTAGACAAACTCAGCAAGAGACTCAAAAAGGGAAAAGGAACACCAAACACAACATCAAAACACCAAACACAACACCAAAACACCAAACACGACACCAAAACACAGAGTAGACAAACTCAGCAAGAGACACAAAAAGGGAAAAGGAACACCAAACAGGACACCAAAACACAGAGAAGACAAACTCAGCAAGAAACTCAAAAAGGGAAAAGGAACACCAAACACGACACCAAAACACCAAACACGACACCAAAACACCAAACACGACACCAAAACACCAAACACGACACCAAAACACCAAACACAGCACCAAAACACCAAACACGACACCAAAACACCAAACACGACACCAAAACACCAAACACGACACCAAACACGACACCAAAACACCAAACACGACACCAAAACACCAAACACATCACCAAAACACCAAACACGACACCAAAACACCAAACACGACACCAAAACACCAAACACGACACCAAAACACCAAACACATCACCAAAACACCAAACACGACACCAAAACACCAAACACAATATAAAGCTTATGTTCTTTACGTGTAATGTTCTTTAAGTTGAGTAGAAAATATGTACATGTATGTTTGTTAATAGCCATTCTCTGTAAGGACCAAAATCGTTCGGCACGGCATGTCATTGATTTTGATGATTTTTGTTATAATGGGTATATATTTAGTACTGACCATGAAAATAACACTCTTCAGCCAATGTGACTCCTGGTTGCCATGGTAACGAGGTCATTCTATTATAGCACTTTTGAAATAAGCCAGCTCCGGAGACTTCGTTGCCATGGATACCACTGTAGCAGCTTGTTCATCTTTATATAATCTATTCTCCCTTACTTCCATTCTTACTTAGTACACTTAGATATGTGATACTTATTACAGGAAGCTTATTGTATTAAGCCAAAATAAGTCAAAATGAAGCGAAAAATAGAGGTGAAAATAAGGGCCAATTTAGTGTGTTTTTGACCATTTTCAATCTTAAATATCACAAAAGGCACCAATAGGAGACTAGTGATTTTCATCAATGGAAATGTATGTTTATTGACAAATAAAATAAACGAAAAATTGGAGTGGGTATTTAAGAGTTTTACCTAAATTCTGTCGTCAAAGACCGTTGCCATGGCAACATTAGACTTTTTTGCTTGTTTCATATTATCTTTGAAATTAATATTATTCCTCTTTAGAGTTACACAAGATTGTCAAAATGTATGCATGTATAGATATGACTTATATCTTTTACATAAGAACAATTTAAAAAATGTTCAAGGTCATTGGCTTGCTGTTCAAGGTCATTTATACTTTGAGACTGAAATTTTGCATAAAATATTGATTTTTTATTTTTTTTGTTACCGATTTGAGTGATTTTTTAAATTGAATATTTTCATAGGTCATATATATTATGAAAGCACGTGAATATAAAAAAGACAAATCTTAGAATTTATTGAATTGTAGCTATTCAATAGGAAAAAATTTTTCCGCCAAAAAACAAGAAAAATACAGATTTCGTCCTTTTTTTATCAAAATACTCACCAAGAATTTAGATATTCGAAGATGTGAAGAATCGTAATCAATAGTTCTAAGAAATAAGTGATACATTTATCATTTCATTGCAAATGACTGTTAAGTTCAATATTTCAAGATTTCTAAAATATTGGCACCTTCATTTTATGAAAAATCAGGATTTTTCGTCAAATCTGGTCACTTAAAGTTTAATGACCTTGAAAATTCAGTGGGTGACCTTGAAATATTGTCAAGGTCATTTTTATATCAAAACGCCTCTGTATACATGAACTTCTGTTCCAATATCATGCGTAGATAGTTTGATAGAGGTTGTGTTTAAATTCATCGTATTGAAACCTTTCAGCCGATTGTTGCCATAGCAACTTAATTTGATGCTGCTTTGCATATAAAAGGACAAATTAGCCCAATTAATTTTTTGTATTCATGTAGAGTTCAAAGATGATACTAATTGGATAACTAGAATTTTGACTTCAATAATTAGTGCTTTTATGAAATTTTCAACCTTGTAAAACAGTAAAAACATGTAAAAAAAGGGTCTTTGAGTGCCCAAAACAAAGCCTTTTGATACCCTGTTTTGGCCCAATTTTTCATCTTGTATACATAAGGCATCCGAGATGAATGTAAAAACTTTACAAATATGCATAATAATAAGGATTAAAAGAAAATAATCAAAGCAATTTAAGATTTAAAATGTACCTGTTTCCATGGTAACGAAGCCTACAAAAATGCCTTGTCCTATAGATTTTCCCGATTTTTGAAACTTCAGACACGGTTACCATGGCAACGACAACCTTTTTGAAAAAACTGGGGTTGATTTACATACTAGTACTTCATATTGAACTTCCATACCAAAAATCTTAAAAATCCATGACATGCCGTGCCAACATGTTTTGAAATTCCTTGGTTCTTACAGAGAATTGCTGTTAAAATCCAAATTGATATCTGATTAAAGATTACAAAAATCGATAACAGGAGAATAAGGTTGGTTTTCTTAATTTTTCACGGTTTTATTAGGAAATATAGGAAATATGGATAATGGCTTTTGAGCATCATGGAATCAATATCTGATGTACAACTATGTGTATTATTCGTTCTCTGTAATTATGATTTATAGTCTTTGCATCACAGGATATCCGCCTCTACTTTCCTTACTTTGACTTGAGAGAGATGGGAAGGGGCATTAAGGGTTGTTGGCATCGATATCCTGTGCTTTGCACATCTGCCTTTGTTAATTCACCAATCTTTATTTTTCACAGTAACGATAAGTGGGGCTCCTTTCAAAGGATTCTTCCTAGTGGCAGCGGAGGAAGGGTCCAAGGACTGGCCAGCTGGTCAGTTTTACTCCGAAAATGATCAGGCAAAAACTTTATCATGCGCTGGACAAAATGACGGTATAACTCACACTTCTGATAGATGGAAGGATTCAATCACCGTGTTATGGTACGGTCCTATCTACAGCACGGCGGATATGATACAATTCAAGTAAGATTCTCGCCAATTGTTATTTTATATTCTAATGCAATGTCGTTATATAACGTCGAATTTCCTTGGTTGTTTGCTCCTTAGTTACGGCTGTAAAACGAGAACATATACTAGGCTCTTATGGCGTGTTCATATCTCAGTTGATACGCTATACCAGAGCAAGTACCAAATATACGGATTTTGTTCTGAGAGCTAGGCGTCTTTCAGATAAGCTTCTCAGTCAGGGATATGTTTGTGACCGACTAACATCGTCACTGAGGAAGTTCTACGGTCGATATGGGGAACTCGTCATACACTATGATGTCCCACTATCCAGAATGGTGGATGATATTCTGTCATAGACCATTTGAACCATCCAACCAAAGATTGTACTCTATATCTTCCGAAATGGAAGTAACCGGATGTGACAGTTCTACCGAATTGAAGTGGCGGGTGTTGCATGCAAGCAGGAGATGCTTACTCTTCCTGGGCACCTGGTCTCACTCTCATATCGGGAGTTCGCTTCTTTTTATATGGTGGAGGTTTTTGTTTTTGTTTGCCTTGGTTCCTGTTTTATCCTGATTTTGTATGCCTTCGGTTTCTGATTTTCTGAATTATCGATTTTGTACTGTAGACAGGGATATGGTCATTATCCATATTTGTCATCTGACATTGCTAACGTTACATTTCGCCTTATTTTCACAAAATATAGATTGCATTATAGAATGGGAATAACTAGATACTGACGTTAAGTTTGCGAACGGTAAATGCTGATTTTACGGTGCAAACATTCGTTTTTTCTGGCTCCGCTAACGCGTCGCCAGAAAAACTTAGTTTGCGACCATGAAATCAGCATTTACTGTCCGCAAACATAACGTCAGAAGCTAGTTATGTACAGCGTGTCTGTTCTAATTTGCATTTAGTCACCTACCTTCCCAAATAAATTTATGACGTCAAGACAATAGGGAACAATAAAAAAAAGTGCGCGAAAATATCCTTATAATGTTGGTTTGAAGTATTTGCGTTGAACTGATGATAGAAATATTTGTTTACAAAAATACCTCGGTGAAGAAACTGATCATGACTATCAGCAATACAGCATGTACAACATGTACATGTAGCTATAGGTTCATCCTTGCTCGATCGCCCATTTTGATTTTATACAGAGTTAAATTGAAGATCTATGCACATTTTCACAAAAATTCTCACGAAAAATTTCAGAATTTTTCATATCTTTCGTCATTTAACACAACGTTAAAAAGATTTTCTAGAAAGATTGTATACGTATCATACTATAAATTCAGCAACAAAACATTGCAAATTTTAGTGAGTAAGTAGAACTGATCTATCAAAAGTTACGAAATTTCCTGAGATTGCTCGTAAAGGCCCTGTCACACCTTCACATTTTTGGCCAACGCACGATTTTTGTGAAACAGGCTGCTGAATCGCACTTCTTTTCTCGAACATGCGACGAAAATGTGCAAGAGAGTGCGATTGAGTGAATATCAAGTCATGTCGACTTAAGAGTTACGTCTTGATTTTGTATTAAGTCGGTGCGTTCCTTTTCTTTTCTTTTTTTTTTTTTTTTTTTTTTTTTTTTTTTTTTTTTTTTTTTTGCTTTGTTCATAATTTATCAAGTCATGTCGACTTAAGAGTTACGTCTTGATTTTGTATTAAGTCGGTGCGTTCCTTTTCTTTTTTTTTTTTTTTTTTTTTTTTTTTTTTTGCTTTGTTCATAATTTATTTCCAATAATAGGAGTGTGGACAAAGAATGTAACTATAAATATCTTACTTATATTTCATTCTTCCAGAGCCACAGTGGTTACAAATAGAACTACTTTTTGGACGGATGTGACGTCAACGAGAATGACGGCGAATCAAGCTGGCGGAGGTTGGTATTCAAATCTACTCACTCTGTCTTCTTCTAATTAGAAAAAAGTGCATTTTGTAGAATAGATCCCTCTGTGTCAATTTTGATTACCCGACTTTTGTTTGTAGACATAAGTATGTAGTTAAGTCTTCATATCTTAACATAAATTGTAAACCTTCTATTAGCCGTCCCTTCCTCATAATCATGTCTAATATATTCTAAATTCCCAAATGTATTAACTTAATAATTTGAACAGTAGAATATTAGTTTATGTTATGTTTATTACATTAATAAGAATGATAAGAATATGTATAGAACAGTCTGTCTTTTCACATAATATTTGCATCTGTTAACTAGATTCCAACTTGCTCTCTCTATATTAGCGGAACTGGAATTATTTCCGATAGTGTTGGTGTGTATGTATGTATTGGATAGGTGTGGGGGGGGGGGTCAAAAGTGGGGCTCAAGCCCATAATTTTGAAGAAAAAAAAATGTAAATTAATGTATATACTTCGTAGAACGAGCAGACTTCTTGTTTATGGTCGTTTGTTTCAAAAGAGCTTATACATTTTTGAACCCGAAAACAAATGTCCCAAGAATAAAGCTGTATTTCTAGTTGAAGGTGGAATTGTTGCATAGGAGTGGTGACTAATAATGGCTGGATGATTCGTAAAAATTTACAGAAATAATAGAATTTGATCGCCATTGGGTGGGTCTGTCATTTAATATTTTCAGATTACGATTATGGTGGTAAATATACATATTAATAATGTAAAGGTGGTAAATATACATATTTATAATGTAAAGGTGGTAAATATACATATTTATAATGTAAAGGTGGTAAATATACATATTAATAATGTAAAGGTGGTAAATATACATATTTATAATGTAAAGCTTTTAAAGAGATTATATTGCAGGCTGTACTGTAATCCTTAAGCTGCTGTACTAAGATGGCATGAAAACGAGGTTGAGGGGTACATTTTACATGTAACTCATAATTGCATGACTATAAAAGTGTATCAAAAGTCTAAAGATTGCAGTGGATCGAAAATAAATTGACCGAATGTTCATACATTTTAGTTGTAATCTCAAACTGCTGTACTAAGATGGCATGAAAACGAGGTTTAGGGGTACATGTAACTCACTTGATTGGTTCATACGACTCGTGGAATTACTGGACAAAAACCACAGCTAGCTATTTGTTATTCGTTATTCTAATATGACTTGGAATTTCATCTTTAATGCACAAACATGTACATCGTTTATTAATCACTGTGCAGCATCACGTGACTTATGTTGGTGAAACCACGAACACAAAATGGAGGCATATATGCCGCTTGAAACAGGTACTGTGATGGTTGTTTTGATTCAATTTTATCTTTTCATAGCCAATGTCCTTGTAAAAAATGATATTTTGATGATTCTTTCTTTGTCAATCAAGAAATCATTGTAGTATTTACAAACTCTGACAAAAAGGAACGTCGTGGTCGAAATAGGTTAAATACAATGTTGTGGTGGTTGAATTCCACGCAAATATCTGCAGCTTTTGTCACAATGTTTGTGAAAACAACGGCGTTTTACTTACTAACGAGTCCATGATTGTAAAAGTATCAGTTTAGAGAAGGATATAGGCTATGAAAAGATGAAATTTAATCAAAAATTTAAGCAATTATTTCAGTTCCTCTTTTCTTTCCTCCAACTGGGCTTTTTATTCATTCGTATTCGTGGTTCCACCACCTTAAGTCACGTGATGCTATACTGTAATTGTACACATCTTCTGGAGACAAGCGTACGGAGTAAGATATTACGTACACTTGTCTCGAGAAGATGTACATGTGTCTCTGCATGCCATTATAATAGTTGGTCTGGGTATTTCCTATATACACGTAGAGTTGGTTGTTTAAGAAATTAAGAAATAACAACTAGCTACCCGTGGTTTATTGTCCAGTAATTCCACGAGTCGCATGAACCAATCAAATTATCACCGAGCCGCGAAGCGGTGATAATTTGATTGGTTCATGTGATGAGTGGAATTACTGGACAATGAATCACGGCTAGCTAGTTGTTATTTCTATTCTAATATATAGCACGTGAATGGGCGGAGCTTAAATTAGCGCACTGGAAGTTTGTTGGAGATTTTACACCAGGCGAGTTCTATAGTACATATAGGGAGAAAATTCCAAGTCAAATTAGAATGACGAATAACAAATAGCTAGCTGTGGTTTATTGTCCAGTAATTCCACGAGTCGTATGAACCAATCAAATTATTTGATTGGTTCATGTGACGATTGGAATTACTGGATATTGAATCACGGCTAGCTAGTTGTTATTTCTATTCTAATATAGCACGTGAATTGGCGGAGCTTAGCGCACTGAAAGTTTGTTGGGAGATTTTACACCAGGCCAGTTCTATTGTACATATAGGGAGAAAATCTCTAGTCACATTAGAATTTCATTTTCAGAATGTATACAGAGCTACAAAATTATAATACATTTTAAGATAGTTATAATGGACAAAGTATAGATAGAATGATGTAACAGACAAAAAAGTAACGTAAAATTAAAGAGAAATAGCAAAAGAAGAACAATTATTAAAAGTCATCCCAGAAAAAATGGTTTTATTAAAACCTGCTAAAAAGGGAAGCCCACAAGATTCAAGGCACTCAAACATTATTATGTTTATGAAGTGTTGCTTTTCTCCCCTTTTTTCGACGATGATTTAACGCCTTTGATTTTAAAACTCATTTTAATGGAATGATTTTTTAAAAATTAATTAATCTACAAATGAAAACATGAGAATAAAAGTTTTAATTTTGAAGAACTAAAATATATTAGGCATTTATCAATAAAGGATATTGATGACAAAGGATAAGTCTTTCCTGCTTCATTTCCTGTCACTCAGACAATCTGCTTTTCATTTACTTTCAAAAGTATTTTCTTGTGTGTAGGAATCTATATTTAAGTTCGTTTTACATGTATGATAAAATACAATTTACTTTACGATTTCTTTACAATTTTTCTGCAAAATGATTTATCTTTTGTGAACTCTTAGTGAATTTTATATTAAGAGTTATCGCCCTCAGAACTTATTCACTTAAAGAAACGAGAATTTGTAAATGTAACATTTACATGTAAACGTACTGTTTAGTTTTGTATTTTGTCGAGTCTTCTTTTTCATTATGTCTGTGTCATTTATACTCTTCATAATTTAAGTGGGCCTTTCATATTTCTTTCGTCTATAGAACAATCAGAGGGCGGCCCTCTGACCGGGGCATTGATGAGGGGCCTGATGAGGCCCGGCTTCGATGCATGGGGCTATCCAATAAATGACGGACTTGGCATGGGCGGTGGAATGAACAACATGGGAGGAGGCATGAATAACATGGGCTTTGGAATGGGCGGAAGAGGAAGTCAAGGCGGAAGCGGAAGCGGAAGCGAGGGTGGGCGTGGCGGAAGTGGAGGAGAAAACACAGCCGGTGAAAGCCAAAGTTCAAGGGACGGGTCATCCTTTGGAGGCGGGGGATTTGGCGGGGGATTAAACAGAGGAGGATGGGGAAATCCTTTTGCTAATATGTTCGGAGGGGGCGGATTTTTCTGGAGGAGGAAGTAAATTTGATGAATTACGTTGTCATGGAAATCGGTATTTGTTATAACCATTCTACACAGAAACGTTGAGGCTTTGTGCCATTTCTAAAGTCCTGTGTGTCGCATGTGTTATCTTATTTATAGGCCAGATATTTTTTGAAGTGTTCGAGTGATTCATCATGTCGTGTGAAAGGTTGAGTGATTTGTTTATAATTTTGTTAACACAGAATCTTGTTTTATCGCATTTGTATACTTTTAGGGGCTCGTTTAATACTTATTTTTGTTTTATTCTAAAAAGAACTCATATTCTGCATTATAAATGTTTCAAAATTGTAATTTTAATACATCTTCACAATATTGATTATCTTCATACATTGTAATAATAAAGTGCTGAAATCTGTGCATATTTTCAAAGGTTAAAACTTTTAATCTAAATAGTTCAGATTTGTAAATAATAATCGGTAGCAGCTCTATTTTTCCGATGCGATTATTATCAATGAACTAAACTAAATAAAATATATTCTTTAAAAAATAATTTATGTCAGGCATTAACATGCATCTATTTCAAATCATTCTCATGAAGATTGAGATGTTCACTGGACATAACACTCATTTTTGTTCTAAATTACGAAAAGTACATTGTCTTTAGTATTAAATATTTCTTTTAGGTTACAAAATGTAGTACAATGTTGTCAGAGAAATTTCGGAAACTTGATTGATACGCCCTTTATTTGTTCTATTTATTCTTGTATGAACTTTAAAAGATTCATTCTGAAACATCCTGCCTAAAATGAATTTTGTGGAAAAAAAAGCCAACATGTTTATAAGTACTTGGATTTGCGTCTAGAATTTCCTCTGACTACAAACAATTATTGTCATATTGCTCTTTCATTTCCATGTATTTTATTTCCGTAATGGATGTCGTTTGTCATCATAATGTTGTGATAAAATGTGAAATTGTTTGGACGTGTATTGTTACATGTATTATTATGAGCGCCAATAAATCGGTCGAATGATACATACTTTGCTTTATGGTTTCCTATTACGAAAGGGATATATATATGTGTTTACGCAAAATATCTACATGTATCACCAAAATACAGTAGCACTGTATTTTTTATCTAACTGCGATTGTTGTCTATGTAATGTGTAAGGCAGTGAGAAACCACGGCGGCCATATTTGTTGTCCGATTGGCACGAAAAACAAAGACTTGGTAGAGGTCCTTGAGAACTTACTTGCTTCCAGTAAGGTTTCGTGAAACAAAGGAGGGGATCTCCAACAACACCCGGTTGTAGCACCCACAGCAAAACCCCAAATCACCCAATGCAAAAACACAAAGCAGACAAGCACGGAAAGAGACGCATAAGGGACAAGGAACTTCAACGCACAACACGGAAACATCAAACACAAAGGACTACACATAAACCAACGAGGCCAATGGGCAACCGGTGCCGACTTAGGACGGCCATCTGCCACGGAAATAGCAGAAGGTGTGGTTATCCTGGATTTCGTGCGCACAAACCTCCCACTTTTCCGATCCACGAAGCGGTTGCAGAGGAGATGTCGAAAATGTTAACACATACGGACGGACGGCGCGCTATGACAATAGCTCACTTGAGCTAAAAAAAGAAACAAAAGTCATTTCTGAAAGTCTGCAAAAGTGTGATTTAAGAGCAAGACTCAGATTTTGGATATCAAAAATATGCACGACATTGCCTACACATGTCTTACCGAGAACCCTCTTACAATACCATAGAAACTGAACTTAATGAATTCAATCTCTGTTGCCTTATTGTACACGATGTACAGTTGGTAGTCATGAGATGCTTGTGGACACTCTAGAGTTCAAAGTTTACTTCCGATCTTCATCAAACTTTGCTTGTTTACAAGTTGTCTATGGTGAGAGGACAACCTAGTAGTACAGATATTGATTTTTAATTGGAAGTCAAAGGTCAAGGTCACAATGGCAACAATTAAAACAAAACTTTATGTATATACTCTAGAGGTCAAAGTTAACTTCGGATAGCGATGTACTTTGTATTGCGAGGGGACTTTGAAAGCGAAAGATCAAGGTCACAATGGACTTTGAAAGTTTCCATTTTCAAAGGTTATTTGTGGTGAAAGGACGTGAATTTCAGGTCAGATACCAAAGGTCACAATACATTTAACAATGGGTGATATTAGAAAAAAAAAACTTGTTCGTTTAAGCTGATTGGATAAAATGAATATTAGACAACTTTTGTCACACAAGAGGGTGTTACATGTACGCTTTGTGTGTCTTATGTGTTATGATTGTATATTTGTTTCTATTTAAATTTCTCTAGTTTAGAAAAAAAGAATAGAAATACGGGGGAAGGGGGTTCGAACTATGACACTTGGATCATGATCAGACCACGACCATAATATACTGTAGGTGGCGCTACTTTGAATAAATGAAATAAAGAAATAAATTGGTACACTCATAATCCATGGGATCCAAAGGCCTTCGTCTTGTGGACCCCGCTATTTCAAAGACACATTAAAATGAACACTGAAGACTACAAAGAGTAAGAAACATAGAAAATTCTCCGGCAACAAAGGATAAGATTTACATAAATGTTCAGCAAAGAAGTAATGTAAATCCCCAATTAAGATGACATCAAGTGCCCGGAGAGAGTAAGCAACTCGTAAACTTGCTGGCAACACCTGTCACTTGGGTCATGAACTTATATCCGTTTAATATGTTAAATAGATGGAGGATGACCTTATATTATAATGCTTTATATTACATGGTATCGTTCAAAGTTTTCCAGTGACAAAGACAGTCGCTCACAAATGTATTCTTTGTTCAATAATTTTTTGGTTAATATCATTGCTCTCACAACGAGGCCTTTGTAGTTTGAACTTGCTGTTGAATATCGTATCAATTGCGATATGAATATATATTCTAATATGACTTGATTTTCTCCCTATTTGACTATAGAACTCGCCCGGTGTACTTCCAGTGCGCTAAGCTCCGCCCATTCACGTGCTATATTAGAATAGAAATAACAACTAGCTAGCCGTGATTCATTGTCCAGTAATTCCACTCGTCACATGAACTAATCAAAGTATCACCTCGCCGCTTCGCGGCTCGGTGATAATTTGATTGGTTCATGCGACTTGTGGAATTACTGGACAATAAACCAGGGCTAGCTAGTTGTTATTTCTTAACTATACATTGAATGATGAAGTCTTTGATATCTATAGTGCAAAATATCACAGGGAATCTTATATTTGGAATACATCCTTGCTCTATTAAGGAAAAAATCACTCATAACACTGCAGATGATTATAGTCAATGTTTAATGACAAGAAGTGACAATAATGTTAAGAAGTAAATGTTTTTTTCTACATTTCATTCTGTTGTACTTTAGAATAGAATGATAAGTTTCCAGCCAAGATGATGCCTCCTGCATTGAAAAACCGTACCGATGATTGGGTACATATAAAGAATACAAACTGAATTGAAAAACCATAAATGTTTCGATCTGAAATTTTCAAATATCTTGTTGAAATGTATTTTGATCCTTACTTGAGATAATTTGCGAATATCACTTTATTTCCATCCACGAGTATCAAGAGGACATCATCATTGTCAATAAAAATACCGGTCACACACTCGTCACAATCCACCTCAAATGTTCGTTCAGTTTTTCCATCTGTGCTGATCAAATGAACTTGTTTCGTCTTATCTTCAACACCTAGAATGTTTCCATATCTATCGCACATCATTCCCCACCAAAAACTCTTCTTTCTTTTTATCTGTTTAAGGACTGACCCACTTTTGTCATAAAACGTAAGTACATATCCATTTGATGTTATAAAATTATCATCGTAATCAATGCAGAAACGTTGTGCGCCCGTGTCTTCAAGCAATTCGATTTCTTTCAGTTGCTTTCCCTCATTTGAATATATTGCTATAGATGAAATAGGATCACCTTCATTCATTTTACCACATCCAACAACTATCTCGTCATTTTCAGTTACATACATGTTGTAAGCAACGCCAAATCTCCCAGTAAGTTCTACCCTTCTCCCATCGGATGTGAATTTTTCTACAGGGCTAAACGGAATAAACTGCGTGTGAGACACAATAACATCACCTTCCTGTAAACATGCCATATAAGTAGCGTTCATGTAACAATCACAAGGATCATCTATCGAAATGATTACAGAACCGTCACAGTCCACCTTATGAATCCTCTTAAAACATCCTATCCATAAAGTACCATCAGGACTTCTGCATATACTTTCGCCAGACTGAAGTAAACGCAAAGGTAAGATTTTGATAGTCTGAAGCTTCTGAAGAACACTTATCTTCCCCGATTTTTTATTTCCAGGTTTTCTGGATTCTTCCTGCTTTCTTTCAGCCTTGCAAGTCAAATATTTGATAAAGTCCTCTTCAAAACTCTCTGCAGTTATTTTAGATGTGCTCAACGGAAGGGATAGAGACATTGGCTTCAGATGTTGAAGTTTTGAAATGGATTTTTTGACAAATTCATTTAATGTCTCAGTAGTCTGAAAAGTACTATCGTGTCGAATGTTTTCGATTTCTTTCTCGAAAATGATTTTGTTTGCCTCTAGTTTCTTTGTACATTCCTTTGATTGCTTCATTCGTTGTTCAAAAGCGGCTCCCATGGACTTCTTCGCATTTTCGGCATATAAATTTGCGTCCTTACATAATGCTTTCTCCCATTCATCTACAAATTCATAGTTTTGTGTCAATGTCTTCTCGCAATCTTTTTTCATATTTCTCAAATGAATTGATATTCCATGTGATTTTCTTTTTTTGCCATCCCTTTTCCATTAAAGCTTCATTCAATTTTCTGTGTAGTTCATCCTCTAACTCTGAGATCTCTACGAAATTGTGTTTCCTATGTTTCAATGAAAGACATTTCGAGCAAATATTCTTGTCACATGTCCGGCAAAAGAAAGAAAATTGTACGTCATGCTCCTGACACAGATTTGATACATTTTTCTTTGTTATGATTACGCCTTCTGAAATAGATACCACTACATGGTGTTTACAACTTACGGTTTTAAGGTGTGTTTTCTTGCACCTTTCACAAAGATTCTGGACACAGTCTTTACAGAACCAGTTGACGTTTTCATCATCTTCACATAGATCACACGGTTTTATAATAGCCTCCTGTGCCCCAATCCTTGACGATGCAAACGCCATATACTTTTTTTCAATGTTCGGTCACATGTTAACATTCTCACCCGACTGAGTTTTCATTGGCCCAGGATATAGAAATAAAATTCTGTGATTTGGAAACGAAATATTCTATCTTAGTGTAGTACTTATGCGACTCTAACGAAAGCAGAATAGAATCACAAAGCTTTAACAATGCATAATGCGGAAGAAAATAACGCCGCTATCTGTTTTCACACTTTTATATGGGCGAATACGATGTGGAAAGCCCTCTTGATGTAAGTATTCGTGTTCATTTGACAAGGAAGACTCTTCTTTATATTCATACAGACCAAATTTAAGCAACACCCCAATATTTCAGAGATTTCTTCATTTAAAAGATACCAGGGAGAACTTTTCGTTAAATATTGAGTCTTTGCTGAATACAGAGTTTTTCCCCCGTACAGACAATCTTTTTGTTAAATATTGAGTCTTTGTGGAATACAGAGGTTTTTTCCCCTTACAGACGGTATCTGAAAACAAATTATCTAAAATCATTGTGACATCATGAAAATGGTATGGTAATGTCGATTTTATACCGTCGTTTCCCAGACTGTAAGGATTATTTCCATATAATTTGATGACGTCATAATCAGTCTACACCAGATACCGTCTCAAATGGGAAGTAACTTTTTTCTAAAATAGCGAATATCAAATGACAATTCTTTTGAAAAAGACTTTAATCTTTTGTTAAGATATGACACTAAAATGGTCTCGAAATTGAAAGATTTGGTGTTGATAGAGCCGAAAATGAAAATAAGGTATGTTTGAGGGAAAATAATGAAGAAGAAAGTTTGATGAGAAGTACCGAAAATTATGTTAACAGCTGCTTAAAAAAGAGGTAAACCACATTAAGCTCAAGATTCACAAATCTAATACCATTTTCTTTCAAACATTTTGAATTAAATTCTTTTAGTCGATTTCCGGTTGAGATATTTCGACATAAAAAGAGAAATTGTACGATATGAAGGAGTAATCTCTTAACCGGAAGTAAAATGTTTGCAGGTGGTTGTCCTACATGTAATTTGATTGACTGCGACGACGGGCTCTATAACGGGCCCTTTCCAAACCTCTTTGGAGAAGACAGGGCCCAATCATCTGTTCTCTCTAAACATTAGTCGGACTCCTCGGGTGAATATATGCACGAGCTCGCTACAGTCGGTAAAGCTCGGACGTGAATTTGTATGCCCTTTGTTTTATATATATATCCATTTACAAGTTCATTATGTGATGCTTGGGTCCCTGCGTTTTGCCGTCTTATTTGTGTGATCATTTCACAATGAGGAGGTTAACATATACAATGATTCTCCGTTCTCCAAGACATCTTAATAACTGAATGAGCAGGAGGGTTGTGCACACGTAATTCTGATAGCCACAACATTTGCTACTAACCTGTCAGATGGCCGACTTAAGTTGGCACCTGTTGGTCTCGTTGGCTTACGTGTAGTGTTCTATGTTTCATGTTTTGATGTCATGTTGGTATTCCTTATCCATTTTATCTCTTGCTGTTTTGAGTCATCTCTGTATTTTTTGGAGTGTTTTGCTGTGGGTACTGCAACAAAGTCTTGTTGGAAATCCCCACCTATCATTAACAACAGATACATTTTCAGCATGGATAAGACATGCATATTTCGGTCCTTGACCCTCGAGCTCGTCAGTGATCCTCAATCTAAGCAATGAAAAATTGCAAAGGCTGTGGGAGTTATGTCCAAAATTACACCGAAAGACGTAACATGATGAATGGGATATGATGTTACAGGAATCACTTTTCAGAAATTTCAAGAAAACTTTGTGAACAAAAATATTAGAATGTGTTTGAAGAAACGATAAACATGAAACATGCAATAGACGTATTGCTTTCAGTATCTCTAGGCCATTGATCATTCCTATATGATATTCAGAGATAGGGTTGAAACATTGTGTTCTTCAAATCTTGAATACCAAAGACTGATACTTAATTTCTAATATTCAAATTTTGTAATTTCTTATGACAATGAAGACAACCCTTACTATGTACAGGTCTGTTGTACCATTTTGCCTTGTTTGACGCTACATATGGAATATATTTGAAAATACCCAGTTTCATTCCAGAACAAATGGGTTTTTCCCTGAATGCCTAGCTTTGTTTTCGGTTCTTTGGTTAAAGACACAGGTACTAAATCTTTGCTCTACATAATTTGGATTCTCGAACATAACGGATGATAGATTTGACATATGGTTCAGTGAAAGTGTTTATAAAAGAACATAAGAGCATATGTATATTTCAATAATGATAAAAGTTACAGAGATGCATGTAAGGCTTTAGCTTATTTCGGGACTTTTAAATTAATAGAAAATATAAGGAATCGAAAAGGTTTAAATGTTGTGATATTTGATATTCGAAACACGTGTCTGGTGCATGTAAATTGATTTGGAATTTTCTTCAAGAAGGTAGAGAGTTGGAACCCTTCGACATTATTAATATAGACACTTATTTCACGTTGCAGTGTGGAGCAGTTAAAATCGTTCCCCGTGGCCTGATGTTTGTCAAGTGTATTAATTACTTCTTTCCAGCTCTGTCACCTGAAAGAAGCTAGCTTTGTTTTGGCCTTTTATCAATGAGACATAACATATTCTTTTTGGTATTTCGGATACTAGCCATTTCACCGATAAATATCATCGAAATTAAAGGAGTTTAACATCTTAGCACCATCCCTCCAATGCTATTTTGAACATAGATTTTATCTGGATATGCTACTGAATCGACCCTACAGGAAATTTGGAGCCGCGCGTTCTCTGTAATGTAAATGTATAAATCTAACTTCAAAAAATTAAAGAGGGCGCTACTGAAACTATTTATGGTGGCGCCGCCGAAAGCATCACTGATGAAAATTTTATATTCGAAACACGTGTCTGGTGCATGTAAATTGATTTGGAATTTTCTTCAAGAAGGTAGAGAGTTGGAACCCTTCGACATTATTTGATCGCGAACGCGAAAAGTGCATGCTATAAAGAAGCGTGATTGGAGACAAAATTTCGTTTCGGAAAAAATCAAAATCTTGTCTTCTTCCCCATATAAAATTTCCAAATTTAAGGCACATTTATCTAAATTTTTATTTGTTATTTAAAAAAGAAATTCTATTTTAAATAAGGAATTTAAGAAATTCTATCTATTCAATTTGAAGACGTTTAACATTTATATCACTTGGTGAGTGTCACTGCTGGTGGACCAGGAGTCCCCGAGGGCACATGTAGCCAAGTTCGATCAATTTCGGTTGATCGTTTCTTCAACGCATTCTAAAATTTCTGTTATCAAAATTTCATGAAATTTTTAAAAAGTGGGTCCTGCAGCATCATATCCCACCAATCCTGCTACGTCTTTCGGTACGCTTTTTCGACATAGTAACTTTCATACTTTTTTGGCATATTACATTTTTTAGATTTGAGGATCACTGACGAGGGTTAAGTACCCAAAACGTGCATGTCTGGTCCATGCTGCCAATTTATCTGTTTTTAAATTATGCTATTCAATTTGAAGACGTTTAACATTCATCATATTCTTTAATTTCGAAAAATGTGCTCGCAATAAGATGAAAAGGGAATTAATAATGGTTACTAGTATTCTAAAACATTGATGATTGATGTCGGATGGAGAGAAGGACGACAGAAAGTGAACAATCTATGAAGTTTCTGAGGATCCAACAGCAGGAAGTTATACTCAGCCCACGTGAAATATGACATCAGTACATGGCACAGATAGGCTTAGTTGAAGTGTTAATATCTGAAAGTATTTCCCGTCATATGTATCTAATTATAACTGAGTGTTTACCAACCTAGTTAAACTAAGGGTCAGATTGAAATAACCACTTATTCTATTGAGAGAGTGTTTTAACGGGAAATTTTAACAAAGAGGGGCTAGTTTAATTAAGATGTCATTTACGAGGGTGCAATATTATAGATATGAAATAAATTTCATTAACGTTTAAATTCAATATTGCTGATGGCATTTTGATATTGAGAATTCTCTATCCTACCGCTATGTTCAGTTAATCATAACGATGTTGGAATAACTCCTATCATAACATTCATGTAATACATGTACAGTCTACATGGAAGCCCCATTCTCACGACGAAGAAGGAGGCCAAAAACAAGACGGGACCTTGCCTTTGGCTAATCAAATAAATTGTAATTTCCAAAAATAATTCTATTAAATTCCACTATTTTGGAATGTGGATACTTTAACATAGAAACATGAGTTATTGAATGATTTATAAATACGTTTATTCTGCAATAATTTCTGTATATAACATTTTTTTATCAGGTTCATCTATATTATCTTTGTGATCTCACCTAAAATAATCAGCATCAATGGCTGTTGTATGACAACGGGCGATATCAGGAGTAATTGGTTCGAGCATCATCGTCGCCGTTGATGAATTACCATTATCATTATATTCTTTGGAAGCTTGATTTTCATATTGTTCTCTGCCTATTCAGATTAGCTGTTACTTTTAATACTTACAAGGTTCGTTCTTTCCATACTTCCTACTCAAGGTATGTGTAAATTTGTAGGGGATCGGGTCGAGGGCTGAATACTCTACATATTTACATACCTACTTTGAGTAAGAAGTACAACGAACTTATCATGTATAGAAACATTTTGTACTTGTATAAGCTTTTTTATGCAATTATGTAAATTCCATGACCTACTTCGGCGCCAAGGTAGGGCACCACATGACCGTGAACCTGCGACGGCATTGGTTGAAATTAGTACGAGGCGCGATAAAGAAGAGTTATTCTTACAATTCGATTTTATGTGTAAATGTCTTAAGGAAATTTCTTTCCTATTGAATATACAGGTCTCGCCAAATATAAAGGTACAAGTAATTTCAGCAGTTGCATTAGAAGAATTTTTACCCCTGCCTTTGACTTTTCAAGATGTTTTGAATACCATGCATTTGAAGTTTGATATCTTGCTTTCATCTACATACAAAAATAAGACAATAACTCCTCTTTATTGAAGATTTCTCGTATCTATAATGATTTTTTAAAACATCATCTAGGTATCAATGCATTTTAAAAATAAGGAAATTCCAATTTTTTTTATCGATTTTCACGACAAATAAACATACAAGTTGAATTTCTTGAAAGAAAATATTGTAAATGTTCTTTTGCAATTTTAAATATGGATAATGACCATATCCCTATATACAGTACAAAATCGATAATTATGAAAATCATAAACCGAAGGCATACAAATGACAAATATGGATAATGGCCATATCCCTGCATATATAGCACAAAATAGATAATTCAGAAAATCAGAAAACGAAGGCATACAAAATCAGGATAAAACAAGAACTATAGCAAACAAACACAAACCTCCACCATATGAAAAGAAGCGAACTCCCGATATGAGAGTGAGGCCAGGTGCCCAGGAAGAGTAAGCATCTCCTGCTTGCATGCAACACCCGTCGTTTCAATTCGGTAGAACTGCCACATCCGTTTACTTCCATTTCGACTTGGAGTACATTCTTTGGTTGGATGGTTCAAATGGTCTATGACAGAATATCATCTATCATTCTGGAGAGTGGGACATCATAGTGTATGACGATTTCCCCATATCGACCGTAGAACTTCCTCAGTGACGATGTTAGTCGGTCACAAACATATCCCTGACTGAGATGCTTATCTGAAAAACGCCTAGCTCTCAGAAGAAAATCCTTATATTTGGTACTTGCTCTGGCATAGCGTATCAACTGAGATATAAACACACCATAAGCAGGCGATGAAGAGGTGTTGCTACTCAGAAAAGGAAAGTATGTGATGCTGAAATTGAAGTCGTCACGTTTGTCATAGAGTGAGGTTCATGTGACCATCAGTGTCGAAGGACAACATTATTTCCAAAAAGGATGCTGAATTTCTGTAGCCTCTTTGATTTCAAGCTCCGAAGGATATATTCTGCTGAGAGGTTATCAGCGAATTTTGGATTATTGATGGACAACACATCGTCACGTCGTTAATAATCGATTATGCCCTTCCGATTATTTCCGATTATCGATTATGATTTAGTTTCCGATTGCCCAACACTAGTTTCGGTGTACTTATTTTCAGAATCCGACTTTTCTTTTACAAAGTAGGTTTTGCCATAGTTAGCAACAATAAATTTGTATTTGCGATTGCCGTTCTTGCTTGTAAACTTATTGCTTATAATTTTTGTGAGTCTTTCCTTCAATTTAGAATGTGGAATTGTAGTGTATAGTGTCGAAAAATCAAAGGTCGAATGGACTCTACTAAAATGAGTGGATTTCAGATGTTCTAAAAGTTCCTTCGAATTCTTTAAAATCCACATCTGGTTGATACCGCTACGGGAAAATACTGTCGAACAATATTTTTGAAGCCCATATTTGATTTCAGATAAAACCTTGGTGAGTTAGATCGATACAGATTTGGTAGAATATTTTGAGGAACCAGCGATAAAACGTTGTACGGATTCTTGTGCAGTTTAGGTATGCACTAAAAGTATGGTAAATCTAAATCTGAATTGTTTGTGTCGAAGCCAAAGGAAGCGAGGGCTGATCTGTAGTAATCTATTATTTCAGAGGCAGAAAGGTTTATTGGAGTGTAAGTGGGATTTCCAGGTGTCGAATTTAAACCCAACTCTTTAACCGTTATTCGTTTTCGTAAATTTGGAATACCATTACATTAGTTAAGGAGGTATTGAACACTTGGACGCCAAATTCAATTTTTCTGAAAATTTCTGAAATTATATTATTCTTGTCTGTCCTTTACTGTACAAACTTACATTTGATTCTATCCACAGAAAAATTTTCTACGAGACTTTGAAATATGTATTAATCGACGTTTTCGTGAATTTCTTCATGACGTCATAATATTGAAAGTGTCTTTCCAGTTCTCGTAAAGCTATAGGAAATTAATTTTGATTTAAATTCCAAAATATCCATAATTATATTGCACTTACATATGGAAAAGATAAAATGAATTGTGTTTTAAACACAGGCAGGATACTTGAATAAAAGATGACACTGTCGCTAAAATAATTGCAATTCGAGCCAATTTACTGTAGTTGCTAGTTAATTATTAGAAATCCTGTGGATGAATCTTTGTCAAAAACTATCAAAATTATCAAGAATGTCCAGAGATGATTTCATGATTAAATGGGAAAAATTGAATTTAGGATTAGAATATAACAAGGCTTTATATTTTCAATTTTTTTTCTTCCAAAATCGTCCATTTTCAATTAAGTGACATCCGCTTTGCTGTAACGTAAATTTGTCAACGAATACACAGTGATGAAGATTTAATTTTCTATTTTATACATGCTAAGTTTCAATGCAACACGTTTAATAATAATGTTTTTATTGCATTTTGAATGCGAAGGTTTTTGACGCCATTTTCCCCCGATAACGTTGAAATGACGTCGTGGTTCGCTCATGGATTAAACTCCAAAAGTCCTAAATTTCGAAATTCGCCATTATTTCTTCAAATGACGCCGAAAATTATTCAAACTTCATCAGGATACTCAAATGCGTATATCAACCAGAGTATCAAATGTTTTAAGACAGTTTAGACTGTACTTTTCCTAGGAAGCGAGAAAACAAATAATGACGCCGCCATCTTGGTGTTCAAACCTTCCTTAAGTGTTTGAAAGATGTCGTGCTGATATTGATTTTACGTTTTTGTACCTTTTGCGTCTCAGATATTGATGATCATATGCTTCACAAGAAAAATCAATTTACAGCGAATTCTTCAATACTTATATAATTTAATTTGTTTGACCGGGAGGGAATTAAAATTAAATTATTTTCTCCTATCGTAACACTGATTGGTTATCCGAAGTGTGACGAGGTTTTGTGCACTAGGCCGTGAATGTAGTGGTCACTAGTGGTCATTCGACGTGGCATTGCTCGTGCGGATACACCTAAATTTCTTCTATGGCCTCCGAAGAAGAATCTGTCTCCCTGAGCCAAATACTTCAAGTAGTCAAAAAACAGGGAGAGACTTTTGAGCGCTACCAGCAGGAGTATGCAAATACGTTGGACGAGCTGAAACGTGAGGTAGTGTCAAATTCCCAACTAAAAAAGTTCAAATCAGACGCGGCGGTAAAATGGCGTTTTGAAGGGAATAGACTCCAGTATTCCTTCAACGAGGAGTTGTTAGACTTAGTAAATCAAATTGACTGGGCCTTGAAATACGGTAAAGCAGAATACGCCACTGAACTTTTATCAGATGTGTCCTCTAAGATTGAGCGTCGCAATAAACTTATACGCATAGCTGATACTAGCGACGGTGGGTGGGAGACCGTGCGCCAGTACGAAAACAACCCTCTAGCCGACGATTCGGAAGATGAGAGCCGTATTAACAGGGCTTAATCCCGTGCTCTTAAGAAGAAGAAAGCCGCAGATGTCGTAAAACAAAAGCAATCTTACAGCAGAATGGATAGGTCACGTGATTCTTATCTTTTTCGTGGCCAACGTTATACCGCCCCCTACCCTACCTCGTTTGGATGGCCGAGATCAACTCCGAACCTTAGGAAAGGTAACTACGGGTGCTGCTTCTCTTGTGGATCGCCCCATCACTGGAGGAGTGAATGTCCAATCCAGGATCCGCCAAGGTACAGAGCCTCAGCCACAGCTTCATCAGCCTCAGCAGCCAAAGGAAAGGCAGATTGAAGACTCAGTTAAAGATGAGTATTATTTGTCTGAAAAATCTGACTTGCTTACACAAAATTATTTTGAGTATGAACAAGGTACTGCAGACATAATTGTTAAAGGCAGATTAAGAGAAAGTTTAGAATTTTGGAAATCCATTGGTGCGTATGAATCTGTACTTGACGTTATTGAAAATGGTTATAAGTTGTCTTTGTATACATTGCCTCCACCTGTTTGCTTGAACAATAATAGGTCGGCACTCATGCATGTAGAATTTGTTCAGTCAGCCATACATGACCTTTTAATCAGAGGCTTGACCGTCGAATGTTCGACTATGCCTATTGTAGTAAATCCGCTTACCGTTTCTGTTCAGAACAGTGGCAAAAAACGCCTCATTTTAGACTTAAGACACGTTAACAAGCATCTTTGGAAATCATCTGTAAAATTCGATGATATCAAAGTAGCCATGGATTTTTTGAATGAGGGTGATTTTTGTTACAAGTTTGATTTACACTCAACCTATCATCACATGGAGATTTTTGAACCTCACACTTTTTACCTTGGTTTTTCTTGGCGTTTTGGTGGTAACGTTAAGTATTTTCGTTTTAAAGTCTTACCATTTGGACTTTCCTCTGCTTGCTATATTTTTACCAAAATTACGAGACCTTTGATCAAAAAATGGAGGAGTGAAGGAAAGCAAGTTCTCATGTATTTAGATGATGGACTAGGTTGCCATCATGACCTTGAGCAGTGTCGGTTGATTGCGTCAGAGGTCAAGCAAGATTTAATAAGTAGCGGTTTTGTACCCAAGGTCGATAAATCAATGTGGTCACCAGCATCAGAAGTTACATTTTTAGGTTATGACATAGATTTACAGACGGGTGTTATCAAAATTTCTTCAAAAAGAATTCAAAAGGCAAAAGCTACATGTACCCTGTCACATATTTTGACAATTTATGAAAATGTCAGCGCTAGATTGATAGCCAGCCTTATAGGTCAAATTATTTCCATGTTTTATGTTGCTGGTAACGTTGTATACATAATGACAAAATTCCTTAGTGCAGACGTTCTTAAAGCTCCTTCATGGGACGACAATATCTCTTTATCTTCAGAGAGCTTCTCTCAACTTCAATTTTGGGAAAAGAATCTTGATAAGATTTATCACAGAAATTTCGTCAAAGATTTTTCTATCAGTTCGTTCATTTACTCAGATGCAAGTTCGACAGGTTATGGGGGTTATTGTGTAGAAAATCCTTATGATATTGTACATGGTATGTGGACAGACGAGGAGAAATCTAAAAGTTCTACTTGGAGAGAACTTGTAGCGGTCTATCGAGTGTTCGTATGTATGGTTTCTTCTTTGCAGGGCAAAACCATTAAATGGTATACGGATAACAAGAATGTGGTTAGTATTTTAGAGAAAGGAAGTATGGTTTGTGAACTTCAACATTATGCTTTGAAAGTTTTCAATTTATGTTTGTCACATAATATCTCTTTAGTTGCAGAGTGGGTACCCCGTAATCAGAACGTTAGAGCGGATCAAATCAGTCGTATTGTAGATTATGACGATTGGTCGGTTTCGGATATTATTTTTGATTTTCTCGATCAAATTTGGGGTCCTCATGAAATAGACTTTTTTGCATCAGATCATAACTCCAAATTGCCTATTTTTTATACTAGGTATTTTTCAGATAGAGCGATTGGTTCAGATGCATTTACCACTAGTTGGCATGGCGTAAACGGTTGGTTTGTTCCTCCTGTTTGTATTTTACCCAGAGTTATCATGTATATGAAGCAATGTAGAGCTTATGGCACTGTTGTGCTACCGTACTGGGAGTCTGCTAGTTTTTGGCCCCTTCTCATGGAAGGGAAGCAATTCATTAGAGCTGTGAAAGCGTTTGTAGAGTTACCAAGAGATAAAGAGTATTATTTGCCCGGTAAAGTAAAGGGTATCTTTGGACTTAGTGATTTAAATTTTGCTATGTTTGCCATGCGTATTGATTTTTCTTCTATATAGATAAAATTACTGACCAGTATTTTTTATTTTACATATCTTTTTGCAGGCATATAGAGACGATATACAGGAGTTGCCTGATTCTTTAGCCGATAAGATCGGTCTGGTTGCCTCGTTAATGTCTCATTCGAAATCTTCGAACACTACCAAAGGTTACTATTCAGCCTTTATGAGGTGGAAAAAATGGGCTACTTCCAACCAAATTTCTGAGAGGCAGTGTCTTCCGGCTAAAGCTATTCATGTAGCTATATCTATCGTCTTTAGTGCAGAATTCACAGACACCTAGCCCTATCACACAGGCTTTTTACGGAATCCGATGGGCGCATACGCTGATAAGTGAACCGTCACCAACAGATAGTGAATTAGTGCGCAATGTTTTCGAAGGCGCTAAGAGAATATTAGCGCATTCTGTTCATAAAAAAGAACCGATTACACCTCTTTTATTAGAGAAAATGTTTGATTCATTATATGTAGAGAATAATCTGTACAATCAAAGAATAATATGTGCATGTTTATTATCATACTCTGGTTTTTTACGTTGTTCTGAGTTATTGAACCTTAAAACATCAGATATTATTTTTCATTCTTCTCATATGTCAATATTCATAGAAAAGAGTAAGACAGATATTTATCGTGACGGTAATTGGTTGTTAATTGCTAGAACAGGGACAAAATTGTGCCCTGTTGTGAATCTCGAAAAATACTTTAAATTGGGAATTTAGATCATTCGGATTTGTATTTATTCAGAAATATTATTAAATATGCAAAAGGTTACATCTTTAGATCCAGCAATAGTCCTATGTCATATTCAAGAATGAGAGAGATATTCATTTGTACATTTTCACCTTTTGTTTCTGATATTGCTGAATATGGTTTGCACAGTTTACGTGCAGGCGGCGCAACAAGTGCTGCGAATTCTGGTGTGCCCGACAGACTGTTTAAGCGACATGGTCGCTGGAGATCAGAGACAGCCAAGGATGGCTATATTAAAGATTTATTTGATAAACGACTGTTTGTCTCCAAAAATTTGGGCATTTGACTTAATTTTGATGTATTCATTATTCTGTATTTAAGAATGCTATAGACAACGTTTTTGAAATTGTCTCTTTTCATACATATGTTCTGTTTTTTGATTTATAACTAGATTTTTGAATTTAATGAATTTCTTGATGATTTTCTTTATAAGGTAATTTTCAATATTTGAATACAGCTAATTTTGTCTTTATCGCCCGTTCTTTGGCTCGAGCATTGCCCCGTGATGTTCCACTTTATGAATGTGTTTGTTTTGATATATGAAGTGTGGAGGTTTTAGGAGAAATATAATTTAATTTGTTTGACCGGGAGGGAATTAAAATCAAATTATTTTCTCCTATCGTAACACTGATTGCTTATCCGAAGTGTGACGAGGTTTTGTGCACTAGGCCGTGAATGTAGTGGTCACTAGTGGTCATTCGACGTGGCATTGCTCGTGCGGATACACCTAAATTTCTTTTTTCTTAAAAAAAATCAATTCCGTACTAATTTTATTTTTTGTGTGATAGGGCTGGGTAATTAAATTTTTGTATATTAATATTTGATTTGTATGAAATCGTTTTTGTACATATATGTTTTCATTTGGAGAAGCCTATTATCATATGTACGATTTTTGAATGGCGTATGCCTTTCTGAAAATACTGTCGTATATAAAGTAATTCAGAAAGATATTATTTTTCATTTATCACTACAAATCTTGTGTACAGATGGATATTTCCCAAGCGGTATCGCTGTAAGGGAAGAGGCTTGCCATTTATTTTGCGGTATCGCACTCTATACGTAACGTATGTTACTATACTATATGATGTACAGAGGTACATGTAGATTGTTCTGATGGTGATACAATGATTTGGAACCTGCCGTTGTAGCTGCACAGTTTGTCTCATTTTCAAATAAACGAGCATTGCCCCGTGATGTTCCACTTTATGAATGTGTTTGTTTTGTTTTGATATATGAAGTGTGGAGGTTTTAGGAGAATTGTGGTTATCCCAATAAATGTTAAACGTCTTCAAATTGAATAGCATAATTTAAAACCAGATAAATTTGCAGCATGGACCAGACATACACGTTTCGGGTACTTAACCCTCGTCAGTGATCCTCTGTCTAAACAATGTAATAATATGACCAAAAAAATGTGAAGATTATTAAGTCCAAAAATTTACCGAAAGAAGTAGCAGAATTAATGGGATTTAATGCTACAGGACCCACGTTTTAGAAATTTCAAGAGATTTTGTAACAGAAAATGTCAAATACGTTGAAGAGACAGACGATCTACCAAAGTTGATCGAACCTTTGCTACTTGAGTGACACTCGCCAAGTCTTCAAATGTTAAACGTCTTCAAATTCGATAGCATCATTTAAAACCAGGTAAATTTGCAGCATGGACCAGACATGCACGTTTCGGGTACTTAACCCTCGTCAGTGATCCTCAGTCTAAACAATGTATTGTGACCAAAAAAATGTGAAAATTATTAAGTCCAAAAATGTACCGAAAGACGAAGCAGAATTAATGGGATATGATGCTACAGGACCCACGTTTTAGAAATTTGAAGATATTTTGTAACAGAAAATTTCAAGTTCGTTGAAGAGACAGACGATCAACCAAAGTTGATCGAACTTGGCTACATATGCCCTCGTGGACTCCTGGTCCTCCAGCAGAGACACTCATCCTAGTTCAATGTTAAACGTCTTCAAATTCGATAGCATCATTTAAAACCAGATAAATTTGCAGCATGGCCTAAACATGCACGTTTCGGGTACTTAACCCTCGTCAGTGATCCTCATTGCGAATATTCATTTTTCTGTAAAGCCAATGGGTTTCTGTACTCTACTACTTGTTCCGTTTTGTGTTCCAGCACTTCGATGTTTCGGTCTTTTGTTGATTCCCTTCTTTCCTTTATCAAATTCATTATCTTTGAAAAAAAATTTCTAAATATACTTGTATATTTGGTCTATCTAGCTAAATGATATAATTATACCAAAGCACCCATATGAAATTGAGAGAAGGACAGGATGTTAAATAGTTTAAGCAGGATGGATCAGGAGAAGATGCACTCATCCCACGTCAAGTGAGAGAAAAGTATGACATCAATACAAGGCGCAGATAGATACAATTTGAAGTTTTAATATCCTAAGTGCTTTCTGTGAAAAGTGTCGGAAAGGATTGAGTGTTTACGAGCGTTACAATGTAGCACGTGGAGGAGGAAAAAGGTAATACACAAGACAACACACTATCAAATTTTCACTAGTGATAGTATTATCATCTTCGGTTGATCGTTACCTCAACGCATTCGAAAATTTCTGTTATACAAATGTCTTGAAATTTTTATAGCATGGGCCCTGTAGCATCATATCTCTTCGTGCTACGTCTGTCGATACAATTTTTTCACACTCTTTGGTCATATTTCATTCTTTAGAGTGAGGATCACTGACGAGGGTTAAGTTTAACGTCCTCAATTTCATTGGCATCATTTTAGAGCAGATAAATTTACAGCCTGGGCCAGACATGAACGCAACATCATTGTCTGGTTCATGCTGCGAAATATGTTCTTAAATGATTCTATTGAGTTTGAAGACGTTTAAGGTGTGACAGCTGTATAAGATTTTATGCAGTTTTCAACCAAATTAAAAGTGACATTTCTTTCTTATAAAAAGATTGTGGACACTTTCACCTATCTAGTCTTGAAGTCTGATCTTAACTCTTTATTTAAAGAACAAAAAAAGTATACCTTGTGTTTACAAATCGAAAAATAACTACACATAATGTACACAACCCTCTGTTTACGTACATGCGTGCATGAACACCTCTTAGGACCCCCCATGGTCAAAATCGTATCGGATTTGATATAAAAATGATTTCACATATGTCTTATTTTCTGAAATGTCTTCGTCTATCCTCAAAGATTATACTGATATTAAATTCAATTTTATAATGCTTGTCATTGTCAACATTTCAAGGTAAACACGTGGTAGCTCTGACGTCAATTTTCGTGACCTGAGGTGTGTTACAAATTTGATTGGCTTATACAGCCATGTGACCTTAACATTCAACAAGAGGAGTCAAGCTCGGCAGAAGATCATGCCGTACATTGGACGTAGGAGTGCATAATATTACAGATATTCACATGGAATTTGTATCAGACGCAACAAAATGATTTTGAATATAAATGTACGTGTAGTGTATCTATGCTCCCAGGTAATAATATTGTAAGTCGAGGGTTACTTTATTGTTATACGGACTGAATTTCGAACGCCCTCTTTTTATTTCCACTTACATATTCATCTGTGTTGCATGGACCCTTGCGTCATGCTGTCTGTTTGTATGTTCATCTTACAGTGAGGCGATTATCTTACACCACTATTGTGCTTTTTTCGAGACCTCTTTGTAATCGGAAAATTTCAAAAGCTACATGAGCACTTAATCCGGATGATCACGTCGTCTGCTACTACGGTGGCAGATGGTCGTCCTAAGTCGGCATCGGTTGTCCATTTGTCTCATTGGTTTATGAGTAATTTTTTGTATTTCATGTTTCAAATATACGAAATGGGGTTCCTTTTGCATCTCTTTATGTGCGCGTCTGCTCTGTGTTTTTCCAAGTTATGTAATTTACATAAAAAATATGTCTTCGCGCATGCAGACAAAGCAGCCAGTAACAACATTATCATTTCAACGTTACTAAATATCAACTGTAGTTTCGGAACTTTCTTCTACAAATACTTATTATGAAAGCAATGAACGTGTCCCCAACATTTTGAGCGAACATAACAGTGAAATTTCATTATTTAACATCGCTATTTCTCTTAGATCTCCCTACAATATACTGCATACCAATCTTCACAAGTGAACTGACAAATTTCGATACATTGCTAATTTTAGCAACTGTTCAACTACAATTTTGTCTAGAAATCTGACGTCAGCACTCAAGGCTATAAAGGAACTCGTAGCCAAATATTGTGAATTTGTTATACAGGAATGGTGTACAGGAATGGTATAACTATCAGCGAAATTCATCAATTTCCCCTCGACCTCGTGGCCTATTGCCCACATTGATCTCTGTCACCTGACCTAGTATCCGATCGATTATCTCAATTGCGGCCCCTGTTGTAATTGCTTGCATTCGGCGTTTTGATCAAATGCGATCGACGCATAAATATTTCTTTATACATTATGTATGTCGGATTATTGGTGTGCTTATTGTTGGTTGTTATACAATATGAATTTTGATTTTTAAAAAAAGGGATGTTGTACACTTCTTTTGGTCTATTAAAAATTCAGGGGATGTGATTGACAAAATGAAATCAAGAAATTTACAAGCAAATACGATTTCTTCATACGACTTTTATAATATGTACACCACGCTTCCTAACGACAAAATTAATTATCGATTGTCCAAACTCATTAAATGGTGTTTTGATCGACAGTGGAAAACTTATATTTGTACATCTGAATCAAAGGGTTTGTTTTCTGCCACAGAATACAAGTCATACGATCATGGACATGTGGTGACCTGTGTATTGCCTTGTCCTTCCTCTTGGGCAACATTTATGTAAGATTTTGTAAGAAACTTTACAAGCAGGTTGCAGGAACTCCTTTTGGTGCCAATTGTTGCAGATTTATCTTTAATCACGTATGAAAAAGAATTTATCATAAATCTTCAAAACCAAAGAAAACATGATAATTTGATATGTTTTATTGGAATTTTTAGGTACCTGGATGATAATCTCACTATCGACAATCCGTTTTTATTTGTGCGTTCTTCGAGACCTCAGGGTAATCGTAAAAGGGGGAGGGTTGCGCCCATAACGTTTGCTATTTTCGTGGCAGATGGCCGTCCTAAGTCGGCACCGGTTGCCCATTTGTCTCGTTGGTTTATGTGTGGTCCTTTGTGTTTGATGTTTCTGTGTTGTGCATTGGTGTTCCTTGTCCCATTGCGTCTTCTTCTGTGCGTGTCTGCTCTATGTTTTTGCTTTGGATGTTTTGAAGTTTTGCTGTGGGTGCTGCAACCTGTGTTGTTGGAGATCCCCTCCTTTGTTTTCATCTAGTGTTTGGGGTTTTGATGTGGGTGCCACAACCATGTGTTGTTGGAGATCACCTTTTTTGGTTGTTATACCATTGCGTGTATCCCAATACATATTGCGTATATTTATTTTCTCTGTGAAATGGGATACTGAATAACGGTTAGGTACTTCTTTGATGTTTATACTGTACTCTGGTGATATTGTTCCAGCTGCGTTATCTGCATTTGCTGTTGATGTTACAACCCGGTTCTATCGAAGATCCCTTTTTTTCCTTTATCAAATTTCTTATCGTCGAAAAAATGTTCATAAATATACTCGTAGATTTTGTAATATCTAGCTGAATGATATTATTGCTGGTGGACCAAGAGTCCCCGAGGGCACATGTAGCCAAGTTCGATCAACTTTGGTTGATCGTCTGTCTCTTCATTGCATTTGAAATTTTCTGTTACAAAATTTCTTGAAATATCTAAAACGTGGGTCCTGTAGCATCATATCCCACCCATTCTGCTACATCTTTATGGTGCATTTTTGGACATACATGTAATAATTTTCATACTTTTTGGCCATATTACATTATTTAGACTGAGGATCACTGACGATTGTTTAGTACCCGAAACGTGCATGTCTGGTCCATGCTGTAAATTCATCAGGTTTTAAATGATGCTATTGAATTTAAAGACGTTTAACATTATACCAAAGCACCGATATCAAATTGAGAGAGGGACAGGATGTAGCCAGTGTAAGCAGGACGGATCGGCGGGAAAATGCACTCATTCCACGTCAAGATAGAAAAATGCATGGCATCAATCCAAGGCACAGATAGATAAGATTTGAGTTTTAATATCCGATTTGTTTCCTGTGAAAAGTATCGGAAAGAATCGAGTGTTTACGAGCGTTAGTATATGGAGGGAAAAGAGGAAAGACAAAGACACGTTATATTTAATGTTCACTTGTGATAGTATTTGATCACCTTCGGTCAATTGTTTCTCAAACACATTCGAAAATTTCTGTTATCCAATTTTTTTTAAATTGCTAAAACGTGGGTCCTGTAGCATCATATCCCACCAATCCTGCTAGGTCTTTCGATATATTTTTGGACACAATAATTTTCACACTCTTTGACCATATATTATTTTTTTAGAATTTCTTGTCAATACCCGATACGTGCATGTCTTGTCCATGCTGCTTTATCTGTTCATAAATAGTTATTGTTATTCACATAAAGCGAGAATGACTTACACACTAGAATTTACCTGAGCGCCGTGACGATGGAAAGCAACTTGCAACAAGGTCATAGGCGGCACAGGCTTGCAATATAACCTTGCCGTCATCGCTATTTTCCTACGCCATTTCACGCAATGATAAAGCCCGAGAGGCATTTCAGGTACGGCATGTCGTCACAGTGACGTCATTCGGACTTCTGACGTAAACATCGCAAAAGATTCAAAGGTAGAGGCATATATTTGAGCGTTTAGGGGCAAGTAAATGAGCAATAAAGGAAACGATTCTTATCTTGATGAAGAAACATTTACAAGACTCACGTCTAAAGATGGTAGGTTTCGATTTATGGCCAGAATTTGTAATTTTATTGGAGACTTCTCGCTCTGCTGATCATGTTGGCAACGTACGAATGAAGAAAGAATCCCTGATACTGCATGGTAATTGCATTGAAACAAAGACGATGCTTGTACGCTATATATCTCATAAATGTAGTTATACTTAGTGGTATATACTTGCAATATTTTATTTACAAATACGAAGCCCCAGTTTCAATCTGCAAGAATCTTGCAGACAAACAATAGGCGATGACGGCAGAGGTAGATTTCAAAGTGAAGAAAAGCGGAACTGAAATCGGACGCATGCGTGGGAGATTGGATGGAAAGATGACTAAATGTTTATTTGAGCCGTCCCATACAGTAGGGCGGCCAAGCCGGATTTGCACGTGCGGCGGTAAAAAGTCAAATGTGAGTCCGCGAACGCATGACGCACTCTTTCTCGTCGGAGAAAATATGGACGCCTCCGAATTTTGGTCCTTTTCCGAAAGCTCTAGACAGCACAATTTTTTATTTCAGCAATTAGAATATCGTCGAACTTTTTCTTTTAGCTTTATATTTTACCCTCAAATAGTTTATTTTAGACAAACCTTACATTTTAATTACTAAATCGATGATTGAAGTTGGCTAAATTTACCCGGGAAAAAATGCCCCAAAAAGTGGAAAATAAAAATGAGGTACAAAAAAACGGTCCCTCACAGATTTTTATAATATTTTCAAAAAATGACATTCACATCGGCATCTTTCAAATATCAAAAAATTACAGAACCACTTTTTCATATATTGAAATAATTCCCGTTTGAAATCAGCTGGTGTTAGCTTCGTTTCGGCATGCGCAGAATCACGATTTTGCACCCAATACACATTGAACGTGTGTCACATTGTAAACATGAATGAATTACTTTATTCGGAGTTTATAGTATTTTGTGTATGAAAAAGTATAACTGTTGGATGATTTTTATCTCGTGAACCCATTTCTAACCTTGGATTAGCAATTAAGAAGAGATTAATGAAGGTTTCAAGCTGTTTTTGTCCAACCCGACTTCACGAAGGCCGATGTCAGTGCAGTGCCAGTGTCGGTGTGATGTAAACTTGATGACGCAAAAACATGGTACGACTTGCGTACTTCACATACATGTACTTTCTTCAGTTCAGCTGTTTGTTTATATAGTGAAATGGATACATGTACTAGGCCGATGCTCGATGACGAAATTAATCTAGGAACCATTGAAAACATCGACTTTTTCCTCAAGCTCAAGGTAAATAAACAAATTTGTAAACAAATATTTTCTCTCTCTCTCTCTCTCTCGTTCTCTCTCACACATACACACACCCACACATTACTAATACTAACAAGATTTGTAATAATTTTCAATCACTGAACTGATCAGTTTATTAAGTTAATTTATGTGCCTTTATTTTGACCAACCAAGCCTACCCCCTCCCCCCACCCCCACCCCACCTCATTTGGCCCTAAGGCATATTCTTTAAATTTTAGAAAATTACACTTTGTCATTCACAAGTATACATGTTATTATAAATGTATTTTTTTTATTTAGAATATAAAGTGGAAAGAGAAAAGAGATTGATGGGGGGGGGGGGGGTGGTATTTACATTTACATTCAAACATTTACATATAAAATGCAAAATGCAATATGGATAATTTAAACTATGGATTTCTAGATAGATAATGTATCATAATGTAATTTGATTATCTTGCAGTTCAAGTCATTAAAAATAATTTTCCATGAATTCCATTGGTTGAGTGTTGAATTTATCAATACTATTCTTTCCAGTGATAAATTATGATTGCTATACAAGCAAATAGTTATAAAGGATTTATACAGTACAATTTAAGTACAATTTATGAATCATTTTGATTTTTTTCAGTTTATGACTATGCATTAGTGAAATTGTATCAAAGTAAACAAATAAATAAATAAATGAGTAAATAAATGAATGAGTAAATAAATGAATGAGTAAATAAATGAATGACTTAAAACTAATTAAAATGTATTATTTTTTTCAGGTCAAACTTGTTAGAAGAAATCTTGCTGTCTGAAAATCACCCAGTGGCTTATTATATGGAAGGCATGCATTTAAAAGGAATTATTGATTGGAAATTGTGTACTAAAGTATATTGATAATATATTCTACATCGAATTGGTTTGAAGATTGTGCATATTGTCATCATATTCTTCTTTGTGAATTGTGAGTGTGCAAAAATATCATACAAATGGATTATTCACAGAAGATGGAAGACTTCAAGACTGTCAACATTTCAGAAAACAATTAACATGATTAATGACTGTGAATCTTATTGGGCAATGGCAGATATAGTGAGATAATGAAATAGATATTTTGTGAATTCTTGCAGAGGAATAATTAGTCAATTAAATTTCTTCTTCATGATATAGGAATGTAAACTTCAACTGTCATGGATCATGGGCACATTAAATTATAATAGTTATTTCTTTTGTAATGACTATCTGGAGTAAAAAAGGAAATATAGGCTTTCTTGCAAAAAATATCACATATTTGTATCTTTTGTTTTCAAATTATTGAAAGCTCCTGCACATTAAACAGAACAAAATTGGAATTTTTATATGTATTTTTCTCGGATACAATGAGAATATTTCAAATTGTGCATGAATTGTCTGGCATATCCAAGAAAATGTCATTTTTCTCTTGTACGTGGCAGTTTTGTACTTGAACAGAGGAAATTAGGAAGGTCGCTGGAAAAATCTTCGGTCTTTTGAATTCTGGAGATATTTTTCACAATTTAAATGTTTGCTCATCAAAAGGTAAAAACAACCTTTTCTTCTGGAATGGTATATTCGAATTAATATCATCCTTTGTGAATTTCTGATGTCGAAGCGTTCGGTCGATCGACGATTTCTCCAAAATTGTCGAAACTATGCAGCATGTAGGGGTACATAAATGAGGTACAAAAAAATGGTCCCTCACCGATTTTCATAAAATTTGAGAATTGAACACTTGGATATATTCTCCACAAGATATCAAAAAATTACAGAACCACTTTTTAATATTTTTGAAAACGATCCCCCTGTTTGCGATGAAGGGGGCATGGAAGTCGAACTTTAAAAGTGATGCTGTCATTTTGTCAGCTGATTTTCGACAAATTGACAGAATGAAACAGCACATCTTGGGTAGATTTAGATAAATAAAATCTTAAAGATTTTGTTTAATCTTTTTAGATTTGATGCCATCAATATATATCGCTGTCATTAGCATTTTACCGCGGTGAAAAAGTTTCGAAAAATTGCTTAGTAACGGCAACGCGAACATCATTCGATATTAATGCGCCGTTCTTAGCAACGGTTGCCGTCACGCGCAAATCTGGCTTGGCCGCCCTACTGCATAGGAAAACCAACAATGTGGCAATAATTACGTCACAGAGAAATCGCTGCACAAACGACGTCATCGATTACGCGCATTTTTACGTCGTTTTGTTTCGTCTTTTCAAAAAGTTTATCACGTGTTCACGACGTCATACGTCATAAAAAGGACAGTCTCAGCGTATCCCGTAGAAATGTTTTTTAAATTTTACAATAATTTCTATCAAATTATAAAAGACAATCCATCTGAATACGACGCAGGGCTTATAGATCTATGCTTCTTTGTTTTCGTTCTATTTTTCCCCTCAATATTTAAAGCTTTTGTCCGCGCGACTAAACATTTCACATGGAACTTTAATGATACGATAATAATGAGATCCAGATTAAAATGGCTATGTTTTCCTATATAATGACAATGTCCATGATATAAATTACTCATTATATCCACCGTAAATACCGTAACAATACGAAAAATAGTCATGATAGCACGAACGTAATCTCGCGGCTTAGGGTGCTTTTCTTCAGCGAAAGAACTTGGTATCATCTACGCATTTTAAAGAAAAGCTCGAAAAGTATAAGGCGAGATTCAACACTGTTATTTTTTTTCTTTCGAAATCAGTCCGAATTTGTGAAAATATGAAGTGATATTGTTTGGATGTGTACATATTTTTTTTTTGGGGGGGGGGGGGGGGGGGGGGGGTCATACTATATCTCAAGAGATGCAAATTTTCACACAGAAAAATTTAAGGTTCGGATATTATAGATTTTGTCCTCGTTTTTTTTTATTTACACTGAATGCTGAAGATTATTATGGAAAAAAAAATAATGACACTGCATTATACAGGTACTTGACACGTCTATTTAAGTAACATACTAAGGCGCTGGTTAAGGCTAAAAATAAATGAAAATATATTTTATTGAAAACTTAAAATAATTTGGAAGGGTTTAGATAGAGGAAAAAAGGAGCCATAAAAAGTTTTATTTGAAAAAATCAAATTCAAGGAATTGTGGTCCCCCGCTTTTGGGTGTTTGTCTTTAAAGAAATGCTTACAGACATCCCCCCATTCTTAAGTTTAAATAATATATCTCATATATTATCAACATTCTAAATATGAAAGATTAACTCCAAGAAAAGGTCAAAAGGTCCAAACTTGTGTTTTGTTTCCAAGGGACAGGGCTTATGAAAAGGTATGCACATGTGAAATATTTAAGACCTATGATTTAAATTACCATCAAAAACTTATGGTCGAGGTTGAAGTTTTTAAATGTGGTCAACCTCCATGGACAAGGTCACAAGGTCAGAATGTTATTACCAACAGAAAGGTCTCATCACAAGGAATACACATGTGAAATGTGAAAGCCCTATCATTTTCCATTAAAAAGATATGGACAAGGTTATAGTTTTTTGTAAAGTAGGTCGAACTCAAAGGTCAAGGTCAAAAATTTTGGTATCCATGCAAAGGTCTTGTCACAAGGAATACACATGTGAAATATCAAAGCCCTATCACTTTCCATTCAAAAGTTATGGTCAAGGTTAAAGTTTTTAATAAGTAGGTCGAACTCAAAGGTCAAGGTCACAAGGTCAAAAATTTTGGTATCCATGGAGAGGTCTTGTCACAAGGAATACACATATGAAATATCAAAGCCCTATCACTTACCATTCAAAAGTAATGGTCAATGTTAAAGTTTTTAATAAGTAGGTCAAAGTCCAAGGTCAAGGTCACAAGGTCAAAAATTTTGGTATCCATGGAAAGGTCTTGTCACAAGGAATACACAAGAGAAATATCAAAGCCCTATCACTCTCCATTCAAAAGTTATGGTCAAGGTTAAAGTTTTTAATAAGTAGGTCAAAGTCCAAGGTCAAGGTCACAAGGTCAAAAATTTTGGTATCCATGGAAAGGTCTTGTCACAAGGAATACACATGTGAAATATCAAAGCCCTATCACTTTCCATTCAAAAGTTATGGTCAAGGTAAAAGTTTTTAATAAGTAGGTCAAAGTCCAAGGTCAAGGTCACAAGGTCAAAAATTTTGGTATCCATGGAAAGGTCTTGTCACAAGGAATACACATGTGAAATATCAAAGCCCTATCACTTTCCATTCAAAAGTTATGGTCAAGGTTAAAGTTTTTAATAAGTAGGTCAAAGTCCAAGGTCAAGGTCACAAGGTCAAAAATTTTGGTATCCATGGAAAGGTCTTTTCACAAGGAATACACATGTGAAATATCAAAGCCCTATCACTTACCATTCAAAAGTTATGCACAAGGTTAAAGTTTTTGTGACTGACGGACAGACGGACGGACAGACAGACGGACGGACGAACCGGTTTTAATGTCCCCGCGCTTTCGCGAAAGCGGGGGACAAATATGCAGTAATGACTATAGAATTGTCGAATTTGTAAAATTAAATATCCATGTACCCTTATAGTAAAAACTCAATATATTGTAGGTGGCGCTAGTGGAATGAATAAAATCTGCTTACCCCTAATTCGAAATGACTTTTTAAATGTATACTTTCATATGTTCACAATAAATAATAAAATTTTGTAGAATTAATTAATTTTCAGTGATACCGTACCTTTAATGCAGGATGTATTCTTTTATTGAAAGAAAGGGGAAGAGGGGGGGGGTGTCTAAATAAAAGCACTCGGTGCATACCTACGCTAACATCCCTGTAACGTCCGGCAGTAGTAATAATCAACTTTTTATGGTTTTTGAGTTTTAGATAAATGATGTATTTTTATAATTTACATTGTAAATTGTATGATTATATTAGACAAATATTCTACAGATAATCATAACACTCTCGATATCGGGATTTCAGCATTTTAAGTTTGGTTAGCAATTATTGGGTCTAAAAATTGGATTTCCTTGACCCGATCATGTCCAGGGTAAAGCCGTAGTAAACTATCAAAAGGAGGGGGTGTTCCGAGAGAAAACGGTTTTCAAATGTAGAAACTATATTTTTAATAAGTGTTATCATTTAAAATCGTTCAGACAGAATAGCGTTATAAGAGCAGTTCAACTGCTCTTTTCCATAAGGCCCATATATTTCAAATTTTATAATGCTGAAAATCAAAATCGTTGTTGAAAAAGAGGCCTATCTCTCTTCGAAATATTATCTGTCTGAATTATGCGAAATGAAATTACCATTAGCAATGAAATATTTGTTAATGAGAGACTAAACCATTATGAAATCATGTAAATAAAGTAGTTAAAACAAAACACATGTTTGTCCATCATTCGATGCAATTTCACTTGTTGTTTTCTATTTTTTTTTTTTAATTTAAGCTTTCATATGAGTCGACATCTAGTGCAATGAAACTTCATACACCTACTCATCATGAGTCAAGAGTGATCCCTAGTGAACTAGAGGTCAAAATGGAGTTTTTCGAATCATATTAGAGCATTATTACACCTACTATAATGAAACTTGTTAGCAATGTTTCCCATGGGTCATGGATGACCTCTTATGATTTTTGGGGTCAAGGTCCTAGGACTATGTTTATTGAAAATGGGCTCCGGATTTTATTTAGGCATGTATTTCACCTAACATCATGAAACTTGTCAGAAACAATCTTATTGTGTCAAGGTTGATACCTTTTGATTTTGTGATCAAAGGTCAAGGTCATGGGTCTCTGATATTTGAAATTGGTTTCTGGATCAATTTAGAACATGTATTACACCTATTTTCATGACATTTATCAGAAAGTGAGTGAAGAATGACACCTACTGATTTTGGGTTCTAAAGGCCAAGTTCAAAGGACTTTGGTAATCGTCAAGACACTTGGCGTGGTACTGGACCAATCTACAGCCTTATACAAGCGCATTCTTAAGAAATGCACTCTGACTGACTGTGACGATAGGACTCCATGACGGGCACTGTCCAAGCCTTTTAAAAGAAAACAGGACCCCGACTATCTGTCCTCTATGAATGTCAGTCGGACTCCTTAGGTGATCACATGAATGATCTCGCTACGGCCCGTGGAGCATGGACTGTATTTCGTATGCCTTGTTTTTATATCCATTTAAATGTCTATCCATGCGTTTATTGGGCGACTGCATCATGCTGTCTGTTGGTATGATCATCTTACACCACAGTTATTTTGTGTTCTTCGGGACCTCTGGGTAATCGAAAAAAATGGAAGGGTTGTGTGCACGTAATCTGAACAGCCACACCGTCTCCTACCTTTGTGGCAGATTGCTGTCCTAAGTCGGCACCGGTTGCCAATTGGTCTCGTCAGTTTGTGTGTGGTCCTTTGTGTTGGATATTTCTTTGTTGCGAGTTGATGTTCCTTGTCCTTTTTGTGTCACTTTCTGTGCTTGTCTGCTCTATGTTTTTGCATTGGTTGTTTTGGGGTTTTTTTGTGGATGCTGCAACCGAGTGTTGATGGAGATCCCCTCCTTTCTATGATAAGCCACATCATATTCAAGTAAAAGGATTGTAGTCGGGGACAGATTTTTGTAAAGCTTAATAGAGACGAAATTCAAACTGCTTATTGAAACACTTGAATTTTCCAAAAATTATATATGAGTAATCTCTCTTGCTTTGGAAATCAAAAAAATACAAAGAGCTAAAAGCAACATACTAAATATTAACCAGTATAAAATAAATGGACGAAAAGGGAAATAAAACTTATGAGAAAGGAGGGGATCTCCAACAACACCCGAAACATCCACTGCAAAAACACAAAGCAGACTCGTACAGAATGAGATGCAAATGGTACAATGAACGCCAAATCACATAAAGACATCAATACAAATGACTACACATAAACCAACGAGACCAATGGGCTACTGGTGGCAACTTAGGACGGCCATCTGCCACATCAGTAGCAGACGATGTGGTTATCCTGGATTACATGCGCACTACCCTTCCACTTTTCCAATTACCCAGAGATCTCGAAGAACGTAACTATAATTGTGGTGTAAAACAACCTCCTCACTGTTAGATGACCACACACAAACAAGAATGCAAAACGCAGGTGCCCAATAAACACAGATGAATATGTAAATGGATTTAAAAAGAGGGCGCACGTAACACATTCCGTTCTCGAATACAGAAAGACGTAGCAGGATTGGTGGATATGTTGCCACTGGACCCGCTTTTCAGAATTTTCGAGACAATTTTGTGAACAGAAATTTTCGAATTTGTTTAAAGAAACAATCGACCGAAGTTAATCGGACTTGGCTACATGTCAACTATTTCGGGGGAAAACGAAGTATTGAAGTCTGTTGCAAGGGAGCAGTCTACTATGGCGAAAATCCTCCCAAACGGTGCACCAGACATACACCAGTGGGACTATGTATTTATTCTTCCCATAACACGTGACGACAACACTCTATGACGGGGCCATCCATACCTCATCAGGGTAAACATCCAGGACCTTTGCAATCTACATCTCAGAATGTTGGTCGCATTCCTCTTGTGATTGCTTACGTAAGCTCGCTCCAGGCAACAGAGCATGGACTGCTTTTCGTACGGCCACACGCTTTTGATATCAATTTACACTTCAATTTGTCTGTTTATTGGACTCCTGCTTTTCATTGTCTTGTTTTGTCGTCACCATTGAATGAGGATAATATAATGGAAAAAAAATTTGCCTTCTTCAAAATCACCGATAACAGGACAAATGGGGTTGTTTGCACATATACCGGATGAGAACACTATTTGCAACTAATGTTAAACGTCTTCACATTTAATAGCATCATTTAAGAACAAAGTTGCAGTACGGACCAAACATGCACGTTTTGGGTACTTAACCCTCGTCAGTGATCCTCAATCTAATCATGGTATTATGACAAAAGAGTGTGAAAGTTATCATATCCAAAATGTATTGAAAGACGTAGAAGAATGGCCGTCCTGTGTCCTAGTTCTGCAAATGGCCGTCCTATGTCATAGTTTTGCAAATGTCCTAGTTTTCTGCAAATGGAAGTCCAGTGTCCTAGTTTTGCACCGGTTGCCTGTTGCTCCATTTGTTTAATGTTTTGATGTTATCTGTGATGTTTGGTCTTACTTGTCTCCTTGTTGGCTATTGTGCTTGTCCACTCGCTACTTGGTTCTTTCGGTTTTAGTTTTGCTGCAACGAAGTCCTGTTGGAGATCTTAACCTTTTTTAAAATAAAGATTGCTAAAATAATGTTGATTTTCGGAAAAAATTATTTAATGGCATTCCATTACATAGAGCATATTAATATATAACTTCAGTTTAACTTCCATCCTGCAAATGAAGTGTAACCATATTCATTACTATATATCGTGCCATTATTATAGTCCATTTTCGTTCGAACAAATAATTCATCACCTTCTTCAACTTGAATAGTAGTTGCACTTGTACTGGAAGCGGGATTACCCGCCGATGCGTAAACAGCACCAACCACATAACCATTTCTTACAAGTTCTAAAGAATGGTAACTACCGTCGATAACTCTTACAGACAACGAAAACACATAGACTCCGCGGATTGGTACTATGAATGTTCCAGAAATGGGATGGTAACCATTTCCAATGTTCAATTTGACAGCATCAAATACCAGTGTGTGATGTCCACCAATATTGGTCATTGTTGTAGACATGTATACATAGAAGGCCACTGATACGTCATCTGATGACCGGGAACTTCTTCGTCCTGAAACATTATATGTGTTCTATTACAAAATGATTCACGAAAAGTTTTCTAATATTCGAAATCTGCTTTTTGTTTTTGTTTTGGATTATTTGGGGTTTTTTTTTTTCCGAGGGGAAGTTCGTTTTTTGCTTTTCGTTTTCAGCTCAACTGAGCCGAAGGCTCTAAGTGAGCCATTGTCATACTGGTTTGTCCGTCGTCCGTCGTCGGTCGGTCCGTCAGTCCGCTACCTTTTCATATTTTCGACTTCTCCCCCTAAACCGCTTGGAGGATTTTGATGAAATTTGGTATGAATGAAGTACTAAAGTTCCTCTACCAAGTTTCTTTATTTTGGTCGGATCCCTTCAGGAGTGGATCCAAAGCGGGGTCAAATAGGCCCCAGAATGTACCCCTCTTTAAAAATCTTCTCCATAACTTAGCACGGATTGAAAAACTAATGGTATCTGAGTTATCAGGAAGGATGTACATTTATTATTCAAGTTTGTTCATTTCGTAAAAATTCGATACCTAATTTTTGAACGCGTTTTGACAACATTTTTGACTTAGTTATTTTAATGCAAAAATTGAAATTTCTGTTACTTTTTCTCCGTGTCCTAACTTTGCTACCCCAATTTAGTTCATTTTAGTCATGATAAACTAGAGGAATTCTTACATATTGTATGTGAAAGAATGTTGCTGAAAAGTGGTATTTTTTTTAATTTTGTTATGAATTGTTTTAACTGAAAAAGGGCAGTCTCATTTTTCCTTTCTCATTTCATCTCTTCTTGCTTCCTAATCTTTCAGTCATGATATGCATTTTTTCTCTTTTTTCCCCTCTCTCTATCTCTTTCTTTTACCACAAAATTTGCTCATAAATCAGTATATTTCTTTCGGCTGCAAATAATTTTGTGATTAATATATAATTATGCCTTAGGGAGATGGCCTCGCATAAGACAGCCGTCTTGTTGCCAGATCCCATTGTATTACTCTGTAAAATTATTATATCATTTATGCAATTTTCAGAATAAATACTGTTTAAACCAAAAGGGAAAGGGGATGGTCATTTTAAACATTTTCAACTTCTCCTTTGTAATTGCACATATACGGCATATACATATCGCAGCTCATCCGGTACGCTACAGCATGTACTGATATTTTGGATTTTCACAGTAGAAATTTACAAATTACCAAGAAACTTTTAGGTCAAGGTTTCCGCTTCCATAAACTAGTTAAGACTATCTGGAAATTTTACAAAAATTACAGTCGACTACTTTTAAAATTTGGATCTATACACACAACAGAGTACAAGTACATTACTTTGGGTATTACACAACCTGTCTTTTATGGTGATATGATAAATAAAATTAGAAGGATCAGAGGTAGACAGCATAACAATCGAAAATGCGTCAGAATAATCAAACGCCTTATACCGTGGATGTGATCCTAATATCACCATACGGACACTAGGCTTGGTACTTGACCCATCTACAGTCTTGTACCAGCGCATTCTAGAGACATTCACTCTGACTGACTGTGACGATGGGACGCTATGACGGGCCTGTCCAAATCTCTTTAGAGAGGACAAGGCCCCGACCACCTGTCCTCATTGAATGTCAGTCGGACTTCTCGGATGATTATATACACGAACTCGCTACAGCCGGCAGAGCACGAACTGTATTACGTATGTCCTCTTTTTATATCCATTTACATATTCATCTGTGTTGATTGGCCCCTGCGTATTGCGGTCTTGTTTGTGTGTGGTCATCTAACAGTGAGGAGGTTGTTTTACACCACACTTGTACTTTCGTCGAGACCTCTGGTTCATTGGAAAAGTGAGAGGGTTGTTCGCACATGGTCCGCGTGGCAAATGGCTGTCGAAAGTCAGCACCGGTTGCCCATTGGGCTCGTTGGTTTATGTGTAGTCTTTGGTGTTTCATTTTTATGTGTCGTATGTCTCTTTTCCATCTCTTGGTATGCTCGTCTTTAGTGTTTTTGCATAGGGTGTTTTGGTGTTTTGCTATTGATGCTGCAAAAGGGTCTTGTTGGAGATCCCCTCCCTTCTTTTTGATATTTATAGTATGAATTGCAACTGTGTTTGACTGCAACTGAATTTTGTCAAATATGCACTTTTAGATTTTTAAGGAATTTTTAAAGATTGTACATAGGTATGTTTTCCATGCCCGATGGACCAAAGGATAGTGTGTTCAAACCACGGCGGGACAAAAAAAATGGTTTTCTTTCATTTTTTTTTTCGTTCGGTATGTCATCCATCGCACATCTGTCGTACATTTTTCAAATTTTCGATTTCTTCTGGAGAATCACTGAGGGATTTTAATGAAACTTGTTAGGATTGAAGTACTCACGGCCCGCTAAGATTGTTGTTGTTTTTCATCCGAATCCATCAACAGGTGGCGTCACCACATGTAAAAGTAGGTCATGGGGATGCCCTACTTGACAAACTTTTTCTTCATAACAAAAGTACATATAATCAAACCGAAGCATGTGGATGATGTTCACAACTCTTGTTGTTTTTGGTTCCAGCCCAAAGTCAAATTTTAATGTGTTTATGACATCTTTTCGGACTATGTCAGAAAAAGCTCATTTTGAATTCTTTCTTTGATTAAGTCTATAAATGTGTGGTTTCGTGCCCTCATTTAGTGCATGATTATCATAAATGTGAATAGATATGTTTACTGTGCACATGTACCCAAGGGTTGTGTATTAAAGTCCCGGCACCATTTTCATTTCTTTTTTTATTTTGCACACAAATCTCATATTAAAGTTTCTTACTGCTGTGATATATATATATTCTATGCATAATTTTTTTTTTATTTTGGAATTTGCTTTTTTGAATTTTTGAAAAATAATTTATGTGCATACAGACTCCCAAGTTGTGGGTTCAAATTCTGGCACTGCCACTATCATAATGCAATGTCAGTAGATATATTGGTTAAGATTCTGCATGGGTATCAGGAGAGCCTTGTGTCCCCTGAGGCTCTTGTTAGTTTTAAGTTGAATCACAATTACAGTCTTAAAGTGACCCTCTTTTTAGCGACTACCTGCTTTATGTGACATTTTTTATTCCTCCCGAGCAATTTTCCTATCAAATTAACCTGTATACAACGACCGTGATTTTTCTGTCCCGTACCCAATTCCGAACCTCTTCATCAGTGTCTTTCATAATCAGATCTTCTGTGATAGATAAAATCTAATGTAATTTTATATGTGCAATACGATTCATCACTAAATACACGAATTGATATATGTAGTGATGGCATTACTCTTATACTACGAACATTTTGTTGGTTAAAGTCAGATCAGCTTGAACCTGTATTCAGTGACCACCTGTCTTATGTGACCTATTTTCTGTCGGCCCATGCAAAGTCACTTAAGACAGGTTTGACTGTACATTAATCACTTAAATATCTATCAATATACATGTTATATAGTAATAGCATATACTCATATCATATTTCCTTCAGATCTTGAATCAAAATTTGAAGAAAACAATTCAGGGCAGAGGTTCTATTGTCGAGGAATATTCTTGCTTTGTTCAGCAGTAGCACTCCAATTCATATAGAGACATAGTTCCTTGAAACTATTATACCAGAAGAAATATACATAGGTACGTGAATGTCAAATTGTGATAAATATTAACCACCAATAAAAGGACTTTTTTTCTAAATAAGGGACTTTCTACAATTTTGATAATGTGGTGTTTTAATTAATGCGTAGATTGTTTTACACCTAGAATAGTAATTGGTAAAGGTAAGATTACTGGGACAACTGAAATACATAAATTAACTAATGGAGATCGAATTCTTTTCAGTTCCAACAACACTCGTTCGCAGCACCAACAGGAAAACCCCAAAACACTCAATGCAATAACATAGGGCAGACACGCACAGAAAGAGACGCAAAAGGTACAAGGAATACAAATGACTACATATAAAAAAACGAGACCAATGAGCAGTCGGTGCCGTCTTAGGACAGTCATCTGCCACGCAAGTAGCAGACTATATGGTTATCCTGGATAACGTGTGCACAACCCTCCCACTTTTCCGATTACCCAGAGTTTTACAAATGTATTGTAAAATAACCACCTCACTATAAGATTACCATGCAAAGAGACAGGCATGACACATAAGACCAAGAAACACATATATGGGTATGTAAATAGATGTAAAAATAGAATATATTAGATATACAGCCGTGCTTTGCATGTTATCACCCGAGGAGTCCGACTGCGATTCAGAGATGACAGGTGGTCGGGGCCTTGTCTTCTATAAAGAAGTTTGGACAGGACCCATCATGGAGTACTGTCGTCACTGTCAGTCAGAGTGCAATTCTTAAGAATGCTTTAGTATAAAGCTGTAGATTGGTCCAACGCCAAGCCAAGTGTCTGTCTGGTGAAGTAAGGATTATATTCACAGTATTGAAAACGTTTGATGATTCTAACACAGTTTCGATTGTGAGTAAAGGAACCGCTAATAATGAACATTAACGCTGGGTCCAACCCAAATCCTCGTATATTTTCCCAAATTTACTATTGCTTTCCCGTACAAAATGACGTTTAAAATCAAAATTTTCGCATGTAATAAATTTTAGATCATACACAAAATGGCGAAAATTTTCATAGGGTTATTGTAAACACAATTTTCAATGATATATAATAAAAGTCCTCGCTTTTTGAGGATCTGCGACGCAAAACACTTGGTTATAAAAACATAACTAGAGTCGGCTTATTTGTACCTGGTAAACACGTAATTTTCTACCCTTTTTATAGTCCCGGTCACCTTAACTGAACAAAGACTATTATTACATTATTACCTGTCCTTATTTCTTTTCTTTCAAGTTGATAAGTTTTAGATGAATTCGAAAAAGGTCGCTGAAAATTAGACGGATTGATTTCGTTTACAGGCATACGGTGGTTTACAAAGTTGTTTTTACGCAGTATGTCCATATCTCTTTCTTGCTTTTCCATTTTCATCCTCATCGCCATTGCCTCGGCTTTTAGAATTTCTTGTTTTCGATACTGTTGTTTTAGTTCTCCATTGAGATTATTTACCACTTTTTCATGTTCCATCAAATTCTTCTGTAGAAGGTCGATTTTTATATCTTGTTGTCTGTTCACTTCACGCTGCTTGTTCGGATTCTTTTTTCATGTCTTCTATTACTTCGTTTTGCTGCTCGATCATTCTCCGCAAAAGTTTTATTTCCTTCTGCATATTCTCTTCAGATTTCACAGAAATGACAAAAAATAGAAGAAATATGATATTAGGTGCGGCATTTCAATCGTTAAGTTCCTTCAAATGGCGATATAATGCAATGATTATCCAAGAATAAATCATGTCCTAAAATCTCTTATCAGAAACAGTTGCACCAAGGAGTGTACGAAAATAAGGATAGTTTTCATGTAATATAAGTTTACTTCATTATATGCAATTGTTATTCCAGAATAAATAAATTTTAAAGCCGAGTTTGTTCAGTGCACGAGACATTTTCCACTTCAAGACATTTTAATTACAACTATATTAGATATATGCTCTCAGTTATTAATCCAACTTGGTCTCACTCCAATATTGGGAATTCGCTTCTTTTCATGTGGTGGAGGTTTTTTCTTGTTTGCTTTGGTTCCTGTTTTTTCCGATTTTGTATGCCTTCAGTCTTAGATTTTTAGATTTTCTGAATTATCGATTTTATACCTTGTATAGGGATGTGGTAATTATCCGTATTTGTCATTATACATCAAATTGATATCCTTAATGTGAAAAGAAGATCCTGACGACAATCTCAACAGCACTCACAACACAGTACCAAATTGAGCATCGACGGACCCCTAGCAAGCTGGAGGTGGGACCAGGTGTCCGGGAGGAGTAAGCATCCCCATGTTTAGGCTAGCTAGCCGCACCCGCCGTCGATGGACACAAAAATGGATGCACTCACGGACAGCGTCATAGCATAAAACGTCCCGTCTTATGACGGGCGTATAAAAATGGTTCATTATTAGTCTTACTGACGCTTGAAAACACAAACGCCATTTTGTATTGTTCTACATTTATCACAAATAAAATTTCAACATAATCTTTGATATATTTAACATCTTTACAGAGAAAAATAATTCAGCATCCTGTTTGGACATAGTGTTGTCCTACGACACTTATGGTCACATGAACACCTGACTCTATGACAAACGTGACGACTTCAATTTCAGAATTACAAACTTTCCTTTTCTGAGTAGCAACAACCCTTCATCGCCTGCTTATGGCGTGTTCATATCTCAGTTGATACGCTATGTCAGAGCAAGTACCAAATATACGGATTTTGTTCTGAGAGCTAGGCGTCTTTCAGATAAGCTTCTCAGTCAGGGATATGTTTGTGACCGACTAACATCGTCACTGAGGAAGTTCTACGGTCGATATGGGGAACTCGTCATACACTATGATGTTCCACTCTCCAGAATGGTGAATGACATTCTGTCATAGACCATTTGAACCATCCTACCAAAGATTGTACTCTATGTCTTTCCGAAATGGAAGTTACCGGATGTGACAGTTCTACCGAATTGAAGCGGCGGGTGTTGCATGCAAGCAGGAGATGCTTACTCTTCCTGGGCACCTGGTCTCACTCTCATATCGGGAGTCCGCTTCAATTCATGTGGTGGAGCTTTTTGTTTGTTTGCTTTGGTTTCTGTTTTATCCTGATTTTGTATGCCTTCGGTTTCTGATTTTCTGAATAATCGATTTTGTGCTGTAAACAGGGATATGGTCATTACCCATATTTGTCATGCAATCAAGAGACGCTGACTCTCCCCGGGCACCTGGTCCAACTTCAGAATGTTGTTCATTCCGGGGTTCGTAACCTTTCCGATGGGAATTCTCACCATTTGGCCTTGCCTTCTCGACTTTGAGACTGGATAACTGTTAGGTATTTCTTTTATGTTTACTTGTGTATGTTGTTCTGATTTAACACGTGGTATTTAAATGTCATATCTTTAAAAATTTGCAGCAAATTCATTTGATTCTTTCACAGGGGAGTTATAATACAAATATCGCATGACCAGACTGCGAAAAAGGTCTAGAAAAGTGTACAACTATTAAAATTTTCTGAGTTCAAGGGTCATAACTCTACTCAAAATAGGTCAACTGTTCAGAGACTTCAACTAGATTTGTAATTTGGGAATCGCGAAAAATTATTCTCGCGAAAAATTGTGTTTGGTAAGGTGTAACGTACCAATGTATCAGCTACATTTTGTTTTTATTGTACAATTGTCATTCTTCACATATTCCGATTAAACATAAATAAAACCGAGTGTATTCTCAAGATGGAAATAACTAAAACTTCAACAATTTAAGATAGATAAAATGAAACCATATGTACATATCTATGTGTAATTTAGGAATCGCGAAAAAAGTTTGATACGCGCGAAATTTCTAGTTATACTGTAAAACACTGCACACAATGTCCAAATCACGTTCAAAAATCTGCTGGACCTTGTAGTAAGTGGTAAGCTTTTTCTTAGTTGTGCTTTGTACGGGGTGTGACCATCGGTGGCTATTCAAACCACTGAACTACTGCAAAAGCACGACTTATCATGTCCAATCACTTCTAAGGCTAAAAGCGTTCGTGATAAGACGCTATACACACGCTTTACCCCGTATTACCAACGCGTAACACAGGTCCAGTGACCTTAATCTGTCCGAGACAGACGGCGTCTTATCGCGTTTCCCCCAAGTTTTATTCACTGACAGAACGCTGGGTCATAACATAAGTTTCAATTGCCCCTGTCACATCAAAACCTTCTTCCAAGACGTTCTTACTCCTTGACAGTTTTCATGAACGTAGTGAGAACGTCGCAATTTTCACTCAGAAAGGCTATCCGAACGAATACTTGACGTCTGCAATACGACCTTTTACGTCCGTAATACGTTTAGCTGCAAGTTCACACTACGACGATGACGACTGCGTTACTATAGTGAAGCGTTTCTGCTACATTCTTGAAGTTCTTACTGCGTTCGTACTAAGATCATGACACTACGATCATGTCCAATTGATCAATTGTTTTGAAGAGATCTCTTATGCATTTTCTATCCCCGAACATGGTGAGAACCACAGGGAGGTCTCCATATCATCATATATAAAAGTTTCAGCACATTTCTAATACGCCAATGAAGTTCTCAATGTGTTTGCAAGTAGTCCTTACTACGTTCTGTCATCAGCTCGTATTCACGTACTACGACTCTTTTGAACAGCTCAAAACGGTCTCGATGACTCTTCGTCGGCGTCCATACAACGGTCCCAATACATATCAGTGAGTTCTAGTTCTTTCATTGCTTAGATTAAAGATCACTGACGAGGGTTTAGTGCCCAAAACGTACATGTCTGGCCCATGCTGCAACAGTATCTGTTCTTAAATGACGCTATTGAAATTGAAGGCGTTTAACATTTGTTGGACCAGGAGTCCCCGAGGACACATTTATCCAAGTCCGATCAACTTCGGTTGATCATTTCTTCATCACATTCGAAAATTTCTGTTATCAAAATTTCTTGACATTTCTTTAACATGGGTCCTTTAGCATCATATCCCACCCATCCTGCTACGTCTTTCGGTGACATGTTTGGGCATAATAATGTTAAACGTCTTTAAATTCAATAGCATCATTTAAAACCTGATAAATTTACAGCATGGACCAGACATGCACGTTTCGGGTATTAAACCCTCGTCAGTGATCCTCAGTCTAAAATTTCACACTCTTTGGCCAATGACGAGGGTTAAGTACTCGATCGCAAAACGTGCATGTCTGGTCCAAACTTTTATTTGTTCTGAAATGACGCTATTGAATTGGAAGCCGTTTACTACGTTCCTGGTGTCCTGACTGCATTCACACGTTTAGTGCAATTTTAGCGGTTGTAGTAGGCCGTGCGAGAACGTGTAGGTGTGGCTGGGGCTTTATTAAGTGTGCGGGGGTCATTAGTACCGACATAGGACGATCATCCACTTCGTAGGTAGAGAATGATAAACAGTTATTTGGCTATGTGCGCAAAACTCTCCTACACTTGCTTACTGAGTACCCAACTGTCACTTTGAATACACAATAATAAGTTGAACTAGATGGCTACTGTTGCAAGCAACAGACGGATTCCTCCTGTATTAGACCTTCCTCGGAACTGAAGTGCTAAAATCCGAATAAAGAAGATGGAAAAAAGAAAAGTTGCTTTATTACCATATCAACTTCAGCAAATGAGTCAAAAGAGCTTATGTCTTATTTTGGGACTCTTATTTATTCATCAATAAAATAGAAGAAAAAAATAATAGATACCTTTCATGTTTACGAAAGCTTTAAACTCCATGCACAATCAATATCTAATCCTTTACAATGACTTTCTCAAAAAAGAATTGCACAATGATTTTGCAATGAGATAATTTCTTTTAATAGAAAATGACAAAAACATGAAACTACTGATATCAGCCCTGCAGATTAACAGGAATATTCAGGGTAATCTTTCACTTTGTGATACAAGCACCAAATTTGGTACAGACGTAGATTATACCATTCCTTTGCAAAAACAGCTGTTAGCCACTTCAAAAATCCAATATGGCCGCCATTTTTCAATATGTCCGCCATCCTGTGCAGATTTGAACTGAAAATTGTAGATGGACGCATTATTTTGTTTATATTGGAGCTAAATTAGGCACATACGATGAGTGTGTCCTTCTCTTGCGGAAGCCGCTTATTGACCAATAAAAAAAATCAAAATGGCCACCATTTTCCAAGATGGCCGCCATTCTTTGCAGGTTTGAACTTAAAAATTATAGAATGACACCTTACTTTGTTCAAATTGGTGCCAAACTTGTCACGTACGATGAGCATGCCCTTCTCATGAGGAAGTCACTGTTTTCCCATTTAATAAAAGAAAAACAAAATGGCCTCCATTTTTCAAAATGGCCTCCATAATATACAATTTCAGACTTAAAATTTAGATAAAAGCTCATTTGATCATATTTGCATCAACATTCGCGACAACGATATAAACATACTTTAAACAGAATTTCGAACACCCAAAACCTCAAAATAACCAAGTCTCATATGAACAACTGTAGAGAGCGGTACACGATAGACCGAATAGGGGCACTTTCATCTACCATGACAATCAGTCCGATAGTCACACTTTGTAAGTTGTAAGCATCTTTGTACAACCGATGCATGGCTTGTCCAAACATAATTTTTTTTCATCCATCCCCAATTGTTTGGGTTCTCATTTTCCATATTACATACCAGCGCCTATCCCCATATGCAGCTAGCCTGAAATGTTGCCCTTTTCATATGTTCCCGTAAAGCTACATGAGTAGGTGGAATGAATTCGTAAGATCTTTGTTTCCTTGCAAATAAGTCATGCCTAGCTTCGTCGACTGAAAACGCATTACTTGATCTGTCAAATATCGCAATGACAAATTATTTTAAAAACAACCATCTGGCCGTTATCTGTGATGATTGCAGGGTACTTACTTAGCTTTGAAAATGTTTCAGATACTCTGGGAAATACACTCCATGTTTGCCATGCAGTTTTCTTAACTAATTTCCCTCGGAAGTCAGACACAGCATCACAGCCGCTAAATACATGAAAGAAACGAATGGCATTTGATTTTTCTTGGCCATTAGTATTGTCGATTTCATGTACTGGAAGCTCGTTATTACATGTAGAAATACCTTGGAGATCATGCTGATGACTGCAAACAACTTAATTCCTGTCCAGTTATAAACACAATACCATTTGAACAGACTTGCTATTTTGTCAGCTAAAAAGGCGAACAGCTCAGATTTGTTTGTATCATTTCTCATGAAAAATACCAATTTTGAGGAATTTTTCTACTCACTGTAACTCCTCTGCGGAACCCAAATCATCATTTCGATCTTTTTTTAACTTCTAAGCTGTCAGGTTTGTAAACATCTAAAATTAAGTCGACCCTTTTGTATTTTGAGCTGAAAGCTTTCTTATCTGCATATTCATGAAAAGTTTTTGAAATCTGTAACGCATGCATTTACCAGGAAAGAGCCATCAATAATTTTCACACCCGCGTCTCGAATAGAGCCAGGAATAACAACTTGATTATTAAAACTGACACAAGTTTAGATTTTTACAAGCGTGAAGTTTTCCATTATCACTGAGAGCAGCACGGGGATTCTATTTTTCATGTTTGAAGAATTCCTGTAGATCACATTCTCTAGCCAGGCAAGAAAAAAAAGCTTAGAGAACAACATACTGTTATCTTTTGCGACTGTATGTTTCAGATCTTTCCAAGATAGTTCTGCTTGTTGTTTTATTCTTCTCGATTGCTTCGTAGAATTTGCCTTCCTGTCCTTCCTTCAACTCTCTTGTGAAATCAACGTACCCAGAACTTCCAGTCTCTAGATGTAGGATCACCTTTTCAGCAGCACTTGGAAGGGCAGCATGGGTATCCAAACAGTGTCCAAAGCAACCAGCTCATTTGCTTCTTTCATAAAAGGATTTGCCATTTCTTTCAAAACTGAGTACATGCAATTTCTGCATTCTTTCTTTAAATACTTTCCGAAACCACTCAGTCTGCTCATGGTGCTTTTAAATTGATTTCTATGCAGATCTTTTGCTCCACATTCATGTAGTTTCCCATACTGAGAGACAAGCTAACTGACTTCATGACCTGCGACCATCCATTCCTTAGTGTTGCGGGATCCTCTATTACACCCATGGCTCCGCCTACGCCATTTACATGCATTTGTTTTTGCTCGTGAGCTTGATCAATTGCTATGAAAATTCCGTTAGTTTTATGCACCACAAAATATTTTCTATCTGAAATTCACTAACGATATTTGGGTGGATGTCTTTCAGTAAAAGCATGTCAGCAAAGAAGCATGGAATCACTTCATTTAGTGCTTGAATAGTGCTTTTGACAGTGTTTTAAATGTCCTTCCCTGACATAGTCTTCATAGCACTTTCTATACATAGACAATACTTCAGACAGTGCATGTTTGTGAGATATTATTTTCATTTTCGTAAGCGGCGCGGCTAGCCAAACAGGGGATGCTTACTCCTCTGATCCTCTGACACCTGATCCTACGTCTAGCTTGCTAGGGGTCTGTCGATGATCAATAACGTGCTCTATCGTAAGTTATGTTGAGATTGTCATCAGGATCTCCTTTATCTCTTGAATTTTTAGCTCCAAATTCGCTTCTCTCAATGATCTCACTCAACAGAAAATGGTAACTTGATTTAAATCCCGTGCGATCTGTACACCATTCGAGTAACTACAGCCCCATTATCCTTGGCTCGTCTTTCCAGCGCTGGCACATCCTTTCAATTCAGGTGCGGCTACCTAACTTTAAAGATCACGATCACATACTGGTTATATATGCGATATTATTTTCGTGGATATATAGTTAGGTAGCATTTCGGATACTAAATTCCTAAAATTGACCAATTAGCTGAGACTGAGCCCAATCCTGAGTTTCACAGCAGTGATGTCACCCGTGTGCCCTGGTAGTGCTAAGACATACAATCTTTTTAATCTCTCCTTTGAATTCTAGTACAACCTGCACTATTGGAGTATTTCTAAAATGTGTTATTTTCCAGAGATGGTAAATCAAATGGCATTCATTTCGAAAACGTATTTGAAATCTTACCACTCAACAAAGAAAAATATAGGAAAGATTTGGGATTTTTCTAGGAAACAAGGTTTTTTGCATTTTATGGCGGCCATTTTGACAAAATGGCTGCCATTCATATGATTTCTTATAATATGAAACTAAAGGGAATGTAGACTATGTAACTTAAGTCAATCTTTCCGGTATTTAACTGCTTTAAGGTGAATAAATACACGTTCATCTAAAGAATGATACAAAAACTGACCAATTTGGCCGCCATCTTGAAAAAATGGCGGCCATTTTGAGTTTTTGAATGGCTAACAGCTGATTTTGTAAAAGAAGTACTTCTTTTACCTTCATACCAAATTTGGTGCTTGTATCACAAAGTGAAAGATTTTTCCAGTAATCTGCTGGGCTATATGTAATGCTACTAAGAATGAAAAGGAAAGAAACAGAGAAAAAGACAAAAAGAGTTATCTATCTTACTATAAAAGTTCAAATAAGAAGTACTACTTGTGTGTAGAATAAATAGTTAAGAACAAAATTCTATGAATTCTACAAGAATAAATGTTTGTTATGACCTTGAAAAAGTTAATTTGACCTTTAACCAAGGTCATAGATAAAAGATAAGCATTTGAATTGTTTCTCATCAAGTGTCCCCTTAATCTAATCAAAGCTCAATATTTCATCGACAAAAGTCAGTTGTGACCTTGAAATCGAACAAATGACCTTGGGTCAAGGTCAAGGTGAAAGGACTTGATGCAAGGAATATTTGCGCCAAGTTTGAACTCTCTAGGTCAAATGGTCATTGTCCTATAAGCAAAAGTTTGTTGTGACCTTGAGAATGAAAATTTGACCTTTAGTCAAGGTCAAGGTGAAAGGGCTTGTCTCAATGATTGTGTTTATGAAGTTTGAACTGTCAAGGTCAATAGTCTTTGTTCTATAGGCAAAAGTCTGTTGTGACCTTGAGAATCATAATTTGACCTTGAAACTTGGTCATCATCAATGACTACCTATTAGTAACCTACCATTCCAAGTTTCAACTCAAATCTCAAAAACTGTAGAAATTGGCACTGTGCCAATTTAAAGTTCCATGTTCAACTCTAAATAGCACGAAAACCGTAAATATTTTATCGAGGATGTTAGCGTATAAAAGTTAACAATTTTCCCAAAGAACATTTTAAAACAAATTTCGTTCAAATCGTACGGTTAGTTTAGTTATAGGTGTTTAAAGATTTGACCTTTGATGACCTCTAGCGGGGGCATTGGTGAGCTTATCGACAAACAAAAAATAGTTCTTTTTATGCTCTTTCTAATGATACCATACTTTTTGCTCTGTGTTAAAAGACCTTTGAAAAAAGCTTCTGGATATGAAAAAAGGTAAGAATAATAAGAATAATAAGAATAAAGAAAAGACATTGCAATAACAGAAAGGATTCCGACGGAATAGTCGGAATCCTTAATAAAAGCCTCCTAGCTGTAAGATGATAAGACAATCAAGACCGAACAAGAGGCCCAAAGGGGGGGACGCATCGCTCACCTGATTTGTTGACCGATCGACAGGGGAAAAAAAGCAAAAACTTAGTAGAGGTTTTTGAGTATTTAAACTTCCTGTAAGGTTTTTAAAATTCTGTGCAAATTTTGCATTGGAGAAGTCGAAAATGCTTCAGCCAATCAGAGTCTTCGATGGCCATATAAGTTTAGTGATCGGCACGACAAACACAAGCTTGGTTGAGGACGTTGAGTGCTCGCCTCCTGTGATCTGTGCAGCAGTTCCAGAAGAGAAGTCGGAAATGTGTCAGCCAATCTTTACCCTCGGCGGTCATATTTGTTGACCGATCGGCACGAAAAACACAAACTTGGTAAAGGACCTTGATGAATTGCTTCATGTAAGGTTTCTTTTAATTTTGTACAGAGGTTCCATGCGTCAGCTATTCAGAGCCCTCGGCGGTCATATTTGTTGACCGATCGGCACGAAAAACACAAACTTGGTAAAGGACCTTGATGAATTGCTTCATGTAAGGTTTCTTTTAATTTTGTACAGAGGTTCCATGCGTCAGCCATTCAGAGCCCTCGGCGGTCATATTTGTTGACCGATCGGCACGAAAAAGACGAACTTTGTAATGGACCTTTATTAATTGCAGACTGTAAGGTTTTATGAGATGTCGAAAATGCGTCAGCCAATAAGAGCCCTCACCGACCATATTTGTTGATCGATCGGCATGAAAAACACAAACTTGGCAAAGGACCTTGATTACTTGTTCCTTTAAGGTTTCATGAATTTTTTTTACAGCGGTTACAGAGAAGAAGTCAAAAATATATCAGCCATCAGAACCCTCGTCGGCAATATTGATAACCGATCGGCAAGAAAAACACATACTTAAAAGAGGACCTTGCGTGCCTGCTTACTGTAAGGTTTCGTAAAATTCTGTGCAGCGGATGCAGAGGAAAAATCGAAAATGTTAAGAGCGTACACCGGACGACAGTCGGCGGGCTATGACAATAGCTCACTTGAGCTTCGCTCAGATGAGCTTATGAAAATGAATAAAAATGTGTTTTTGATGATACGGAATACTCTATATTTTATTGAAGAAAATTTCAAACTAATTTTCATGCACCATGCACTGTTTCGAATATTAAATTCTCATCAGTGATGCTTCCAGCCAAAGTGCTTTTCATAAATTTCCCAATTCATTTCACTAGCGCCCTCTTGTGTTGATTTAAGAATTTAAATTTCTTCATTTACTTTAAAAAGAGTGCGCGAATAGCAATTGCCCGAAGGGTCTATTCAGTAGCATATCCAAACAAAATTTAAGTTCAAAATAAACGAAGCTTCTTTCAAGCGACAGAGCTGGAAAGAAGTAATTAATACACTTGACAATCATCAAGTCACGGGGAACGATTTTAACCGAACCAAAATGTAATAAGAAATAAATGTTTATATTAATAATACGGAAGTGATCCAACTCTATACCTTCTTGAAGAAAATTTCAAACCAATTTTCACGCATCAGACTCGTGTGAAGGGTTCCAAATCTATACCTTCTTAAAGAACAAGTGACACACCCATTTTCTAAGTGACAAACCTATTTTCCAAGACCCTGGGTATCAAGGGCTAAAACAGCTAGACTGAGAATAATGCTAAAAGACTTATCTTCTATCAATAATACTATCTGAAAATTGGTGTTCACAAGATACATAGGGTTATATAGGAGAAAATAACAACACCCACTTTCCAAAATCCTGGGGTCAGGGGCTCAAACAAAATATCAGGTGCACAAGCTAGACCACAAAGGTAACTGAGAATAATGCTAAAAGATTTATCATTCTATCAATAATACTTCCTGAGAACTAGTGCTCACAAGATTACATAGAAATATATAGGAGAAAATGACCATGTCCATTTTGCATGACCCTGGGGTCAGGGGCTCAAAAAAATATCAGGTGCACAATTAGACAACAGACTGAGAATAATCAGGCGACCAACTAGACCAGAGACTGATTATATTACAAAAAAATTATATCTCTATCAATTATACTTTCTAAGAATAGGTGTTCACGAGATTACATAGGCTCTCAGAAAATGACCACATCCATTTTCAAGACTCTGGGGGTCAGAGGCTCAAACAAAATATCAGGTGCACAACTGGACCAGAGACTTACTATATTGCAAAAAGAATTATTTCTAAATCAATATACTTTCTGAGAATTGGTGTTCACTACATTACATAGAGTTATATAGTAGGATAAAATGACCACACCCATTTTTGAAGATCCCTGGGGGTCAGAGCCTCAAACAAAATATCAATGCACAACTAGACCATGGACAAAACTAAATGCAAAAAGAATTAGCTTTCTATCATTTATGGTTTCAGAGGAGTTGCGATCACAAAAAATTGTTAACAGACAGACAGACGGACGGACGCCGGAGAACATGGTATCGCATAAGCTCGACTGGTCTTTGACTAATAAGTCAATCGAAGCCAAGCTTTAACTTGATCTGTATCACACTACGGTGTATTCATATACCAAGAATCAGCTCATTACATGTACCTGCAACAGAGCAGAAGAAAACCCCAGAAAACTGATAATTTCATGAAATGTGCTAAGTCCAAGGGTCATAACTCTTGTAAAAATGGGTCAATCGGAACCAAACTCACACTTGATCTGTATCACACTAAGATGTATTCATATACCAAAAAGCAATTCAATCACTGCATCAGAAGAGAAAAAAACTCTGGAAAACTGAAAATTCATTAAATTTGCTAAGTTCAAGGGCCATAACTCTTGTAAAAATAGGCTAATCGAAGCCAAACTCAAACTCTGTATCTTATTGAGATACATCCACATACCTAAAATCAGTACAATATATGCAACAACAGCGAAAAAAAAGTCCGGAAAACTGAAGTGTGCATGACAGACAGACAGACAGACAAACGGAGAGGAAACTATAAGTCCCCTCCGGCGAGCCGGTAGGGGACTGAATAAATAAAGACTTGATACATTCTAGTATAATAAAGAGGACTATTCATTGTATTTCTTTAAGTTCTTTCTCCTGATAATTAATGCTGATTATGATCTTCCAACAAACTGACTATCAGATTAGGAGTCCTCTGAATTCCTTTATGTGTGTAAAGTCCAAAGGCACTGTTCATTGATGTGTTACTTTGAATTCAAACATTAATATTTCAATCTTGTACATCTTGGTACGAAAACTATAATCAGGAAATTAATTTATAATGTTAATACCCCTGCCTGAAATCAATCTATTGAAATAGTGGGTCCCTTGCAGTAGTTGAATAGGCATGTCTGCATGTTTGAGAGTTTGCTTGCCTTCTTATCATAGCTTTATTTCTTATTCCTTGAAATAGTAAGTGTACAGGAAATGCATGAATTTCTGGAAAAATATACAGTTAACTCAGAAATCTCATTTTCCTTATTTTTGTTCCTTGTGCAAGGGCTCAACTTTTATCTTGAAATAAACTATTTCAGAAAGATTTCATCGTCTTGCCATCAAAGATCCTTCATCCCCTTTCATCACTGGTATTTTAAGGGTTCAAATACCGTGCCTGAAAACACCAGCAAAGACAACTGAAGGCCACTCGTTACATTTACAAGTTGGTTGCATCATCATCATCTAAAAGTTATGGTCATGCTAGATGCTGAAGGCATTTAAAAAGATAAATAAAACCAGTCCTGTGTTTGTGAAACGCGCCCACCGTAGGTCAGAGGTCAAGGTCACGAGGTAAAAAATTTTGGTATCAATGGAAAGGTCTTGTCACAAGGAAATATAAAAGCATTAACACTTACCATTCAAACGTTATGCTCAATGTTAAAGTTTTTTGTCATGGACAAACAGATCAACAGGCCAAAAACTATATGCCCCCGAATCTTTGATTCCGGGGGCATAAAAAAATCTACTGGATAAGCCTCAGATCTTCTACTTGTAATACAACATGTACAAACAAGCACATTAACTTCATGGTCACAATGATCCTATGATAGTGAAGGGCCGAATGGCAGATAACAATTGAAAATCAAATGACCCTTCCAATTGCAGGAAACCAAGAGCTTTATTTTTTAACATCACAACTTCTTTTACCTCGGACAAACAAGCTTCTTTCCATGATCAAATGTCATAAATACATCAATTTGCTAAATTAAGAATTTCCTCAATATTTTCTAAGGATTGGAAAAAATAAAGCCTGTGTTTGTGAAACACGAATGCCCCCGGTGGCATCTTTGTTAGTATGAACACTATTTTCTGTTAAGTACATGTATGTGAGATCACTGGGTTAAAAGATCAAAGGTCAAGGTCACGAGGTCAAAAATTTTGGTATCAATGGAAAGGTCTTGTCACAAGGAATACTCATGTGAAATATGAAAGCCCTATCACTTCCAATTCAAAAGTTATGCACAATGTTAAAGTTTTTGAAAAGTAGGTCAAAGGTCAAGGTCAAGGTCACGAGGTCAAAAATTTTGGTATCAATGGAAATGTCTTGTCACAAGGAATACACATGTGAAATATGAAAGCCCTATCACTTCCCATTCAAAAGTTATGCCCAATGTTAAAGTTTTTGAAAAGTAGGTCAAAGGTCAAGGTCAAGGTCACGAGGTCAAAAATTTTGGTATCAATGGAAAGGTCTTGTCACAAGGAATACACATGTGAAATATGAAAGCCCTATCACTTCCCATTCAAAAGTTATGCCCAATGTTAAAGTTTTTAAAAAGTAGGTCAAAGGTCAAAGTCAAGGTCACGAGGTCAAAAATTTTGGTATCAATGGAAAGGTCTTGTCACAAGGAATACACATGTGAAATATGAAAGCCCTATCACTTCCCATTCAAAAGTTATGCCCAATGTTAAAGTTTTTGAAAAGTAGGTCAAAGGTCAAGGTCAAGGTCACAAGGTCAAAAATTTTGGTATCAATGGAAAGGTCTTGTCACAAGGAATACACATGTGAAATATGAAAGCCCTATCACTTCCCATTCAAAAGTTATGTCCAATGTTAAAGTTTTTCGGACAAACAGACAAACAGACAGATAAACAGACGAACAGACGGACAGGCCAAAAACTATATGCCCCCGAATCTTTGATTCCGGGGGCATAAAAAGAAGGAAATGTAAACAAATCATTCTTCTATAAATATTTCATTTATTGATCGTGTTCTGATATGATTTCACATGCAAGAATATTCATTATGCACAATATCATTAAGTAAAACATCATAATACTGAAGTGTTACAGGTAAATAGTAAACATTGTTTAGACTTAATTATAAATAGCATTGTTCAAATGGTCCAATCAGGATCTATGAGAAACGTAAGAGGCAGGAAGAAAGATGGTATTATTCTATTGATTTCATAATTATTTACTAAAACATGAGATGTATTTCATAATTTTTTCATACTTGAATTATAACGTTAAGTATCTTCAAGATAGAATTATTGTGTTTTAATTGAATTTTACATGATACAGACCTGCCTACCTGTTTCTCACAATAAGTGTAATATTTTGTTCACAAAAATGTAATTTTGGGGACTAAAGCGTAATATAAACCACTGATACAATTTTAAGAAAAAAAAACATCGTCTTTTGTCTGCTTCTACAATTGATAAAAAATTAAGAATTTATGTACTTACCTATAGGATATGGAGGACATTTGTTCAATCAACCAATCAAAAACAGTTACTTCAGTTTGCTCATAAGTAAGTTTTAGTCGTAAAATGGAAAAACAAAATTGAAATTAAAGGCCGAAAATCTTTAAAAAAAATTTGCCAAAATCGTAAAAGAAAGCAGGTCTGCAAGTAGTGATAGTTTATATTCATGTGTAGAGGATCTCAAATGCTTTTAATTGCATGATGATTCATCTCTTGCAACCTGAATACTTCCATGTATCTGGTACAATTTCTTTTCAAAATTAATGTATATTCAACAATATATCCGCACATATAACATTATGATTAACAACTGCTTTTTATACATAAAAAGCCTTTCAAGAACAGGTAAATCTAATGTCACATGTTTGATTCTAGATGTCACCTTGACCTTCAGGGTGACTTTTTCCAATATTGTGTATTCAGCCTCATTCATGCACTATCATTTGTAAAGCACTTTACTTAATATATAGTATTTCGGGATAAATATTGACACTTGGTATAAAAAAAAATTTAGTGTTTCCTGATGTCTCAGATGGCAGTGAAATGAAATATTTTACTAAGAAAAAAGAGATAGCATTTTACCAGTAGTCTCTATCAAAAGGACAAGGTCATGGTCGAGGTCATTATTATTAATGACTGTGTCATTATTTTGGAGGATTTTGTACCCAAGTGCCAATCACATTCAAAACATCCATAAAAGGAGTACAGAGGGGCATTTCTTCTAAAATCATATAATAGAATTACTAGCATTAAATTATGTGATCCATTCTAAATCATGTTTCATATGTATAATACACGATTTTCATATTAGCGCAGTAGACTTGAATTTTAGAAACTCCAAGACCCGACATCACAACATTTGACGTAACTTTTAACTGTGACATCACCCCAGACCGATGACGTCATAATAAATAATATCGCCAAAATGTGTCATGTCGGGTCTCGTAGTGTCTAAAAAGCATGTCTAGCGGTAATATGAAAATGGTCTATTGTGAATCTTTAACATGATATATTATTGAAACTCAACAAATAGATGAATAATGCTAATATTTCATGAATATTAAAGATCAAGGATGATATATGAAAAAATGTGTGACAGTCAATAAATGATGATAATTTAACAAATTTAAATGATCATAATGCATCATATTTATAATATACATGTAAAAACATAATAAGGTGACCAGATCAACATGGCTGATGGCACAAAAATATTTCACTTGGAAACTTAGTATAAACATCACAATTCATCATTCATTCAGCAAATATTTGAGTATGACATTCTATAGCAGATCCAGACTGCAAAAAATATTCTCTTACAAATTAGATTCTCAAAGAAAATTTCAATACATTTGCATGAAAGTAGAAATAAAGAGGCCGTTAAAAAGCACAGACTTTGGAAAGGCAGAGAGATAACATTCAGAAAATAGATTTAAGAGGCAATAAAAGTGAAAATACAGAAAAGAGGGATGAGAGAAAATAAAAGAAAGGTGTTTGTCCATGTATTTGATTACAATTGTACATACATGTATGTAGCCTTAGCATGAAAATTTACTCCAACAAAAACATCGAAAGAGAATTTTGCTTGTGTACTAAACAAGTTATGGAAAGGAAATTTGATCATTTTAACATTACTTAGTGTTAAAAAGCCCAGATCTGCCGATAAGTAATCTATCTGCTGTTAAACAGCCGACTCCCTTGAAACTTTTGTTTTCATTTCATCTAACAACACTGAACTGGCAAGCTCTAAGTTCCACTGTAAGGACCTCAAAAGTTCCTCACAGTTTTCTCTCGTCATAGCTCCCAGTCGAAATATTTGTTCAATCTTGAGAAATTTCACTGCAAGGTCTTCATTCCAATGATTTTTTGATAGGGCGAGCAGACATTCGTCGTCCGTGACACCTATTACGTTTTTTTGCACGCTGAAAATTTTGTCCCTCTGAGCTGAGGATGACAAATTTAGGTCAGGGCTATTCAAAGTTTTCGAGGTGGGAATATCAAGAGGAGAAGTTCTATTTCCGCTCGGGGACTTCCTCGATGTTTTTTTCTTGTTACTACACCCACTTTCTCCAACACTTTTCATCCCCGTCATTTTTGTCCAGGATAAATCGTCACTTTGTGATGAATGTCTTTGATTGTTTAACCCTTCAACACTATACACATTTTGATAATCGCTACTATTCAATGATCGTTTAACTTTCTGCTGCAGTTGGTTGCCGTCCACAGAAAATGGCCGTACTTCCGCAGTGTTGGAATATCTATTCTTCCCGCTTGTGTCAGCACCTACAGGGGGGATAAGAAAATAATGAGTATGGCTCAGCTGCTGCCCATCTTGGACCATCGGATAAATATGGGGTTTTGTTTTAGGTTTTTGGAATGTTCCCCTCCCAGAGTCCAGACTGCTGGACAGATAATCCCGAGGGGGAAGAGGTGGAGGGGCAGAATCTATCGGTAGCGATTTCGTCAAACCAGCAGCAGTGGCTCCCCCTGTCACATCATCCTCGTAATCAGAGTCAAAAGAACCCCAACTATATGGGTCAGAAACATTAGAAATTGTGCTCTGCGGTGCGTAAATTTCAGCTGGCATGTCGCAAGGATCGTCCTCTACCGGCACTTCATCATATAAAGGCGTGACTCCATTGAAGCATTGCCGTAATTTTTCAAGTCGAATCTTGTCTCCTTCGCCATCATCATCTTCATTTGGGACTTCATCATACAATGGGATTGAGGATTTTTCTCTCGAATCCGAAGATTTTGCGTTCTTCACAGAAAAATTAGTCAGTGCATCATTCAGCCAATCAAAAGCTTTATCAGTCTTTGCACTATTTTGGGATGTAGGTTTAGTGACACTGAATGCGTGCACAGTCCCATAATGAGTGTTCCCTGAAGTTTGATGCTGAAAATTGCTGCCGCCTATAACAGTTCCTATCCCTCCGTGAAATAGCGGTGAATTTGTTAATGCATTCCCTGGTAACATTACAAGTTTTTCCTCTATTTCGGACTTCCGCTTAAAAAAATCATTACCCACTTGATCAGTCTTGTTTTCCTGTAACGGTAACGTATTAAAAGGTTCAACCTTAGTAACACTGTGCACTGATTCTAATGGTGATATAGCACGATCTGGAGTAGCACTGGAAGTTTTGCTAACTGTTTCGTCTCTTGATAGGACCCGTTTATATACAATCGGCTGCCGTATCGGCCGTGATGGAGGAAAGGTCTGCTGCATATTATGGCCTACATTTGAGTATAAACTTTTGATGGATGCACTAACATCGAAAGGGTCATACGGTTTTGACACATCATCCATAAGTGGCAAATCCGAGCACTGCTCTGGGGTATTACTGAGTAAAGAGTCTATCAGATTAAGATTGCACATTTTTTGAGGTGTCGTACTGTCAACAACATTCACTTGCTGATCTGAATCATCATCTAGGTCAATGAGAGGTTTGTCATTTACGGGAGCGGAGTCTTTATTCGCTCGAGGATATGTCGCACATACACTGCTTGTTGCCTTGACTACAGCTGTATTCTTTGTAGAGAAGTCCTGCGTATGTCGTGATCGTACATCTCTAGATGGCTTTTCATTCACAAGTTTGGAATAATTAAACTGCTGTTTGCTTTGCATGGCCTGGGTCTGAAATGTCTCTGAAAACAGAATGGATTTATAACAGATATGCATGTAACTAATTAAGGAAGATTAATTGACTGTAAAAGTATTCATACAAGCAATACATTTATAGGTCTGGAGTAGTTATTTTGAATTCTCTATGTAAATTCTTATAGATAAACACGTACATGTACAAGTATAAGAACATGTACGTCATACATGTATAATTTTGTATAAGATTTTGTATGCTTATATTGAAATCTAGAGTAGAAATTTCAACGTATGATAAAAGATGATAAGTTAAAAGAAATGTTAAGGAATTAAAAAAAAATGGCTTTTTGATGCAGGCTTGTACAGTTTGGAGTGGATTCCCAAGATTCTTTGAAGTCTGGTCCCTTTTAAAAATTTCAATGAACTCAATGCACTCTGTTATGATGTTTTGACTGATTTTTTTTTTCATGCCGAAACCATGTTATGCTATGGACAGCCTACAATTCACTGGGTAGTGAAAATAAATATCACTGAAAAAACTATGATAGTGTGTTCTTACTTCTATTTCTGTCAGGGAGCTTTGTAGGTCTGACATTCTCAGTGACGTCTGTGACGTCAGGAGGTTCCATTGGATTCCTTAAGTACACACTGTAAATACATGTACATGTATATAGTATTACAGTTTAAAAATATTAGGATAGCTCTGTGAATATGGGAATGAAATGATCACTGATTTATCTTAAACTACTCAGAACATGCAAAAGATTAGAAACCAGGCAATTGCCTGTACATGCATACTCTTTAAAAGAGTTTACTTAGGCTGTGTGATACTATATTTACAATTTTCTGGAACTCAATCACTAGTTTTTAAAACTAAAAGTAAGTTTATGAAGCAAAACTTTAAAATGTTTACAAAAAATTAGAAATGTGTACATAACATACATGTACATGTACATGATATTTTTCAAGACTTAGTGCAAAATAACAAGGGGTTTCATAAATATTAACCATTTATTTTTCTTGCACTGAAAAAAAATTGCTAAGATTTTTCTCTCATAAACATTATTTACAGTATATAATCATTATCAAATGGCAATGATACAAGTACATGTATATGAATTGGAGAAATGGTGATTTTTATCTCACCCATAAACAAGATCAAAACTCATGCATAAACATTGCATCTATTCATGCAACAGAGTTAAAAGTAGAACTACATGTCTATGACATGGTACTTGGCTAAGCCACTGTACAGGTCTATGACGCCACAATGCAAAATTCCAAACAATTACCCTATAATGCCTTCAGTATTGTCTCAGAACAAATATATGTCACAATAATTTTGTCAAGAGCGAAAGAAAATTCATCAGTCACAAACTAGTACAAAGATCCAAGTAGAAAATGAAAAAAGTTTCACATTTTAGTACAATGTACACTTACTCATCAATAACACCTGGATCCCCCCATGACTTCCCACCAGGATCCCCGTGTCCTGTATGTATGAAACTGTTCTTCAGAGGTTTACTGATGTCATTCACTGAAAAAAATTGACATGAAAATCATTAAAACATACATATTTATTAAATTCTTTAGTGACAATATTCCCTTTTCAGGATAAGCCATTTGTACACCAACTGATCCGTCTATGCAAACTTTGGAGATAGAATAGTTCAGTAAAATTTACAGTAAAGCATTCAATTTTCCCGGAAACCAATTGCAAATTTTCGAATCCAAGAGCTAGCCCCCTTGTCATGCTAGACCTTGCTGTGCTTAAGAATTCTTGTGGATATTTCTCTTTTTTTTAAAGTCTATTTGCAATTTATTTCAATAAATTTGAAATATAATATGCTTTTCCCAGCTGTAATGTGATATACATATATTGTGATATATGGTTTCTTTTCATTTCTATCATTTTTGATGTAAAACCAGGTACCTCTTTGTGTGTTTGTACATACTATTCATATTCTGATTGAATTTTAAATTGTCAGTGTCATTTTCTTGAAAGAAACACATATACATGTAAGTATTTGAATCCTTTGATTGCTTATGTAATTATCCATTTCGATTGTGAGTGATGTGGTTGAATTGATACAAAACAAAGCGATTCAATGAATGATTGATTCGTATAATCTACAGGAGTGTGATATATTGCAATACGCATTTTGTATCGCGATATGGTACAAATTTATAAAATATTCATTACTGTTTATCGATATATTGTAACCCCCTACCTGCTAACTTTCTCTGTGGATCAACACACTGTCTGGGGAACATGTTCACTTCATGGGTTCTTTTATTTTGTCCCTTCCACCAATAACACTCTGGCCTGAATCAAACAAACAATACATGTATGATTGACAGTGTTCAATATCCACAACTAAAGATTATTATATGTATGTTTTTATGAATTTAAGCTGCTTAATATGGATTCTCTGTAAAAACCTAAAACAGCTGGCCACGGCATGTCATGGATTTTGATGAAACTTTCTGTAATTATCATACTTAATGTAAAAACAATGAAAACAAACTATATTGTTATATTTGAACAACGGTTGCCATGGTAACAGGGTCAATCTATTTGACACCCCCATAAATATGAGAGATAAGACATATTGTGGCATTCTGTTGCCATGGAAACCATGGTCAAAATTTACTTTATGAACACAAAACTTTTCTTTGTAAGTTCAACTCTAACAAATAACTTTTTCTGGGGAGGGGGTTATCAGGTAGTTGTTGATATTCAGTCAAATTATGTGAAAATTTAGCAAAAATAAGGTATAATTTTAGGGTCATTTTTGGCCTGTTTTTTATTATTTTGAAGGTTGAAAACCATTATTTGGTGAATGTTATGGGTATTTAACATCACCTTGTCAAAATAAATGTCTATAGCTGGAAAAAATCAAGAAATAAAATTTATGGTGAAACTCACCATTTTGTCATGAATGCCAATCAAAATCCGTTGCTATAGCAACTTGTAATCCATACTACCATATACCGCATATTAAAAAACATTGTTTTTCCTCATGTTTGAGTCCTATGATTATGAAATAGCATACCTGTATACAAATTATATTTATCATTATCAATTGACCGTCAAATCATTTCAAGGTCATCTGTCCAAATCTCAAAGTCATTTCTAACTTTAGACTAAAATTAAGACAAAAATCAGGATTTCCAATTAATTTAAATTGATTTCTCTAACTTATTTCATTAGATATTTTGATTTTAAATATTTACAGTTGAACAACCGATCAAAAGAAGTAGAATTCATCACAATTTTGTTAAATTGTATTTCACTTCTATGTATGACATACTTTCAAAAGAGCATAAAATTGAGATTTTCTAAAATTTTCTCGTAAAATATGTGACATTTTTGGGGGTCTTCATTGGACTTTGATAATTGTGATACTCATCCCAACAAATAATACATTTATCATACTTTTACCGATAATTGATTGTTTTGCCAAGGTTCCACTGTTTACTGTAAATCATGTCTCTTTTTAGTGAAAAACCACAAAATTTGGCCTGAAAATAGCAAATATTTTTAAATGACCTTGAAAATTGAGCAAATGACCTTGACATTTTCTCAAGGTCATGATAGCATCAAATGGTCTTTAATACATCCACATACCAAGTTTTGTAACGATAGCAGGCATACATGTACATCTGTAGAAATTAGCTTTTTACTTATGACAGGTACATGTATTTACACCTTCATACCAATTGTTGCCATGGTAACCTATTTCAAAGGCATGTACACAGAAAAATCTCACTTCTAGATAAATTTCCTTCGATTCCCATGAAGTCCTAGGATACAATGTAATACTCTTCAGGAAATAGTCAACTGTATTTCAAATCTTGTGCAGTTGCATTATTACTCTTGTCAAAAGTAAGTAAAATATAGGTAAAATAAGGCCTAAATTGGCCGAAAATGGCTCATTTTGAATAAGCAATTTTTCTTGAAATTGAAGCAAATTTACATGACACACAGAAAGAAGGAACATCGAAAAATCAAATTGTATCAACTAAAGAGGATTTATATAATCTTTTCGGAAAATTACATATACATTCAACATTTGTTTCCATGGTAACGGGATGCATAAAAATGCCTTGTTTAAAGGTGTTTTTATACAAAACCTTGGTTACCATGGCAACGGAACGTCAGAGAAAAAAATGGAAGGTCAATTCGTTCTGAGGACATCATATTTACCTTATACACAAAAAATATCCAAAATCTGAGACATGTCATGGCCAAACATGTCTGAATTTTAAGGTTTTTACATAGAATCCATATTAAACAACATGACAATTTTGGGTACCTGTAAAGTGCGAAACGAAACAAAAACGAAACGAAACGAAACAAATCGAAACGAAACGAAACAAATCGAAACAAATCGAAACGAAACGAAACAGATCGAAACGAAACGAAACAAAACGAAACAGATCGAAACGAAACGAAACGAAACGAAACAGAGCGAAACCAAACGAAACGAAACAAAACATAAAACTTAAAGAAAATGAGAAAAAGAGGAAAAATCGCCGAAAACGAATATTTCAAGACAAGATCTCATTGAAGGGTTAGGGGGTACCATTCTCCTCCTGCCGCCTCCCCCCTCCCCATGGGGGAGGGGGTCTTGGGCGGTCAAGACAAATGTTTAAACTTTAAAGTGTAAATTGGTGCAATAGTGAAGTTATTTTGGGTTATTTCCCTTTTTAAACCTTGAAAAAAGAAATAGACCTGTTTAGATGAAAAACTAAGGTGAGCGAAGCGAGCCTGAAGTATTTGAAAAATGAATTGAAAATTGCGGCGAGAGAAGCGATCAGGAAAAATTTTTAAGGTATATACAGATGAATTTCGTGGTAATTTTTAAAATTGAAATTATGTACATGAACGCATAAGATCAAGATTATTTATATTAAAAGTAATTTCCTATTTTTTGGGGGTTACTGTTGCCCTCCCAATCATCTGTCCCTCCTCTTGCCCCCTTTCCTCTCCTCTTGCCCCTTCTTCCCTCCTCCCGTCCCCTTTCTCTCCCCTCCCTTTGTCCCTGTCCACCCCCTCATTATTGCCTTCAACCGTTAGTTCTTGTGGCTGGAGGGTTTTTAGCTCTGCTGGTCTCAGACCAGTCGAGCTTATGCGATCACCCTTTGTCCGGCGTCCGTCTGTCTGTCTGTCTGTCCGTCTGTCCGTAAACAATTCTTGTCCGGACAACTCCTCTGAAACTGTGAGAGATAGAAAGTTAATTCTTTTTGCATTTCACTTGGACCATGGTCTAGTTGTGCACCTGACATTTAGTTTCAGTCCCTGACCCCCAGGGTCTTATAAAATGGGCATGGTCATTAAATTCTGTGTAATCTTGTCCAGACAACTCCTCTAGCACTGTTAGAGATAGAAAGTTAATTCTTTTTGGATTTTACTTGGTCCATGGTCTAGTTGTGCACCTGACATTTAGTTTCAGTCCCTGACCCCCAGGGTCTTATAAAATGGGCGTGGTCATTAAATTCTATGTAATCTTGTCCGGACAACTCCTCTATCACTATAAATGATGGAGACTTAATTCTTTTTGCAATATGATGGGTCTTTGGCATAGTTGTGCACCTGATATTTTTGTTTTAGCCCTATACCCCCAGGGTCTTTGAAAATGGGTGTGGTAATTTTTCCTATATAGTTGTGCTCTCTACTCGTTTAAAGCTATATTAATGATGGGGAGTTAATTCTTTATCCAATATTATGGATCTGTAGTCTTGATGTGTCATTGATAGTTCATTTGAGCTAGCAGCCCTTGGCCCCTAGGATCTTGGAAAATGGGTGTGACATTCTTTTTAGAAATACTTCACTGCTGGTGGACCAGGAGTCCCCAAGGGCACATGTAGCCAAGTTCGATCAATTTCGGTTGATCGTTCCTTCAACGCATTCTCAATTTCTGTTATCAAAATTTCTTGATATTTCTTAAAAGTGGGTGCTGTAGCATCATATCCCACCCATCCTGCTACGTCTTTTGGTATACATTTTCGACTTGGTGACTTTCATGCTTTTTGGCATACATGTATAACATTGTTCGGATTTGGGATCACTGATGAGGGTTGGGTACCCGAGGCGTGCATGTCTGGTCCACGTTGCCAATTTATCTGTTCTTAAATGATGCTATTCAATTTGAAGACGTTTACATTTATACCACTTGGTGAGTGTCACTGCTGGTGGACCAGGAGTCCCCGAGGGCACATGTAGCCAAGTTCGATCAATTTTGGTTGATCGTTCCTTCAACGCATTCTAAATTTCTGTTATCAAAATTTCTTGAAATTTCTTAAAAGTGGGTCCTGTAGCATCATATCCCACCCATCCTGCTACGCCTTTCGGTATACATTTTCGACTTGGTGACTTTCATGCTTTTTGGCATATAACATTGTTCGGATTTGGGATCACTGATGAGGGTTGGGTACCCGAGGTGTGCATGTCTCGTCCACTTTGCCAATTTATCTGTTCTTAAATGATGCTATTCAATTTGAAGATGTTTACATTTATCTCGGATATTATGAATTATATGAGTGCTATTGTAGTTGCAGTGTAATGAATATGTAGTTTTGTCATGCTACTTATAATTTGTTAGAGCGCCTGCTCCCTATGGTCTTGGTTTAAAAAAAGAAAGGAAATTGATGGTTTAGAAAAAACAACCAGGAGAGCTACAGTCTCGTCAGAGACTTCTGGTTTAAAGAATCAAAGTTGACGATTAAAACATAATATATACGGTAAATAACACAATTGCATTTTAAAGGAGAGTGATTGGGATGAATAACCTCGTCACAGACGGAAAAATATTATTTAGCAGGGAGGAGTCTAGCGCAGAGGAAACGGAACTGTTCCGTTATGTGTATTTGAAAATTTTATCAGAAAAATGAGAACAATTAAAAACTAGGGGGGGGGGGGGGGGGTTTGCACATTTCGTTTGAAAAAGGATAAGATTTGTTTTCCTGAAATGTGCCCCCACCCCGTTTTATGATCTCATTACGGTGTCATAGCGTCGTTTTCTATCCCCTCCCTTTTATTCCTCTTAAATACATGAATGGCATTTGACATTTACTTTTTTTAATTGTCAACTTTGACTCTTTCAAGAAACACTCTCGGCACTAGTTACAAATGTAGAACTCTTTGATTGAGGCAATATTACATGCTGATCTTGTCTTGAAATATTCGTTTTCGGCAATTTTTCCTCTTTTTCTCCTTTTCTTTAAGTTTTATGTTTTGTTTCGTTTCGTTTCGATCTGTTTCGTTTCGTTTCATTTCGTTTCGATCTGTTTCGTTTCGATTTGTTTCGTTTCGTTTCGTTTCGATTTGTTTCGTTTCGTTTCGATTTGTTTAGTTTCGTTTCGTTTCGTTTTTGTTTCATTTCGCACTTTACAGGGACCCGACAATTTTTTCAATTCTTACTTTCTTTATCCAATCTCTATCTACTAATTCTAAAAGGTATCAAATTGAGGACTTTTTGAACAGTACACCTTGTTTATAAAATATTCACTTCCATGTCTAAAATCAATATTTGAATGTTACCCTAATAAGTGTACATCAAATTTTAAGTGACAATGTGTCTGTTCAGAACTTCCTAGAACTGCATATACATGTATCTAAATCTACCTTCCATCTATTATAGTCACAAATTCCCCTTCTTCTATTTCTAGCTTTCCCTCCTCATTGAAGGACTGTGTAACTTTCATATCAGGAGGCCTTACCTGTATAATATAAAGATTTACAGATCACACCTTAATTAATACCTGAAATATAAACTTGAATCAATTTCTTAATGAAATGTGAATGATCATGGATGATGTAAATGTACTTTAACTACATGAACCTCAAATTTGAATTTTATCGACTCAAAATATTATACAATTATGGACTTTTAACTCAGTGTATATGATGTGATATTTTCATAGTAAGTCAATATCACATTATTGAACTGAGTTATAAGTTCATAACTGTTTTATTCTATAATTTCATATTTGATTCAAAATAAATAACGTCACCATTTGCAGAATTTACTAGGGGTAACCCCAGTCTATTTTTAGACCGTGGTATATGGTAATTTATCCAGGACATTCGGCGACATTATCAGCCAATCAGAGCGTTGCTATTTATAGTTTATAGAATAAAATGGTTTATTTATCGATTTCAGTCCATTGATCACGAGGCAAAATATGCACATATTTCATCACATGTTCATCATAGCCAAGTTTTAAACATTATAACAAAGACATTTCTCATGTATCATGCCTCTCTTATATTTACATTTATCACATGATATACCCTTTATTCAGATACATAAAGCCATTTCCTAAATAAATGTTATGACAACACGTTACATATCACTTTGGGAGCGTGGTCATTGGATGAAGTGCTCCACATCCTTTATGACATCACAAAAGAAACTGTTGGCGCGTTATTTGCAAGAAATGAAGTCGGAATTGTAACATTTTGACGTTATTTTGATCAATTACGTGATATTTCATGTGATAAAAAGAATCTGCAATGATGTTTCTACTCCATACAGTATTTATGAAACTGGTGTGATTTTAATCCTCTCGCCAAGGATCGGGGATGTAAAATCCACACAACATCTATAAATACCGTTTGAAATAGAAAATCATTTGAGATCCTATATCTATTTTAATTATCGGTCATTTTTATTTGCATGAACATCACACATTTTACCTGAACCAGCGTCAAATGCATTTTAACGATGGTAAATTCTCCCTACCTATGCAAAACTTGAACGTGACGTCACAATAGCAACCCGAGTTATTGGAATATAATTCTAGTTGCCTTATGGGCACTTAAAGTAATTATTTCAGCTTGAAGAACCACTGGTGAGGATTAAATATCAAAAACATGCATGTATGGTCACAGAATTGTTATTACACCTAGAAGGTTTTTTTTTTATAAGCTAAGTTGAACTTTTTTTTTCCTTCACCTCACAAAGGAAGTCTTTTAAAGCCAGGAAGGTTGGTCTGTCCTGGGGTTTATACGCCCAGCACTGTAACATTAGCTGGTAGATATCAGTAGGGCAGTGAGGCGGCTTGGACAGTCTCTCATCTTTCACGTCTATTTTATGTAGAATCTAAAATAGAAGGAAGTTATAGATATTGGTTGTAAAAGTAATTCACAAAATCAAAATGTGTTGTGGCTTTACATTATGCAGGTATTAAAGCATAAAACGTAATTACTGTATCTTATTTTTCCATCCAACTTTATGTATGCTGCCTTACAATGATGTTGAATTTCTACAGTCATAATCTGTAGGACTAAGTTTGTAAAATTTACATGAGTGTCAAGTTTTATAATCATTTCATTTTTTATTCGGCTAATACTTTGTATTGATGCCTGATTCCGGAGTTTACATACATGTAAATAATAAAAGTCACTCCTATGATAAACAGTAATTATCATGGTTTTAGTCTTACTTGTGATCCGTTAAATCCCATCCACGGTTCCTGACCATACGTAAACATCTCCCACAGCGTCACACCAAACATCCATGTATCACTGGCATGGGAAAACTGACGGATTTTCAAGCTTTCCGGAGCACACCTATAAAATTGATTTTACATCAAAATTGGTTTTTCTACGATTTCTTACCAAACATTGTCTGAATTAAACATGTTTAATTTCTAAGAAAATTATTTTACTAGAATTTTTATTCTCTTATTTTTGATTTACAAATTCATCTCTCTCAATACATAATAGTATTACACTGAAATCTGAAAACTATATTTCACAAAGGTTAGGCCCAGCAGTGTTCCCGATGCCTTACCATGCAAAAGGGACTTTCTTTTGTTCTGACATGGTGTAATGGTCTTCTTGTACCGGCAAGGCTCGCATCAAACCAAAATCTCCTATCTTTATCTGATAATTAATTACATAATTATGTTATGCCATCAGCATTTTTTCTCTCATACTTTTGAGCATGATGAAATGTAACTAAATTACACAAAATGAAATAATTTATTTCGAGAAATTCAGGTATTTTAATAAGGATGGACCTATTCATTTAAAAGAATAAACCTTCAATAGAAGCTACAATGTCAAACTTATAATGTAAAGAATTCTGAAACCGTTTTCTTCCTTAACGATACATATAAATACTATACATGTAAATAATAAATATCCATTCCCGGTATAGTCAATATAATCAAAATACTATACATGTATATACAGAAAATATCTCAAGTTGACGTACATGTAGTAACACACTTGAATAATCATTGTTTTTTGCCTTTCCATATTTTTTACAGACAGTGCTTTCAAAGAATTTTTTTCAAAGCCGAACCATTTCTACTACATCCAAACAAGAATTATAAGTAAAATTGGACAGCAAGATATAAATTGTCACAAAATTCTATCTTTCAAAATCATATTTTTAATTGGGCATAAATCAAACCATATTTTTAATTGTGCATAAAGAAGTAATATAAGTACCTTATCCTGAGCAGTGAGAAGGACATTTCTACAAGCCAGATCCCTGTGGATGAATCTCCGTGACTCTAGGTACGCCATACCATTGGCTATTTGTATGGCATATTCACATAACGTCGATATCAGTAAGTTGGACTGCTCCTGGTGTAATCTGTCCAATAACGATCCACCTGATGCGAGCTCTGTTACCTAGGAAAATCAATCATATGTAAGTAAATTGAACATTTCTGAACTCAAAGAACTCAAATGAATCTATACTTAAAACAGAGAGAAGCTGCCATATCTCATAGTCCGAAACCCAAAGCCTATTGCCTATCTAACGTAGTATAATGCCGTAGGTTGAATTCCGACAATGCCATATCTAAGCACCTATTTTCATTGACTGCACAAGGACTTTAACACAAGAACTTTTATTTTGTTGTGATATACATGTAATTGAGACTAAGACTGTGAGAGTTTGTACAAAGTCCAATAACTTACTACACAACTGCAAATTAGCACACACAAAAACACACACAGGGTGTACAGTATAAGGCACAACCACCTGTATGCTAACATTACATAATTATGATAATCCACACAAATATACCATAACCATATATATAGCAGAGCTCTGACGCATGTGTAGGCATACAGCACAAAATAGAACAGGACTTAAAACAGCACTACAATTTCAGCACATACAACACAGTCTTTGAGGACACGTACCATCATAGAGGAGTTGACAGCACTATACCGATACAGTCTGATTAGATTAGGGTGGTCCAATGAATGCATAGCGTTTACTTCCTTGACAAAGTCTTCAAACGCTCCAGGTAGGGCCAGGGCATCTTTTCTTAGCACTTTTACTGCAACACTTTTCTACAAAATATGAAATATGATCAAGTCTTTGAACATGTCGTCAAAGAGATAATATAATATTTAACTTTGGAATTCAAACAATAGATGTATCCTACACTAGCAAGTGTTCTTTGCAAAATAAAATTAGAAATCTAAGCTAATTCAAGTTCAAATTTTACTTTGAAACTATTTTTTGTTTTGTTTCATGTACATGTATCTTCATTTTTCAATGGATTTTTTTCATTACTTCCTAATATGTGTATCCATATTCATAGAAAAAAGGAACAATATAATATGATACATCTATAAAATTTAAAGCTTAGCCAAAAAACATTGGGTTTAAAACTGATCTATTATATCTATGAAATATAATATCAAAAACTTTTGCCAACATCCTAAAAACAAAAACACATTCAATTTTACCTTATTTCCAGAGGGTGTAGTCCAGTCACCCCTGCGTACCACCCCAAAAGATCCATTCCCAAGCTTGCTGAACAAAACTAATGATTTCTCACTGATCAGACAAGTCAATGATTGCTCCCCAGAGTGACGGATTGATGACGTCATTTTAGGTTTTACTTCCTGCTCATCATTTCTTTTTCCCGGCAAAATCTAGTATAAAATGGAAACAAGAATTGCAAAATTGTATTCATCAAGAAAATAGCACTAAAAGAAAGACATTGCACTTTGCTGAGCAGGAAAAAAAGGATTCTTGATGCCAACCCTCTCCCTCGCCACCTTTCTCTCAGATACTAGTAAGACCAATTTACGAAAGATATCGTAATGTGTTTGATGTGTCCACATACAGATTAAGCGACCAGTACATTTTATTTGTACCACGGGGACATCTTGAAAGCATCTTACACATTTGCTGCAAGGTACACCATTTATAATAGGGGACCATGTAACCTGTGAGAGGAATTCGATTTCCTGCGAAATGTATGATACGTTCAGATCCCTGTGTTCTGATTGTTAAACTTTAAAAATTTTCATAATACCAAAATTATCGTATGTCAACTTTTAAAAGTAATTTTCATTCACACGGTTTTAAAGTTTTAAAGATCACTAAATACTGTGACCTTCGGATCTTTATTAAAAGCCCTCATAACTGAAGGATGGAACTTCAACCTTTGCTCGGACAGGATCCAAATCGATCCAACCCCCGGAAAATCATCAAGATCCGCCTACGAAACTCGAATAGTTCCTGATTTTAGACAAAATGATTCTAATCTGAACTTGTGTCACTAAGTGTTCAGAAATCGCCGACGTACTCCCCATTTCTACAGTATGTCATTCATTGGAATAAATTGAATTTGATAAAACGGTAAATATTCCTTAAAATAGAGTCTATCAACACCCACAACTTTCGATAAGGGCTCAATTAAACGATCCCTGATGTACTTTAGAGGGAATTTCAAATTCTTACAAATAATTGAATCCAGAACAGGTGGGAAGATTCTGCAATGGGAACTTCTATCGTTTGAATGTATCTTTACTTTCGACAAATGAATGGATGAATGAATGAATGAATGAAAAGAAGGAAGGAAGGAAGGAACGAATGAACGAACGAACGAATGAACAAACGAACGAACGAGTGAACGAATGAATGAAAGTGAATTGATGGATACTTGAATGAAATGATGTGAATTTATGGATGAATGAATAAATAAAATTTGAATAAATTCAAAATTTCTTTGTTCAAAATATGAATCAAATAGAAATAAAATAATTTATTTTCTTTAAGAAAATATGTATATTATTTCTTGTGCTGGAATAGATCGAGAGATTGGGCTATAATGTACTTGGAATGTATGCAGAATAACATTCTGAATTCAGTAAATCTATAACATTTTTTTCTTATTGGAATAATATTTCCATCTAGATTATTCTGTCAGAAATGTCTCGCTTTAAAATTACGTCATTTTGTTTACATCAAGATGACAAACAGGGCAAATTGCGCAACACGTTTGTCGTTAAACGTATTTGAAATATACTCAGAGCAAACATTCTGGTATAAACAAAGTCTCATATTTTATTCCTTTCTTGTGACATTAATGAGCTTCTAGGAATGCAAGATACCTACTAAAGGCCCACTTTCTGAAATTTGAGTTTGCAAACTGAGTGCTCGCAAATAACTTACTAGTAGTCTATCTATGTATATCAACTGACTTTGCGTGTGACCTTGACCTTCCGAATGACCTTCAGTTTTACTGAATGCGTATCTTAGCAAGCATTCTGAGGCTATCTTCCCTATCGGTAGAAAATGGAGCCTTCAACAGGAAATTTGAATTGGCTATCAGAAAATAATCCCAATTGTTGCAGTATATCACCATTTTAAGCTGAATCAATCTTCATTTCCAGAACAAAGTAACAGTAACATTTATCTTCAGGCCGTAATTCTTCTCATCTTCATACATACAGCTGCAATGACAAGTTTACTGTGACAGATGACAGGCGGATGGACGGACAGCGGCGATACATGTTCATATTCGTCTCCATTTTCTCAGTAAATACTCTACTAAGTACTTCAAGCATGAATAGAGAAAAATAATCGACTTTTATCAGATTGCGTGACACAGACGGACGGACAAATGCTGAACAAAGTGATCCTTTGGTATAAAGAAGTACGATGGTCGATGCTTTGTAGGCGACACAAAAATCACATACTTACGTACATATACTCAATCCTGTAATTTGGTCTTGTCAGACACATTGACAGGAGTCAAATGCGTCCCCCTGTCCTTCAGAAAGGGGGAAGCTTTTGGCCCCTGCTGCGTTCTGAGATGAGATTTACCTTGTCAAAAATTCTAGTTTTCTTGGTGACTTTTTTCTTCTTGACAACGTCCAGCAGACGACGTATGGCGGGTTTACCCATTCCGATCTTCTCCAGATCTTCTGGTTTGACATAGTCAAAGTGGGACAATCTGCAAATATAAATAGTTTTAATACATGTATAAAGGACTTCTAGTTGTCCAAATGAGCATTTTGAATACGGTGGTATTTCAGAGCAAATGGTGATAATAATTGGGAAGTGTTCCAACTCTTTAGAAAATTTCAAACCAATTTTAATGCACCAGACACGTGTTTCGGTTAGTAAAGCCTCATCAGGGGTACTTATTCGTAAATAAGATGTTTTTAAAAGAGAGCAACATGCACTAATGCTCCTGACGACATGAACGTGATACAGCTTAAGTTAATCATGTAAATACATATATTTACGGTCAATAACTGTAAAAGTTTTGTGCATACAGATACTAGACAGACAGAAGGACATACCGACAGACAGACGAACCACAAAAATAATCAATACTTGTGTTATTTGATTTTCATTTACTTTTTACTGCACAGGACACACACTAATTATTTTGATTATGACTTTTGTTGAATCTAATGGAATAAGATCAGAGACAGGTGTCAAGGACAGTGAAGGTCAAGGTCATTGTTAAGCTATTGCAGCAGAAGGACATACCAGCTCGTATATCTTCGCCAGAAAATAAACTATTAATAATATGTGAATATGAAAAAGAAAATTTTCCTTTTTAATATTATTTTTTTTTATTCTGAACGAAAGATGGGTGCGAAATTCAATAAAACTTGAAAATTCCCAAGGTCGTGTAGATATATAGCCTGATTGACGACGTAAACACTCAAAATAAAATGATGAATGAAGGAACGAAAAAGACATCATCATAAAAATCGTCATGCTTTAGGACCAAACTATGCGTTAGACGTATTTCTTATCGAATAACGTTCACGGAAACAGATTCGTATGATGTCGGTTTTATGAATGAAGTAGATAGAAGGTATACAAAGTTCAATCTCTTTTCCCCATGTCAAACATTATACAAGATTTGTTAAACAAGGAGAGTGGGAGGGGAGGGCAAGGCTTTCCGATGTGTTACACAGATAACTTCTATAAAAACAACGTCAATGCATACGCTGGTATTTGACGTGACGTCAAAAATTTATACATCCTTTCCCAAAGAGGGCTATGATTGAATGCACCTGATTTTTTTTTTTTTAATTTATCAATAGTTCTTGTGATACTCCCTTTCAACAGGCGATGTAATCTTTGAAACTGCGTACCGGAAATTAAACCCTATTTCCCCTCAATCGAGATTCTTTTGCGGATCTATCGAGCACTTTTCTAATGCACCTTCTCACTTTATCAGTACAACAAAATTAAGAAAATACTTTTCTATCAGGAAACGAAATAGGAATTTCTGCTGAAAGCAGCTCGGGCTTTCAAGTGCAGTACCTCTCTCTCTCTCTCTCTCTCTCTCTGATCATTGATTTTTTACAAAACTTTACATTGTTATACGAAGTTGATTATCAGTATAACGTACATTAAGTAAGTTTGGACCCTGACAAAGTTATCTCGTCTTTTGCGTATGATGTGATATAGAAATTTGAACAGCGATATAAAATTTTGTTGTCAAAAGATCTTAGACTATATTGTATTCTCTTTACTTTCTTTCTCCTTAATCTTATCTTATGGTAAAAATTAAAAACAATTCCAAAGAAAAAATAATTCCCTTTTATCTTAATATATCTTCATCAACTCTCTATTGATAAATTTAAAAATTCTTTGTTCATTAAAATATCATCATCATCGTCAGAGTATTGTTTTTTTTTTTTGTTTTTTTTTTTTTTCGTTCTTTTACGTTTTTATTTTGTAAAATTATTATCATTAATTTTTTTAAAGAGAATTCCCATTACTATAATAGTACGTACTGCATTGAATCCCTTAACGATATAGACTTCACGTAAGAGAAGATCGCTTTTTGCTCTTGTGTTAATTGATATGTTGTAAATTCATTTCAACGAACATTATGAAAGAATGAAGGACAAAAGACAACTCTACCTGAGTGAAAAGTAGTTCCCCATTCATTCTATGTAAAGCCTCTCTCAAAATCCTCAATCTATCACTTGATATTGCACGTATCATTTCATTCCATCAGCTCGTGCATGAAAATGCACGTGAACGAATGTCACCCGAAAAGCCCAGTAATCTGAACGTGCTCTATTTCCAAGGGGGCGACTTAAAGCAGGGAAAAATTGCATCTCTTCGACATATTTTCTCGTGTAAATACTTGATAAATGATACGAGTAGATTTTTGTAAACATTATTTTACCTCCTCTTTCTCTTTCCATCTTACAGGGAGGTTTGATGCACCATATGTTTTAAAAGACATGTAGGTATAGCATCATTTGATACGCGCGAATGCAGGGGAGGGGGAGGGGAGAGAACACCTCCCATTTTGGAAATGAGGGATGGGATATCAATGGCGTCCTCTAATGATCTATTTTCTATCTACGAGCCCGGGCGAACCAACGCCTGCATGGCCAGTCGGCGAACCCATACCTGCATGGCCTTAGTGAAATCGGCAGACTTTCGTGGGATCGGAATACCCCCCCCCCCCCTCTTTCCATAAAATCTACATCCGCTTCTCTGATCTTCAAATTTGTACTGAGAACAATTTGATATTGGCAGGGTTATTGATAAATTACTGTCTTCATCGACAACATTCTACCTTTGATAAGCCGCCCCGAAATTAAGGCAAAGAGAATTACCTGTATTCATTTGTATCTTGATTCTTGAAGTTAATTCTTACAGTTCAAAAAGCATACGGATTTATTTGTACTGTATTTTGATTAGCGGTAAAATCATCATCGTTTCCATATCGATATCGACCATTTAAAGATTAAGGCTAAAATTAAGGTGATTTCCGTATCCTCATCATGACCTTAAAAAAACAAAATTTTCGGCCGAAGTAGCCGACTTTTTTATTTTATTTATTTTTTTTTTTTTTTTTGCATGACGCTTGCATTCGAAGCGGACGTACGGATATATATTTAGGCTTTTCTCCAAACTTTCCATCAGCGAAAGTTACGGAGTTTTTTTATTTGATAATATGGAATTCGACAGCAACATACCAGCATTATCAAGGAAATGTAAAAGCGCCCTCTGGTGATACGAGAAAGCGGAATCAGATTGAACCTTGGTAAGAGCCTTTCTTTTCATATTACACAAAGTATGGCGATATGACTTGTAAATCGAAAGCTTCATACGGCGTTCTCAAGGTACTTTTGGTTTTCCTTAGATTATATAATCTTTATCCGTTAATAGAATTTTCCCAACTTTCTGATATAAAATTTCCGGTTGCACTCAAAGCATGAACGTTTCAGAAACAAAAAGCTTTCTAACTTGGCCTAATTTATGTCTACTCGTATCATTTATCAAGTATGTTTTCAAAATATGATATATACATGCGGTCAGCACTTTCTCATCTTATGACACGGCAAGATTGAGATCAAGGAATCCAAGTCTGGGAGTTCCCCGGTTTATCATACTCATTTTTCTAAGAAGTATCAATACCCTCCCTTTCGCTTGTTTATTGACTTTATTACAGTTTACATATTTATTACATCTATGACGTAACAACCGGAAGATTTGCATTTCCGTATTACCGCTCACCCACTAGTCGCAAAGCCACATCAATACATATCAATACACTAAACAGACAATTATTTCTCTTTTTTTTTGGGGGGGGGGGGAGGGGTGTTCAATAGTTGAGTGAGTAAATAATGAAAACGATTAAGTGAAATGACACAGCCAGGAAGGAGGAGGTACCAGACGGAAACTGAGAATATCAAGCTTTCCATTAATATGTCGACAAGAAAGCCATATAATCTAATATGATGACAAATTCCTATGCCATATTTTCAATGTTACATCTCCAGACTTGTCGATTCAATAGTGATAGTGAAAACAGATTTGTGGTTTCTGGTGTCTGTGGGTGGAACATATACAAACGTTAATTCATCATAAGGCTACGCACCCTGCCTCTCTAACCCTAATGAATCTGATCAGAACGATGATTGGATAGAATCAGTGAATATATAAAGGAGGGGAATCCCCCATGTGACCTCTGCACAGCCACAGAATCGTGGAGGCGATTTTCATGCTCATCAAATTTTGTAACATGAAAAAGAATAAGTTTCTGCTACATTTTTTTTTACATTTTACGTGTTTTATCACTATGGATTGCTCAAGACCAGAGGATTTGCAGAAATTTGCATGAATTTGAATATTTTAATCGTTAACTGTTGCAAGTCTCAGAGACATTTTAGTCCATTTATTTTGCCAATCCAGAGAAAATAAATATCTTCTCTTCCCATCAGTACCAGTTCTTAATACAATTTTCAACAAACAGACGGACACTTCTTTCCCTGCAATTCCAAGAGTAGAAAGCTTTCCCCGTACAGTCATGTACAGTTAGCGATAGCATACCCTAATTCTACAGTACCAGAACTATCCATGCAACCATCCGGCCTTGGAAAATGTATGATGAAAATTTGCTATGTAAGAGCTATTAATGCTTTTAAACATGTTAAATGCGCAATATAACTCCCACTGTGAATTTAGGAATCCAATATCTCTAGTGTGTTTTAGGCACTTATCAATTCTCATCTTACGAAATATCGCCATCAACAGTTTCCATACGATATGCAGTGGAAATTGCACTTTGAAACCATTTGAAGTCGGGAAAAACCTCCGTGTTTCATTGCATCCTCTCATTAGGCATTACTTTGTTTATCTCGCGCAAAAATCGAAAATCATATATTTGATTTGGTTTATTCAAGATATTGGCACGATCTCACCAATCAATTACACTGGGAGAAATTTCACTCAGTACCTAAATGTTGATGGAACTTGGAGTCTGCATTCTATCAACTAGAACTAGTTTTTTCAGCGTTTTTTTTTTTTTTTTACAAACGGGATCTTTGAGAATTCTTGTTGGTATCAATCTGTGTTACCCTGGAATAACAGCGAACCCGGTACCAGATAAATGAAAAAAATGTTTACATAAATGATTACTTTGATCCCCTATAAGACTCTACAGCAACCGACAAAACGTAAGAAGAACAGGTGGCATCGGAAAAATACATTCATAAAGTTCTTTGAGTGAGTCTGACCATATTTGGAGCAAACTCGCATTCGTTACTAATTTTAATGTAAAGTAAGGATGTTTCAAATGAATATTCTAGGACAACTTTTTTTCTAAAATAAATTCAACAATTGTTGCCATACTCACATCCACCTACCTTTAAGGGAAAATGCATGGTAATGAAATAAGAAGAACTAGTCATGTCTATATGTATTTATATACAGAGAGTCCAGCTTTAATCCGTGATAGAGGGAGCTTGCCAAAAATCAAGCACTGACCAACACATAAAGTTGGTATATATTTACAAACATGTGGGTAGTGTACCCGCCGGCCAATCAAATTCTAGAATCTGAGGTCTGGGATAGTCTCAAATTTGGCAAAACAAGTTGAAAATATAGGCGATAGACCGGTATAGAGTAAGCTGTGTCAAGGAGGGCTAAACTACGATTACTGGTGATTTTCTCTGATTTCTATCGATATTACAAGTACCCTTAGTTTTCCTTTTCTTTTTTGGTTTGTTTTTTTTTGGGGGGGGGGGGGTCCTTCCGACACTTTCTCACTTTCTTTCGGATTTTGTTCTGTCTTGTTTGTTCAATTTATCAATTTTAGGAGGGTTGCCCTTTGCCCTCATGCCAAAATCGTCCTGGTTGCATAGCACTTACAAAGTAAATTTACAAGGTATCTCTTATGAGTTCTATAAACAGTTTTAATCTTAACCCCCCCCCCTTCCCGCTTTTTCGTGCATCTAAAATCCATGGAGAGAGAGACAGAGACAGACAGAGAGAGAGAGAGAGATGCAAACTTCAAAGACAATTTGATAAGGAAACAACAATAACATTGTTATATTCATGACAAAGGAAGGTCGTCAACATGCATGCTCTGTTAGCATCATGTGAACAAAGTAATGATCGGACGGACAGACGACCGAACGAAACATCAGGATTTTCACAAATATAGATCTCTATTTGATTCAACGTCTGAACTCGGCTATTATAAGTTACTGAAGGAGAACTGACGCCTTAGAGGGGATTATAAACATGAGATCAAAATATGGGAATATAATTGTTATTTACCAAAGTGGTTATATAATCAGATATACTTATCCCGACAGAGGAGTGTAATATAAGGCTAGACAAGTATAGCATAAACATTTATATATACCCAATCACATTACATATATATATTATACAATCTATAAATTAATGAAAAATATCTCTTTCTTTCCAAGAAATTTGATATCATATACATGTATACAGTCTATTACTTCATTCAGATCTTTTAATCGTTTTAATTTCACCCATGATAATATGATTTAGAATTCAAGTAGAAGGAAAATCTATATAACTTTTTACAACGTTTACATGGTTTACTTTAAATAAGCACCTCCCCCCCCCCCCCCCCCTCTCACAGCTCCCAATGTTCTAATCATCGTAACATTTTTGGGTTCGATTCCCATTATTTTCAAAAATCTAAGATTTCACAGTATGTAATTTTCCCTGCATATATGAACTTCTTGTATTCACTTCAAAGAGCCATATACTAAATTAAATAATGAGCATGCATGTATAGTATGAATGAACTCTTGGAAAACATCAACTACTTGTAAGTAAACGAAAACATACATTTATTTAAACTTGGCCTTATTCCGGGTTAAACTTTCTGAGACAGCCAATTTTCTGCATTAAAGTTTTATGAATGACATTATTAATGGGCCAAGGTGACATCGAAATTGAACGAGCCTTAATCTTACTACGACTTAATGGAAATCGTGTTTATGAATGGGAATACATGTATATTGTCGATAGGCTAGGTTTTAGTACCATAGACCTATAAAAATTTAAAATCATCATTTTGAGTGCGTTTCTTTTTTTCCGTGTGTTTTAACTTAGGCTCTGACACCTTGTCAAACATACTGTTGAAAGCACCATTCCTATTATCAAGCTCTTTAGAGCTTACATGTATATATACAGACTAGAGACACATTTAAAGTCTTTGTATACGATGACAAAATAAAACAGATACTCGAGTTCGCCTAATTCTGTGTTACTAACAAGCTGTGTAAAGCTTCACTTGGCCAACAAACAGTTCATCTGGTCTCTCAATTCTACGTAACAGTAAGCTCTATAGAGCTCATGCAGATGCCAAATTCAGATTTCGTAGACTATGTTTTCCATTTAAACTAGAAGTCTATAGTAAAAAAGCTAAGAAGTACTTCAGACACAAATCAGTTTGGATCTGAGATTTTTATCAATGTTTCTTTATTTCTTGACACTGCCCAAGCATTTAACAATTTACCTTGTGACTTGTAGGTCATCTCGGAGCTTGTTGTAGAATTGCCCCAGTTGTACCTCTCCTAACAGTTCATAGAGCCACTCCCTAGAGTCCTCCTCCATGTCTTCATCAGCTATCCCATCATGCCTGAAAAAGAACCAGAAGTCTCTGATGAGACTGAAGCTCTACTGGCTGTTTTCTTAAATTCACTGAATTGACATCCATTTTCCAACCCTGGGGGGCAGGGGCTCACATAAAATACCAGATGCACATCTACACCACAGACACATAATACATGTAATGCAAAAAGAATTTACTCTCCATGAATAACCGGTATATTTTCTGAGATCTGGTGTTCACAAGATTACAAAGACTTATAAAGGAGAAAATGACCACACCCATTTTCAAAGACGGGTCAGTCTTAAACAGAATCTTAGGCACACAATCAGACCACAGACTCATGGAAATGGGAAAAGAAATATCTCTCTACAGTATCAATTATACTTTCTGAGAACTGGTGTTCATTAGATTACATAGAGTTAAATAGGAGAACAAGACCACACCCATTTCAAATACCCTGGGGTTCAGATGCTGAAACAAAATAGCAGGCACACATACAATGTAGACAAGAGACTGATTATAATGCAAAAAGAATTATCTCTCGCCATCAATTATACTCTCTGAGAATTGATGTTCACAAGGTAAGATAGACTTATATAGGAGAAAATGACCACACCCATTTCCAAGACACTGGGGGTCAGAGGCTCAAACAAAATATCAGGTGCACAACTGAACCAGAGACTGATTATATTGCAAAAAGAATTATTTCTCTATCAATTATACTTTCTGAGAATTGGTATTCACTAGATTACATGTACATAGACTTATATAGGAGAGAATGACCACACCCATTTTTGAAGACCCTGGGGGTCAGAGGCCCAAACAAAATATCAGGTGCACAACTAGACCAGAGACTGATTATATTGCAAAAAGAATTATTTCTCTATCAATTGCACTTTCTGAGAATTGTTGTTCACTAGATTACACACACTTGTATAGCAGAAAATGACCACACCCATTTTCGAAGACCCTGGGGGTCAGAGGCTCAAACAAAATATCAGGTGTACAACTGGACCAAAGACTTATTATATTGCAAAAAGAATTATTTCTCTATCAATTATAATTTCTCAGAATTGATGTTCACTAGATTACATAGACTAATATATAGGAGAAAATGACCACACCCATTTTAGAAGATCCTGGGGGTCAGAGGCTCAAACAAAATATCAGGTGCACAACTGAACCAGAGACTGATTATATTGCTAAAAGAATTATTTCTCTATCAATTATAATTTCTCAGAATTGGTGTTCACTAGATTACATAGACTTATAAAGGAAAAAATGACCACACCCATTTTTGAAGACCCTGGGGGTCAGAGGCTCAAACAAAATATCAGGTGCACAACTAGACCATGGACCAAACTAAATGCAAAAAGAATTAGCTTTCTATCATTTATGGTTTCAGAGGAGTTGCGCTCACAAAAAATTGTTAACAGACGGACAGACAGACAGACGGACAGACAGACAGACAGACAGACGGACGGACGGACGCCGGACAACATGGTATCGCATAAGCTCGACTGGTCTTTGACCAGTAGAGCTAAAAAAAAAATAGGTCACTACTTAAACTTTTAATCTCAATACAGACCAAAACCTCCAAGGGAAGGTTTCTGCCTTCATGTTTGTCTGTCTTTCTGACCGACATAAATCGTGTCTGGTGTTTATTTCTTAAACCACTTATCCGGTTACTTTCACTATTAGTATAATCAGTGCTAAATCCTTTACAGTGTATCCAAAGTCATCTGTATTAATGTGATGAAAACTTCCAAGTCTAAGTTTTTTTCAGATTCTATCCTAAACGGTTCATGTATATCCAATCACGTACTTTTCATATCCTAAAATGGTACGTTCTTGAAAGCATGCCACCCAAAAGTATCATGTCACTATGACAAAAGGTCGATGGACAATGGCAAAAGTCATTTTGTACTTTCATGATATGAACCTTTGTATCCAATAAATTTCATAATTAAAGTACATGTATGTTGTTACGTACTCTAACTCATTATAAAGGTTTCATACGACTTGTTACCTTGACATATGAACCATGATTGAAGGAATCTCCCACAAGACTCAGTTACGACACAATAAAACACCAGAACACTCAACAACACAATAAAACACCAGAACACCCAACAACACAATAAAACACCAGAACACCCATTAACACAATAAAACACCAGAACACCCAACAACACAATAAAACACCAGAACACCCAACAACACAATAAAACACAAGAACACCCAACAACACAATAAAACACCAGAACACCCAACAACACAATAAAACACCAGAACACCAAACAACACAATAAAACACCAGAACACCCAACAACCCAATAAAACACCAGAACACCCAACAACACAATAAAACACCAGAACACCCAATAACACAATAAAACACCAGAACACCCAACAACACAATAAAACACTAGAACACCAAACAACACAATAACACACCAGAACACCCAACAAAACAATAAAACACCAGAACACCCAACAACACAATAAAACACCAGAACATCCAACAACACAATAAAACACCAGAACACCCAAAACCTTAAACACAGAGTTTACAAGCACGCCAAGAGACACCAAAGGGACACGAAAGACCAAACACAAATTGGAAAGACGACCTCAAAACACTAAAATACAAAACACACAAGACTTAATATAAACCAACGAAACCAATGGGGAACCGGTGCCAACCTAGGGCGGATATCTACCTCCTTAGGAACAAAAGGTGTGATTATCCGGTGTAAGTACGCATAACCCTCCCACTTGTCCGGTAACCTTGAGACCTCGAAGTACACACAATTATTGAGTACAATACCCCCTCAATGTAAGATACTATAATTTTACTGTAAATTTCAATATACTACATGAAATAATGGGGTTAGTATGGTATATCGAATTGTACAAGCAATAAAGAAAATTCAGTGCCTCATTTAGTATCTTCTATTGAATCAATAAAACAAAAGCAATATCGAACTCCGCCGTAGTCACAAATGGTGTCGGAGACGGGACTACAAATAAAGTGCAAACATATGGCATGTTTTCTTTTCATCAATCTATTATAAGGTAATTTGATTATAATAAATTCATTCACGTATTTTCTCACAATAGTTTTCTTTTTGAATTCATAGATCTACACCATTCTTTTATCACTCGGATTTTGAGCTACTGATCATAATCGTGTCCTGATACCGCCATCTTCTGTTCCTTCAATTTCTTTTTTGAAAATTCTCAAGCTTTTTTCACTTTCATAGTTTCGAAAGTCACTATCACACACTATTTCCTTGACATAATACTGAATGCAATTTGTAACATCAGTACATACATTAAAAGTACATTCCCACATTTTCCGTTATGTACAAGGAAATAACATTGTGAAACCCAGGAAATGTGAAAATCATTTGTACGAATGAACATGAGAATTTCTTTTAATCCAGATCCGAGGGGGGAAAAGGAAACTTCATAGTTGTGCAAAGTACACAGTACTGATAACTTATTTCCAGCTTCGTGGACTAGTTTACAATTAGGGAAATACATAAGGAAATACAATGTAGATGTAGGGGAGGTTGAGTCCTATCACCCTAAACCCCTACCCGCCTTAACCCCCCCTTCCACCTCCCTGGTTATTGTGACCGTCCAATCAGTGGTGAGTTGAGCTACTAGTATATAATGCAGACGAGTACGAAGCTTTTTTTTCCTACGAAATTGATGCATTTCTAAACTTTTCATTCGATCTGTTGACCAGACTTTAATATACCCCCTCCCTCAAATGAAATCAAAACAGAAAATTCGAACTCAGACTATGTAAAAGAATGTATGTAACTTTTAAAGTACTTTATAAATTAAGATATTAGCACCCTGTGATAGGAAAGGGAGGGGATGAGTAGAAAATAAAGCCTGTGTTTGTGAAACACGAATGCCCCCGGTGGCATCTTTGTTAGTATGAACACTAATTTCTGTTAAGTACATGTATGTGAGGTCACTGGGTTAAAAGGTCAAAGGTCAAAGGTCACGAGGTCAAAAATTTTGGTATCAATGGAAAGGTCTTGTCACAAGGAATACACATGTGAAATATGAAAGCCCTATCACTTCCCATTCAAAAGTTATGCCGAATGTTAAAGTTTTTGAAAAGTAGGTCAAAGTCCAAGGTCAAGGTCACAAGGTCAAAAATTTCGGTTTCCATGGAAAGGTCTTGTCACAAGGAATACACATGTGAAATATCAAAGCCCTATCACTTTCCATTCAAAAGTTATGGTCAAGGTTAAAGTTTTTAATAAGTAGGTCAAAGGTCAAGGTCAAGGTCACGAGGTCAAAAATTTTGGTATCAATGGAAAGGACTTGTCACAAGGAATACACATGTAAAATATGAAAGCCCTATCACTTCCCATTCAAAAGTTATGTCTAATGTTAAAGTTTTTGAAAAGTAGGTCAAAGGTCAAGGTCAAGGTCACGAGGTCAAAAATTTTGGTATCAATGGAAAGGTCTTGTCACAAGGAATACACATGTAAAATATGAAAGCCCTATCACTTCCCATTCAAAAGTTATGTCCAATGTTAAAGTTTTTGAAAAGTAGGTCAAAGGTCAAGGTCAAGGTCACGAGGTCAAAAATTTTGGTATCAATGGAAAGGTCTTGTCACAAGGAATACACATGTAAAATATGAAAGCCCTATCACTTCCCATTCAAAAGTTATGTCCAATGTTAAAGTTTTTGAAAAGTAGGTCAAAGGTCAAGGTCAAGGTCACGAGGTCAAAAATTTTGGTATCAATGGAAAGGTCTTGTCACAAGGAATACACATGTGAAATATGAAAGCCCTATCACTTACCATTCAAAAGTTATGCCCAATGTTAAAGTTTTTGAAAAGTAGGTCAAAGTCCAAGGTCAAGGTCACAAGGTCAAAAATTTCGGTTTCCATGGAAAGGTCTTGTCACAGGGAATACACATGTGAAATATCAAAGCCCTATCACTTTCCATTCAAAAGTTATGGTCAAGGTTAAAGTTTTTAATAAGTAGGTCAAAGGTCAAGGTCAAGGTCACGAGGTCAAAAATTTTGGTATCAATGGAAAGGACTTGTCACAAGGAATACACATGTGAAATATGAAAGCCCTATCACTTCCCATCCAAAAGTTATGTCCAATAATAAAGTTTTTGAAAAGTAGGTCAAAGGTCAAGGTCAAGGTCACGAGGTCAAAAATTTTGGTATCAATGGAAAGGTCTTGTCACAAGGAATACACATGTAAAATATGAAAGCCCTATCACTTCCCATTCAAAAGTTATGTCTAATGTTAAAGTTTTTGAAAAGTAGGTCAAAGGTCAAGGTCAAGGTCACGAGGTCAAAAATTTTGGTATCAATGGAAAGGTCTTGTCACAAGGAATACACATGTGAAATATGAAAGCCCTATCACTTCCCATTCAAAAGTTATGCCCAATGTTAAAGTTTTTGAAAAGTAGGTCAAAGGTCAAGGTCAAGAGGTCAAAAATTTTGAAATCAATGGAAAGGTCTTATCACAAGGAATACACATGTGAAATATGAAAGCCCTATCACTTCCCATCCAAAAGTTATGCCCAATGTTAAAGTTTTTGAAAAGTAGGTCAAAGGTCAAGGTCAAGGTCATGAGGTGAATAATTTTGGTATCAATGGAAAGGTCTTGTCACAAGGAATACACATGTGAAATATGAAAGCCCTATCACTTCCCATTCAAAAGTTATGTCCAATGTTAAAGTTTTTCGGACAAACAGACAGACAAACAGACAAACAGACAAACAGATAAACAGACAAACAGACAAACAGACGGACAGGCCAAAAACTATATGCCCCCGAATCTTTGATTCCGGGGGCATAAAAAAAAACTGTGCGATTAGGTTCACTTGTTATGAATTGAAATTTCAATCCTAGAATTCAATAGATACATTCAATATCAAACTGACATGAAGCAGACAAGGTAACGAATACATTGACTTGTGTATACACTGTGTAACGATCGTAACATGACGTTCTACATGGATATTCAATTAAGTATATCATGAGTTACCTGCCCTTGTTATCGACAACACCTTTCCTTAGACATCTATCTATCACTCCCCCCTTCGTTAGATCAGTGCCGATAGGCACGCTTTTATCGACGGTAAAATCACTGACGTTCGATAAAATACGTTTGGAATCAGTCTTCGCTGTTTCTTTCAGTTTCTTGGAATTCGGTTTTTCGGTGACGTCTAAAATTGGTTCACTAGCGCTACGAGTCACCTGACCTTTCGGTTTTAATTTTTTGGAGACCTTTTTCCCGCCCCCGCTCTCCCCCTTTTCAGTTTTTGTAAATTTCTTATCCTTGGCACTCGGAATGTTTTCCCCATCTTTCGATTTTGTCAATTTTCGCAGCATGTTTACGTCCAAAATATTGCCGAAGTTTCAAATCGCTTTCAAATCTCTCATCTCCAGATACATTTAATTTCGTCTCGGTGTCTACGGCACTTTAACATTTAATATCCCCTATATTACATTTAGCATGGTGAGACGAAGGAAATGAAAATTCACAAACAAGCTTCTGTAATTGATCCACGTTAATTTCATTGCAGTAAATGCATCTTTAATACTTTCTCACATAAATACATGCCAGTGTCTGGGCGATTTCCTTCATAAAATTTTCCTCTCTGTTGACAGAAAAAGAGATACTTAGTATTTCCTTCCGCCTGCACTTAAAATAAAATTGTTATAAAGCTCCGAGTCTATTGGGAGGTATAGTCGAAATGACAATGTCAAGGAAGACTGAGTCACGCTCATTATACAAGTACATTATTCCTCATCCTAACCCACCCACCCCGGCAACCCTTCAGGATCTCCGTCCACCCTTTCCCTCTGAATTTCCAACCCTTCCCGAAATCCTGTTTTCTTCAGTCAATTTTCATCACATATTTACCGGTATTTATTTATTTACTTATTTATTTATTTATCTATGTATTCATTTATTTACTTATTTATTTATTTTTATTTATTTTCTATTTATTTTGACCATCCGCAGACTTTATTTGTCTTGGTACATTTTTATACAAATACTGCCTATTTCAATCATTTATATAACAATATCCATTCCCTAACAAATTCATCTGTTTAACACTTATTTATCTATAAATCAATTAATTTACTTCAGACCGTCTTCTTCATTAGAACTTTTCATTATTTATAGTGCCTTCATTTTTCAGTATATTTATTTACAATTAATTTTATATTAATTTGCGGTGCATATATTGCTCTCTCTCTCTCTAAGATTTTCCAAATATCGGTGTTAAACGTCCTCTCTCTCTCCGTCTCTAATCTATCTTTTCCAAATATCGGTATTAAACGTCCATTCGAATTAGCCTCCGCTAAGATTGCGGTCTAATTTAATCATGTAAGTATATGGATGGGATATAGATTAAATCGGTAACTCCTAGTTAAGTATTATGATCGTCTGTAATAAAACTACCTACATCGGTAAATCCCAGTCCCTCAAGGGCGGATCCAGGATAATGTGGCTGAATATGAGGGAAATTTTGATTTGAATTTTGGATAATGGATGTGTGGTAATGGGCAGGTCAACTCAAAATAGCGTGCAAGATGGGTGTAAAAAAAGGTATTGTTAGTGACATCTATTTCAACGATTATCGATTAATCTTTTTCACAATTATGCAACTACTTCGATACATCATAACATGTATATATAATATCGTATATGCGATACTGGTGTAAGGCAGATGCACGTACATGTACCATCGGGATACCTACATCCCAACATGGCGTATATTTACACCCCTCAATATCAATGAATAGCACAGTGCATGTTGGATTCGTACAGTCAACGTGAAGATTATGTAATTACGATTACGTTATATCATAACTGTTTGTAAAATATATCAGTGTATATTGAGAACATGAAAATGACAAAGAAGTAGGTACCAGTGTTTGAGCAATGATTTGTGGTACCTACATCAAATTAACTTAAGAATTCCCGGTACCAACATCATCTTCATTTTGATTCGATTGAAAAATAGTGTTTTTACTCTATTTTGCTATCGTTTGCGTATTACCATTTCTTAATGTAAACTTGATCTTCATATTGAGTGTACAAATCCAATATGAACTGTATCATTTATTGATATTGAAGAATCGACATCGCCTGTCGCCATGACGGGATGTAGGTACAGGTACCTGATGGTACGTGCATAGTATTTTGAATTCGAGCTTGATAGCCAATTTTTCATTTTCTTTCCTTTCTTTTTATCCGTTTCTTTCTTTACAAATCTGGCTTTTGTTTGGGATTTTATTTTTTTCTTCAAACTTGATAATTTTGCTTCAATGAAAAAAGGAAAAGATGCTTTGACTGGCTGATAACGATGCCTATACAGTATACGGTGTAAACCAACATGTCTATTACATGTACCACGTCCAGAACAATCGACCCTGGATATGCCCCTGATTCAAGTTCTCCTCCCACAAGGACTTTTAAATATCCATTCATATTTACTTTAAAATCTTCTTAATCGTGTTAACACAACATCTGGCCAACGTTACTAGTATAAATCATTCCATACTTTACATAGATTTCTTCAATGGATAGCAGAGGGACCCATAAACTCTGCTAGGTTGCTGGATGGAATGGAACTAGTGCAAGAAAGTACAAAGTTGAAAACGTTTTAAAATATGAAAATAAGACGTGTAATGGTATGAAGCTATTTCATAGTATGTGACCTCCATATTGATTCTGTACACGTACTCTACCAATAAGATTTGGGTGTCATTTGCAACAGACTTGTAATAACATTACAATGACCTCGACCTGACCGCACACAGGACCTTGACCTTATCAAAAATATTGCATACATATTTTCCATTTTGGCGGCATCTGACGTAGACTAAATTTGACGTCGTAAAATATGGAAACCAGTGTACATTTGTCAAATGCGGCATTTCTAAAAGATATTTCCCCATAACTTCATAATAAACTTAGACGAACTCTATCCATGTGCAAACATTATTTTCATGTGTTTTACCATAATATCGGATTTTTTCAATAGGATAAAAAGCTTCTACAACCACCTCATATTTCACATTATAGTAAAAAAAAAAAAGGCCAAGAGAACAACAAGTTTTTTAATCCTTGACTTCCTATGTTATTTTTCTACAAAGCATATGCAACTATACTTTGTACGTGGCACAGATTTTTCCTACAATTTTACGTGATATTTACATTTGATAAACTGATAGCGATTCAAAATACAAAAAAAAGGAAAAGAAAACTGATAAAAAATTATCGCAAAAATCTTCGCAAGCAAATACGGGACACCTGTGAAATTTTGAATATTACGAAACCGTATCTCGTGGATCCAGGATTTTTCAAAATGGGGGAGTCAAGTACTAGTGAAGAAAAATCTAGATTCATACAAAATTTTCATTAATTCAACCTACATTGCATGCATTATATTATATTCTATATAATACAGAGTGCCATGACAGATATACCCCCCCCCCCTTCCTCATAATATTCCTCCCCTCTCCGTTTATAAATAACTAATGTCCATACTTCATCTAATACAAAAGTTATGATGTATAACAAACATATTAATATCAGGACACAAAATCTTCAATATACATTTTTAAAATGATTATTAAAGCTGGCTGTAAGAGAAAGATTCCATTCAACATACTTGTTTGTTGTATTTAACTGCGACATCATCAACCGGGAAAGGGGAAATCACTCTCATCCAATCACAAGCTTTGTTTAGAAAATTGGTCCTCAAATTGATACTTCGTTTCCATGACAACAAAGTCAATTTTTATTTCACTTTTCACACAATAGCGTAGTGATATGAACCCATTGAATCTGAAATAAACATGATACGGTACGGGAAATGTACATAACTGAATTCATTACATCTCGACATCAGATAGATAAATATGTATATCCTTAGGCCGTTAATATCCTCGTAGGAAAGTGTTTACAAAGTTGTAAACAGTCAGTATTGAAGTAAGCATAGGAAATGCATAGGGACCAAGCGCGGATCTAGAAAGGAGGAGGGGGCTCAGGACCCCCTAGGAACTTGCTAAATGTGCTTATTTTCCCCGTTTGAACAATTCCATATGCTGGATCCGCCCTCCCCTTGACTAGCTGTAACCCCCCCCCCCCAACCCCGGAAAAAAAAAATTCTGGATCTGCCGATTGGGACGAAGTTCGTAATAAACCCATGTACTGTTATCTAATAAAATACGACATCGCCGGACCAATGTAAATTTATCTCATTCATAATCATTGCTAATTTAGGGAATATATCCGTAGTATCATACGTATAGGCCAAAGTAAGAAAATATCTGTTTTTCGTGGCAAATATGAAGTATGTTCACCGTCGGTTTCCTTCTTTAATTGGAGGGTTTATGGATTTATATTCAATACTGACTGCCTACAACTTTATTCGTGTTTCCGTGCATGACCGAAGGGTAAACAACCAAATAAGGATAAGAGTAACTACGTAATACGAAGTGTTGATTAACCTTGGCCTTACTATGTGGAGACGTTGACTTGTTCATAACGAATGATAACCAGAGTATCAATGATTAGTCTCTCCGTCATACTACTAACCACGTACATGGGCGGGGAAAGTTTTTATTCGAAGTTTTTCTTTTTCAGGAGGCTTATAGGTAACCAGGGGGTGAGAGTAATTTATAAAACAAATTTGGGAAATCAACTTTATGGTTAAATTTAAGGGGATGTCCTGAACCTCCCCCTCCCCTTTTTTTTACCCCCATCCCCACCGAATCAACCCATGACACATCTGGTAAATGTTTTACCTATGAGTACATAGTAAATTTAGTCATGTACTTCTATCATTATTTATGTATAGTAACTGACTATAAGTATTAAAGTAATTGGGTGTCTCTGTGTATCCAATCATACATGTACGCAAGATAAAAATGTTAATACAAGTACATGACTATATGTGCTTGGAAAAATCACAGATTTTCTCAGATATTTTTATATCAGCATAGCACACTACAATCAATACCTTTGTTTGCAAGTACATATATGTCTTCATAAAGCTTTATATTCACCTTTCAACATGTTAAAACACTTGTGAATTCTGATTTCAAAATTATTTTCATATTATTTCAATATTTTTATGTCAACTATGTCTTTAATCATTATGCAATATTTTGAAGAAAAAAACACAGGCTTCTGGGTTATGTTTGGACCCATTTATCACTACAGATATTTGCCTTTTATCTTTTCCACATCTCAAAAAACCTGAATCTGCCCTTGATCAACATTCAATGAGAAAGTATCCTTAAATATATCCAGAGCCATATGAAAATATTATTAATGAAGAGAGAGTAATTATATCCATATAACAGTTATTTTCAATTCTGAAATTCGAAAATAATCTGAGTCTGATACCTAATCAAAGTAATAACAAAGAACCTGAAACTTTCATTAATTAGAGAATGCATGTACCAGTCGCACATCAAGAAAGATAACTCATACTTTACTGAAGTTTATACAGTTTTTTTCCCCAATACTTGTGCTTTCCTTTTCTTAACAAAACATTTATATTTCAAACTAAATTTTCTTAAAATTTTGATAATTTCATACGTAAATGTAAGCTGACCTTTTTAAAATAGGCATAAAGACATTGTGTACATATATTTTACACATTTAAAATGTTAACAAGAATTAATCAATCAATTAATCAATTTACCTTAAAATAATTTCTTGTGTAGCAAAGTTAGCACAGACTATTTCATCAAATTCCAAATACATGTATGAATATAATGAGCAGTTTATATTATAGATAAAGGTATAGGGACACAAAACTGCATCATTACACGCGCGGTCTTTTTTTTTTACTCTTTCTGAGCTCTGAACTTGATAAGCAATAGGATTCCATAGTTCTCAATAATTTGTAAAGTAGATGGTCAATTCTGAAAGAAGTGGAAGGTGAAAATTCTATAATTTGTTACTTTTTTAGTGCATTTACAATTGAAAATGCATGTAGGAAGCATTTTTTTTTCAAAATCACCAGGTGCAAGCTCATAATGATGGTTTTATGTCTTGTCCCTATGCATGTGTACATGTATGGAAGTAAGAGGGAAAAGTTCTCCAAGTAAATTGTATGGTTTGTATTCCATCCACATACACATACGGATAGACAAACAGGCATACTAACACTAAAATATCATTATCATGATGACATCAATCTGACCATAGGTACAAAAGTATACATTTGTTCATCTACCATGTCTACATGGTGTATACATGTATTAAAAATTTCAAAAATATTTTCATTTTAAATACATGTTTGTTTTTCCATACAAGTACAATTAACATGGTTAATTAATATGATAATAAATGTCATGATGTTACCATGGTTACATTTAACTTAAATAATATTACATTTAATATTTATAGGTACATTGTACATGGAACAGTAAGAGACTTCTTAAAAAGCATTACCAGTAATAAGTTCATAACTAGTCACTCAGCTGCTAAGCAGTGCAAATTTATGTAGTTTTTAATATTTTAGGATACATGTCAGGGATTTTTTTGGGGGTTCTCCAGGGCCGAAATTCAGCCCCATTCCCAATGCTGAAATACAGGCATTTTTCCCAATTTCTGAGCTTAAAATTCCCAATTTGAAAAAAAATTAAATTCCAATTAAAAAGTATAAAAACCCTTTGAAATTACTGAAAATACATTTATAATTTATCTGTTTTACAATGTACACTATCTGAAATATAATATTCTTGGTACTACAGGTGTCTATATTCGTTTAGTCGTCTTCATTAGAAGCAAATTTTTGCTTGTTTTCTCAATTTATTTGTATAATATTTTGCCCAATTTCTGCCAAATGTCGCTATTTTTCCCAATTTTGAAGGCCCAGGCCCCTGGAATCAAAGGGTAAAAAAAACCCTGCATGTATTTGAGCTTTTTACATATATTTACATTGTATCTTAATAAATTGTATCTTGGCATAGCATGAGTTAACTGTACCCTAATACCCCTACCAACTGGATTTTGATATTAACAAAACATACGGATTATTCTTTTTACTGCGGTCCAGTTGTTTTGGACAGCATGATAAATTTGTACCTTTCCAACAAAATGATGTCCAGGACTATCAGTTCACAACTTCTCTCATCATGCTCTGACATCTCGGACAAATTTGCCAACAGATTTATAGCCATTCTGAGACAACTCTTTCTCACATCCCACTGTGAGTGTGACATTATACTCATGAATAGTCCTTAACAGTGTTACAAATCTAAATTTGACAATTTGTCTGGAAGATTCTCCCCTCAGATCCGTTTAATTGTTCGACATCACATTGCAAATGTAGATTAACATGCAAATGATTGCAATTTTATGAATCATGTAAAAGAAATTGTGGGTAAGAGCAAAATAGGCAATCAGGGAAATCACATCCTCATATCCAAAATTGCCATGACATTGTCGTGGACTACAAATCTTTTATATGGATAAAGTTTCCACACAGGAAATGAAAAAGAGATTAGGGTGTCCTTAGTTACTTCTATATTCGTCAGCCATATTCCGTTTATGCAAGTAACATTTGAAAAGATCAATTTCATTGGTCAATGAAACAACGTTTGACCAATAAGAGAGCCTTTTAAGCGTGAAAGTAAAAAATTATTTCTGTACCGAACTGCAAAATAGGAATGCACCGTGATTCATAGGGGTGTAACGATATATCGTTTGTACTTGTATCGCAATACAATCATAGCTTGACGATACGTACATGTATCGAGATACATCTTCCATTCAAACGATTAGATACACAACGATACAGTATTTTTTAACAAAATCAAGCACAGTGTAGAAAATAGAGACAAAATTTTTCTGTATCATTTACTTATAATGCACATTGTATAAAGCCAAAAGTATATCCCCATCACCATAAAACTTGTGAGAACCCTCCTTATGTTGGACTAAATAGATGCAAGTATCATGAGTATGTTTAGTTTTTCTTTGGATTCAAGGAAAATGTGAGTCTTGGATTCGATAGAAAAGTGTATCGTATCGTGAGCCTTGTATCGTTATCTAGCATATTGTTACATCCCTAGCGATTCACCAAATCGAAGGGTTTTACAAAAAAATGTACCTCGGTGCACAGTGCACCGCGTTGAACATGCAGTTGAATCGTTATACCCCTACATACGGGTTGGGATTTCCCTGTCCTTGTAGTTTATTTGAGATGCCAAATCTGTTTCTAAAGAAGTTATCTTGATCCTTTATATTTACTCTATGTGGTTATCTGGCCATCCCTACATGCCAATTTGGGTTAGTCAGGACTCGGTTACTTCGGGGATTTGTACAACATGAAACCCATTTGACTTACCTCACAACATGCTTTTGATGAAAATAGAAAATGGCACTGAAAATTAACTTCTTATGTGAAATTCAAAAGTCTTCAATATTCAATATTTCCATTGAATTTTTTGCTATTTACTAAAATTATTCATCCGGAAATTAACAGTCTTTTCTATTACCTAAACCGAACTCGTAACGCATCCCGGATTATGAATTCTTTTGAAAAACAAGGAAATTCTAAGCAAATATTGAAAAGTATCGAAAAAGATGGACATTTCATGCATAATGATGTCTTACAATGGTTTAGATTTCTCCCTTCAAAAATAATTTTGATATCACGGTCCAATATTTACTCTCTTCTTCTTCGTGGTATAAACACGCTTTCAACATTTGACAATTACTGATGTGACTCGGCATGGTTGTTGGGGTTAAAAAAATTATAATACAGCAAAAATTTAAAACTATTTACAACTATTATGTTAGATCAAAAATAGAGAAATCGGAGAACAGGTATTGTAACCTGCTCACTGAATAGTTCAACGTGTCACTTAGGAGAAATAGCCATTTTAGTTCCAATTTTTTTTAATTCAAAAAAAAAAAAAAAAAAGAAAAGAAAAGAAAAGAAAAGAAAAGAAATTTTTGTCACCAAATGAAAGTGCATATCATCACAACTATTCAGGAGAATCGGCTATATATGTTTTGGGAGACAACTCCATTGTTTAGAATGAGTATTTGTATGTGTCTTTGTGTGTGCGTTTTTATTGGAATCTATAAGTGGGTTTATGTGTCGTGTTCTGTTATCAAGTGAGAATAGTAGGTTTTGTGGGTATATGGCAACTAAGTTGTGTGTTATTTTGTAAAGGAAGATGAGTCTGGTTCTGAGTCGGCGTTCTTGAAGTGTAGTCCAGTTTATATCTTACAAGTAGCATACTGTTAACTGAGCTCGTACTGTAAAATCTGTTGGTGACATAGCGTGCGGCGCGTCGTTTTACCATTTCTAGTTGTTGTCAACCCTTACTGACGACTGAATAGTCACCTTAGTAATCTACTTCAATGTAGATCGACAAACGTGACGACAAACTAATAAATTTCTATTTCCCGAGTTAAATAGCATTCCTTCGTCTCATGTTTATGGTGTACGTATTCTAAATTCCAGAGCAAATGCAAAGTATAACGACTTTGAACAGTCTGATGGCAAGGCGACTAACTTATGGAGGGGGATTAGGGTCACAATGCTATTTGTCTTGCTTACATGCTTCATGCTTTGTTGCTTCATTCAATGTTTGATTATTCCATGTTCATTTGTCTTGCTTTCATTTCAAATTGACTTTATCTTTCTTCTTTGTGCAATTTTGCTTCCCTGTGTTTTACATTTGTCCTTCGTCAATGCATAACTGTCATTATACCATGCGTTATGACATCCTTCTTTCTGCCATTATCCTTTCGTCTTAATGCTATTATTGCTTCGTCAATGCTAACTTCAATTTTGATACCAGATGGCGCTTCGCGCGACCGCATGTACCCGTTCCTTGAAATGAACTTTGAAACATCCCCTGTCGTTAGAAATTTCTTTTAAATTCTACTACAGTATCGTTCGAAAAGTAATTATATTTTCGCACGAGAAGACAATAGTAGATTGGCTGTATGAATATTTGAAAAACATTTTGAAGTAATTAGTAAATATTTGATTTTGTATGCATAAGTTTTTTGTAAGTTTTTACAGTTACTGTAAAATGCACGTAAAAGTTGAAGAACCTTTGTGGCGTAATGGTTATCACGTTTGCCCCTTCATATTATTTTGCACCTTTCCGAGTGGGTTCGAATCCCGGACGAGGATACATTTTTTTCCTTTTGTCAATTTTAAGTATAATGTAACTTGTCCATGTTGTCAATTTGCCAAGTAGAGGATGTAGAGAAAAACTGGGGGTACTTATAAAAATAAAATGTTTTTATGCAATTTTTTTTTTCAGTTTTTCTTTGGGGGGTCATTGTTTTGGAAAAAAAAAACATGGCGGGCAACTGTACATTATCATTATTCAGTTGAAATAAAAAATCGTTTTTATTACAAAACGTTGCAAACGCTTCGTTGGCTCAATATCGTCGCTTGCAAGTCATCTATGAAAAGTCATAATTTTAATTTCTTGCCTTTTATATGCCCGTCAATGTCGTTTCTGTACCATAAATCGGGTGATTCTTGCATAAAAAGATAAAACTTCTATAATAATTGACTTTGAAGTATGGACTTATGAAGGTCAATGTTCAAGGTCAATCCTTGCAAGAATCAAACGCTTGGATTTCAATCTTAACCTTGATCTTGGGTCGAACAACAGTGGCGGATTTAGGGATGCTCCTGCACAGACCGAATATTTTCCCGGCAAAAACAGGTACATCAATAAAATCGGCAAAATTCGCCCCTTGACCCCCGGCAAAGGGGGCGCTGGATCCGCCTATGAACAAGAAGAATCTGACAAGTTTGCCATAGTGCAATATAATAAAAATCATACCTTCCTTGCGCTCCTAACACGGAGTATAGGGACACAATAAAGGTCTAAATTTTGGCCATTGTTGAAAAAGGCTGTGAATGACGCTGAACTGTTTTTGTGTCATGTTCCTGAGCAGGTGAAGTCCTGGACCAACGGCGTAGCTCTGCCTGAAAAGGTGAAGGGGCACAACATCCCAAAATTTCTAACAAGCCAAAAAAAAAAAAAAAATAAATAAATGAAAAAAAAGGGGGGGGGGAGGGGAAGAGATTTAAAAAAAATTATGAGGGTTTCATGTTCTGTATGCACAAATTTTAACATTTCTGGTGCAATTCTAAATTTTAAGTACATGAATAAATGTCTGACGATCGGTAGCGAGCCAGGAATCATTTTTAGCAAAATATTGACCTATTAGAAAATACTTACTATATCCTCTATCATTACATGTGATAATGTTCTATCTAGATTGAGTTAAGGAGGTATTGAACACTTTGACGCCAAATTCAATTTTTCTCAAAATTTCTGAAATTATTCATTTCTAGTCTGTCCTTCATCATACAAACTTACATTTGATTCTATCCACAGGAAAAATTTCTATGAGACTTTGAAATATGCATTTTTCAACGTATCCGTGAATTTCTTGATGACGTCATAATATTAAAAGTGTCATTCCGGTTCTCTTAATGCTAATGGAAATTAATTTTGATTTAACTTCCAAAATATTCATAAATGTATTGCTCTTACATAAGGAAAAGATTAAATGAATTGTGTTATAAACAAAGGCAGGATACTGGAATAATAGATGACACAGTCGCTCAAAAAATTGGAATTTCGAGCCAATTGACTCTAGTTGATAGGTGATTATTAGAAATCCTGTGGATCAATCCTTGTCAAAAACTAAAAGAATGATCAACAATGTACAGAGATGATTTCATGATTAAATGAGAAAAATTAAATTTGGGATAAAAATTTTACGAAGCTTTTTTTTTCCATTTTTGTCTTCCAAATTCGTCCATTTTCAATGAAGTGACATCCGCTTCCTTGTTATGTAAATTTGTCAACGAATACACTAAAATAAAAATTGAATTTACTATTTTATACATGTAAAGTTTCAATGCAATACGTTTTGTATTCATGTTTTAATTGCATTTTGAATGCGATCGTTTGTGACGCCATTTTCCCCCGATAACGTCGATACGACGTCGTGGTTGGCTCATGTATAAAACTCCCAAAATCCACAATTTTGAAAAACGCTATAATTTCTTCAAATTACGTCAGAAATTATTCAAACTTCATCAGGATACTCAAATATGTATATCAATCAGGGTAACAAATGTTTTAAGGAAGTAAGGACCGTACTTTTCCTAGGAAGTGAGAAAAACAAATAATGCCGCCGCCATCTTGGTGTTGAATCCCTCCTTAAATGTCTCCATGTACATAGATAAAGTAATATGTATAAAGGATGGATCAGAATAGCTAAATTATTCAGAAAGTCTAGTATAAAGAACTGGCGAGCCCCCCCCCCCCCCTTCTCCTTCGCTCCGCTTGTCCTGGACAACATCTTGGAGTAATTTTGGCAAACAGAAATGTCAAAGGGTAAATTTTTAAGGTCAAAATTATGAAAGGAGACTAGAAACTGCATTATTGACTGAATCAATTGGGCAGGGGATGTTGATCTCTAGGTTCGATCAGTATAGGACGCGCGACAATTTCAATTTATCTAGAATTTTTCGATATGAAATACCGCCTTTCCCACGATATCTCAGAAAAAAACCTGACTTCTATATAATTTCCCACTCACAGCTCAGAAAAAAATATGTAGCCGATGGGATTCGAACCCATGCGGGAAAAAATACAGCTGCAGTCCGGGACGCTTACCGCTGAGCCACGAAGCCAATTCTGTGTACAGTTCTCTAGAACTTTCAAATCTCCAAATGGCTATTACTGTATGAATAAAAAAAAAACAAACAAACAAACAGAAAAGGTCCAAATATTTATCATTTAATGATTTCTTTTTTTGTTGTTGTTCAAATATTTCAATGGGCTTTTGCTTTTTTCCGCTATTTATAACTCATTTTTCCAAGTACTGCAACGGGGGACGTCTCAAAGTTAATTTCAAGGAACGGACACAAACGGGGCGCCACCTGGTATCAAAATTGAGGTAAGCATTGACGAAGCAATAATGGCATTAGGACGAAAGAAAGATGGCACATTGAAAGATGTCATAACGCATGGTAGAACGACAATTATGCATTGACGAAGGACAAATGTAAAATACACGGAAGCAACATTGCATAAAGAAGAAAGACAAATGCAATAAAGTCAATTCTAAATGAAAGCAAGACAAATGAACATGGAATAATCAAACATTGAATCAAGCAACAAAGCATGAAGCATGCAAGCAAGTCAAATGGCATTGTGACCCTAATTCCCCTCCATACTAACTGAGCATTTGAAACTACTAAGCAAGGGACATATGCACGTCCGTCTTTGTCACTGCGGGAGTACATTGTATTTTGGACGATATACTTGAACAGAGATGGGACTGTCTTACGTATGGCTAATGCTTTTGGTTTATGTATGATTGTACCACGTAGGACTCTGCATTAAGTCAAGTCCCTCCTATTTATGTATTGTCATTTATAATTTATGTTTCGTGTGTGTCTCCTTTGACGGTTGGGTGTTTGGGATATATGGGTGTTGTACTGTAAATGTTTCTTAATTATTGATGTCAATGTATTCGATCTACATTAATTGTCTGTTGCGCGTTCCTGCGGGTTTGTTCCGCTGTTTTCAATATGTACAGTGTTCTTGCTGGATCCTGTTACAAATACACTATATAATGTAAAAAATTTTCAAATCAAATTATCATTTATAAAAATAATTCCGCATCATCTCTCAGAAAGCGTACTGAATGTTTTTTCTCTGTTTGCTTGTGAATTAAAACGCATTGAAACAATCTTGGGTTACGTCGGGAGGGTAAAAAACATAAAAACAAAACAAATTTAAGTTACGCTAAGTGATTATTATAAGCATTCGATTTTACAAGCAGCTGATAAGCAATCCTAACATCGTCTGGAATGTGAACATATTCTTGAAAGTTCATATGATAATACAGATCCAAACGTTGGAAGTAACCGACCATAACATTGATGACGTCACTCAGATCCCCAACGTCTTGACTAGGGTATCGAATCAAGGTGATATCGGGCGTCCGTACCATAACATCAGTTCGGCTCACTTTGTCTCTCTCTGGCCATTGCTTCATAAATGTAGCTAAAGTACGACGGCCCATATGTGGCTTTTGTACAAGAATGATTTTCTTTGGTAACATTCCTTTGGAATTTAGCATTCTGTGAGTATATCTAATATTTTCACCGGTGTTTTTAGATCTTGTCTCAATCAGGATTTTCATTGGTGGTACACCCAGTGATATAGCTATCTCTCTGAACACCTCTGCCTCTGAAACCTGCCATTTTCCTGAAAGAATTTAAGTTACATATCTCATTCAATTAAAGCTTCATTTTGATATAAATTTAAGACAGTAAATCTAATATCAAGCAGATAATTGATAAGATCACTGACGATGGTTATGTACCCGAGTTACGTGTATGTCTGGTCCATGCTGTAAATTTATCTGTTATTAAATGATGCTAGTGAATTTGAAGAAATTTAACATAAGAATGCAAATATTTCAAATAGGAATTGGAAAGAAAAGTTAACATTTGTTATAATTGATTTCTGAGTTACGATTTTGATTTTAATGTTCTTTAATCTATTTTCTGTACAAAGTTATAAATGATACCGGAAGTGAGATTCCCTGAACATCCTGAGAAAGCCAAGATGTCTGCCCATCCTGCCAACCACAAACCAGCTGCTTCTATAGATACACGTGTGTCATGACTACCAAGTCCTAAAATGACGTCACTCTGAAACGAGGTTGATTACATTTAGCTTAATGTTTCTCGTGGGAGGATTGTGCGCACGTAATCCAGGATAACCACACCATCTGTTACTAACGTGGCTGATGGCCGTCCTAAGTCGGCACCGATTGTCCATGGGTCTCGTTGGTTTATGTGTTTTCTTTTAAATTCGATGTTTGAAGACTCGTTTGCTGTTCCTTGTCTCTTGCTGTGTGTGTCTTCTTTGTGTTTTCACTTGGGGTGTTTGGTGTGTTGTTGTTGCTGTATGTGTCTGTGTCACTTGGGGTGTTTGGTGTTGGTGCTGTATGTGTCTGTGTCACTTGGGGTGTTTGGTGTGTTGTTGTTGGTGCTGTATGTGTCTGTGTCACTTGGGGTGTTTGGTGTGTTGTTGTTGCTGTATTTGTCTGTGTCACTTGGGGTGTTTGGTGTGTTGTTGTTGGTGCTGTATGTGTCTGTGTCACTTGGTGTGTTGCTGTTGGTGCTGTATTTGTCTGTGTCACTTGGGGTGTTTGGTGTGTTGTTGTTGGTGCTGTATGTGTCTGTGTCACTTGGGGTGTTTGGTGTGTTGCTGTTGGTGCTGTATGTGTCTGTGTCACTTGGGGTGTTTGGTGTTGGTGCTGTATGTGTCTGTGTCACTTGGGGTGTTTGGTGTGTTGTTGTTGGTGCTGTATGTGTCTGTGTCACTTGGGGTGTTTGGTGTGTTGTTGTTGGTGCTGTATGTGTCTGTGTCACTTGGGGTGTTTGGTGTATAGCTGTTGGTGCTGTATGTGTCTGTGTCACTTGGGGTGTTTGGTGTGTTGTTGTTGGTGCTGTATGTGTCTGTGTCACTTGGGGTGTTTGGTGTGTTGTTGTTGGTGCTGTATGTGTCTGTGTCACTTGGGGTGTTTGGTGTGTTGCTGTTGGTGCTGTATGTGTCTGTGTCACTTGGGGTGTTTGGTGTTGGTGCTGTATGTGTCTGTGTCACTTGGGGTGTTTGGTGTGTTGTTGTTGGTGCTGTATGTGTCTGTGTCACTTGGGGTGTTTGGTGTGTAGCTGTGGGTGCTGTGTGTGTCTGTGTCACTTGGGGTGTTTGGTGTGTTGCTGTTGGTGCTGTATGTGTCTGTGTCACTTGGGGTGTTTGGTGTGTTGTTGTTGGTGCTGTATGTGTCTGTGTCACTTGGGGTGTTTGGTGTATAGCTGTTGGTGCTGTATGTGTCTGTGTCACTTGGGGTGTTTGGTGTATAGCTGTTGGTGCTGTATGTGTCTGTGTCACTTGGGGTGTTTGGTGTGTTGCTGTTGGTGCTGTATGTGTCTGTGTCACTTGGGGTGTTTGGTGTGTAGCTGTTGGTGCTGTATGTGTCTGTGTCACTTGGGGTGTTTGGTGTGTTGCTGTTGCTGTGTGTGTCTGTGTCACTTGGGGTGTTTGGTGTGTAGCTGTATGTGTCTGTGTCACTTGGGGTGTTTGGTGTGTTGCTGTTGGTGCTGTATGTGTCTGTGTCACTTGGGGTGTTTGGTGTGTTGCTGTTGGTGCTGTATGTGTCTGTGTCACTTGGGGTGTTTGGTGTGTTGCTGTTGGTGCTGTATGTGTCTGTGTCACTTGGGGTGTTTGGTGTGTTGTTGTTGGTGCTGTATGTGTCTGTGTCACTTGGGGTGTTTGGTGTGTTGCTGTTGGTGCTGTATGTGTCTGTGTCACTTGGGGTGTTTGGTGTGTTGTTGGTGCTGTATGTGTCTGTGTCACGTGGGGTGTTTGGTGTGTTGTTGGTGCTGTATGTGTCTGTGTCACTTGGGGTGTTTGGTGTATAGCTGTTGGTGCTGTATGTGTCTGTGTCACTTGGGGTGTTTGGTGTGTTGTTGTTGGTGCTGTATGTGTCTGTGTCACTTGGGGTGTTTGGTGTGTTGTTGTTGCTGTATGTGTCTGTGTCACTTGGGGTGTTTGGTGTGTTGTTGGTGCTGTATGTGTCTGTGTCACTTGGGGTGTTTGGTGTGTAGCTGTTGGTGCTGTATGTGTCTGTGTCACTTGGGGTGTTTGGTGTGTTGCTGTATGTGTCTGTGTCACTTGGGGTGTTTGGTGTGTTGCTGTTGGTGCTGTATGTGTCTGTGTCACTTGGGGTGTTTGGTGTTGGTGCTGTATGTGTCTGTGTCACTTGGGGTGTTTGGTGTGTTGTTGGTGCTGTATGTGTCTGTGTCACTTGGGGTGTTTGGTGTGTTGCTGTATGTGTCTGTGTCACTTGGGGTGTTTGGTGTGTTGCTGTATGTGTCTGTGTCACTTGGGGTGTTTGGTGTGTTGTTGGTGCTGTATGTGTCTGTGTCACTTGGGGTGTTTGGTGTGTTGTTGTTGCTGTATGTGTCTGTGTCACTTGGGGTGTTTGGTGTGTAGCTGTTGGTGCTGTATGTGTCTGTGTCACTTGGGGTGTTTTGTGTGTTGTTGTTGGTGCTGTATGTGTCTGTGTCACTTGGGGTGTTTGGTGTGTTGCTGTATGTGTCTGTGTCACTTGGGGTGTTTGGTGTTTGCTGTATGTGTCTGTGTCACTTGGGGTGTTTGGTGTGTTGGTGTGTTGCTGTATGTGTCTGTGTCACTTGGGGTGTTTGGTGTGTTGTTGTTGGTGCTGTATGTGTCTGTGTCACTTGGGGTGTTTGGTGTGTTGTTGTTGCTGTATGTGTCTGTGTCACTTGGGGTGTTTGGTGTGTTGCTGTATTTGTCTGTGTCACTTGGGGTGTTTGGTGTGTTGTTGTTGGTGCTGTATGTGTCTGTGTCACTTGGGGTGTTTGGTGTGTTGCTGTGTGTGTCTGTGTCACTTGGGGTGTTTGGTGTGTTGTTGTTGGTGCTGTATGTGTCTGTGTCACTTGGGGTGTTTGGGGTGTTTGCTGTTGGTGCTGTATGTGTCTGTGTCACTTGGGGTGTTTGGTGTGTTGTTGTTGGTGCTGTATGTGTCTGTGTCACTTGGGGTGTTTTGGTGTGTTGCTGTTGGTGCTGTATGTGTCTGTGTCACTTGGGGTGTTTGGTGTGTTGCTGTGTGTGTCTGTGTCACTTGGGGTGTTTGGTGTGTAGCTGTATGTGTCTGTGTCACTTGGGGTGTTTGGTGTGTTGTTGTTGGTGCTGTATGTGTCTGTGTCACTTGGGGTGTTTGGTGTGGTGCTGTATGTGTCTGTGTCACTTGGGGTGTTTGGTGTGTAGCTGTATGTGTCTGTGTCACTTGGGGTGTTTGGTGTGTTGCTGTGTGTGTCTGTGTCACTTGGGGTGTTTGGTGTGTAGCTGTGTGTGTCTGTGTCACTTGGGGTGTTTGGTGTGTAGCTGTATGTGTCTGTGTCACTTGGGGTGTTTGGTGTGTAGCTGTGTGTGTCTGTGTCACTTGGGGTGTTTGGTGTGTTGCTGTATGTGTCTGTGTCACTTGGGGTGTTTGGTGTGTAGCTGTTGGTGCTGTATGTGTCTGTGTCACTTGGGGTGTTTGGTGTGTTGTTGTTGGTGCTGTATGTGTCTGTGTCACTTGGGGTGTTTGGTGTGTTGCTGTTGGTGCTGTATGTGTCTGTGTCACTTGGGGTGTTTGGTGTGTTGCTGTTGGTGCTGTATGTGTCTGTGTCACTTGGGGTGTTTGGTGTGTTGCTGTGTGTGTCTGTGTCACTTGGGGTGTTTGGTGTGTAGCTGTATGTGTCTGTGTCACTTGGGGTGTTTGGTGTTGGTGCTGTATTTGTCTGTGTCACTTGGGGTGTTTGGTGTGTTGTTGTTGCTGTATGTGTCTGTGTCACTTGGAGTGTTTGGTGTGTTGTTGGTGCTGTATGTGTCTGTGTCACTTGGGGTGTTTGGTGTGTTGCTGTATGTGTCTGTGTCACTTGGGGTGTTTGGTGTGTTGTTGTTGCTGTATGTGTCTGTGTCACTTGGGGTGTTTGGTGTGTTGCTGTATTTGTCTGTGTCACTTGGGGTGTTTGGTGTGTTGTTGGTGCTGTATTTGTCTGTGTCACTTGGGGTGTTTGGTGTGTTGTTGTTGGTGCTGTATGTGTCTGTGTCACTTGGGGTGTTTGGTGTGTTGTTGTTGGTGCTGTATGTGTCTGTGTCACTTGGGGTGTTTGGTGTGTTGTTGTTGCTGTATGTGTCTGTGTCACTTGGGGTGTTTGGTGTGTAGCTGTTGGTGCTGTATGTGTCTGTGTCACTTGGGGTGTTTGGTGTGTAGCTGTTGGTGCTGTATGTGTCTGTGTCACTTGGGGTGTTTGGTGTGTAGCTGTTGGTGCTGTATGTGTCTGTGTCACTTGGGGTGTTTGGTGTGTTGTTGGTGCTGTATGTGTCTGTGTCACTTGGGGTGTTTGGTGTGTTGCTGTATGTGTCTGTGTCACTTGGGGTGTTTGGTGTGTTGTTGTTGCTGTATGTGTCTGTGTCACTTGGGGTGTTTGGTGTGTTGCTGTATTTGTCTGTGTCACTTGGGGTGTTTGGTGTGTTGTTGGTGCTGTATTTGTCTGTGTCACTTGGGGTGTTTGGTGTGTTGTTGTTGGTGCTGTATGTGTCTGTGTCACTTGGGGTGTTTGGTGTGTTGTTGTTGCTGTATGTGTCTGTGTCACTTGGGGTGTTTTGGTGTGTTGCTGTTGGTGCTGCAACAGAGTCTTGTTGGAGATCTCCTCTTTTCTTAGTATAATGAACACGATTGACCTTTGTGTTTAAATACAGATTGATCCAGATTCAGAGATGTTAGTCTTACGGATAGCAATTTAATGGATTGGATTGAAATGTTCTAGATGAACGAAACACAGTTGAATGAAATAAATGGTCAAGGGGTAGTTATATTGTAGTACCGATGAAATTTATAAGGGCCATATATATGTCAAGTCCCTCTCTACCATCAAAGCGATTTAAACAATTCAAACGCTCATTTGCAGGAAATAACTCGATCAAAATGCAACAGAGAACGATAAAACTTCAAAGAGAAAATGAAAGTTTCAACTGTGCTACAAGGAAACCCATTGAGAGCAATTCAGTTAGAGTACTGAAAGAGACCACTTACATATCACGGTTCTACTAACTGTTGACAGTCACAAAACAAATATAAAACAAACCACAAACTAAACAAAACAAACTTTATATCTTACACTTTGGGCGACTGATAACAATAATTAAGATGTAAATTATAAGTATAGTTCATGTATTCTTATTTTCTTTCTTAGCAAAAGAATTATTACCGAATTATATTTGTCATGATGTATCACTGAAGGATCATGTTAGATATTTCCTAAACATGTAAATATGAAGGGTAGTACGTATTTTGAATGTTTTATAAAGGTAGTCATAATGACAACAGTTGTACACATCATTTCATTTTCCCTGAGACTAACAGAATCTATTATGTACAATGTTTCGAATGAGACAGCGGAATTTATCTCATCCGAGTGTAAAATATTTGTAATCCACGACGAGGCTTGCCGAGTCCTAGTTCAAGGGGTGTTCACCTAGAAAAACAGATTCTAGGTTCAAGAGATTCGCGTAGTCAAAACCCCTCGTCCAACAAGCACTACGTTCTCGCATGGAATTTGACAACATAAGAGGATCGATCTTGAATAGTAATTAATTCTCAAACACTTAATGTTACTGTTGGGAAGAAGGCATGGATAAATATGCCTTAAAATACAATAATTCAATGTAGTTGACAGTTTTCTTCTTTTCTTTCCAGATTCACTCGTCTGTAATGGAGGATTTAATGACCTTGACACTTGCGAGATCGATACGAGAGCACTACAGGACAACTCGACTGGCCGTACTTTTCGATCTGATTTTGTAAACAAAATCGTAATTCGTCATTATTTGCAATAAAACACGAACAATGGCTTGATTTTTCTGTTTTATTTTAATTAGCTATGTATAAAATGAATAGCAGCCATATAAAATAATAGAGTTTCATACAATTTTGACATGTAAAAAAGAGAAATTTAAAATGAGGGGTTGTATCAAAATTTAGAATGGATGGTCAAGATGGCTGAACAATGTGCCACATGCCATTGTGAATTCGAAAAAAAAAATAAAGGATTTAAAAGACAGTGTATTAGCAATCCTTTCTTCCATGATACGGCTAAAGCCAGCATGAAAAGCATGACATGTATGATAATATGTTATATTTCTTTATTATTTCGAGACGACCCCCGTTTTTTTAAAACGGAGATTTAAGAATAAATAATAAGTGGAAGTCGTCAAGTTATTGTCAAATTTATTAACTTCACATTGAAATCTAATGGACTGAAATAAAACCAGACACATATTCATTTTGTTTTCACGTATAATTCAACAATTTAATTTCAAATCAACAAATGTTTACAAAATCAGATCGAAAAGTACGGCCAGTCGAGTCGTCTTGTAGTGCTCTCGTATCGATCTCGCAAGTGTCAAGGTCATTAAATCCTCCATTACAGACGAGTGAATCTGGAAAGAAAAGAAGAAAACTGTCAACTACATTGAATTATTGTATTTTAAGGCTTATTTATCCATGCCTTCTTCCCAACAGTAACATTAAGTGTTTGAGAATTAATATTACTATTCAAGATCGATCCTCTAATGTTGTCAAATTTTATGCGAGAACGTCATGCTCGCTGGACGAGGCGGTTTGTCTTCGCGAGTCTCTTGAACCTAGATGCCGTCCATACAGATTTCATAGGCAAACTAGGTTCAGCAGCTTGAACTAGCCGAGTCCATGTGGATGTACCAAAATCTTTTGCACTGCACGAGGATGAGAATCCACTGTCTCAATCACAACGTCGTGATTGGTTATTTTTCTCACTCAGCTCATTTTATTATCACGGAAATGATTTCTTTAAAAAAGAGCGTATATATACAGAAACACCATCTTAGGACCTAGATATCAAAATTGTAGATGGCAAGATTCATGCAAATGTGTATCACAAAAGAGATGATTTTTTATTCAACATAGTGAATGTCCTCTGGCTTGACGGTAAATGTTTCTGGGCCACCGCCATACGGCATTTACTTATATAACAGCTCATTGGGTACGTTAGAACAGGTATTAACGGTTTTTGATTGTCATAGTAGAAATTTCTAAGACCAAGGTTTCTGCTTTCATAGGTTAGTTAAGACTTTCTGGAAATTTTACAAAAATTGCCATCGCCTTCTTTAGGAATTCGGACATATACAAGCAATAGAGTATACTCTAGTATTTACTGTGGGAAATTCACAGCCTGCCTTTTATTGTGACATTGTTAACAAAATTGGATGGATCGATCAAAGGTAAAGCGCATAATCATAGAAATGCGTTAGAATCATCAAAGCCTTTTATACTGTGGATATGATCCTACTGTCACCACAAGATCGGCATGGTGCTTTACCAATCTACAGCCTTAATTGTACTGGTCAGCGTATTCTTAAGACGTGCAAACTGACTAACTGTGACGACGGGACTCCATGAGGGCCCATGTCCGAACCTCTTTAGAAAAAAACAGTGTCCCGACCACGTCCTCTTTGAAAGTTGGTCGGACTCTTCGGGTGATAACATATATATGCTTGAGCTTGTTACAGTTGGCAGAGCACAGACGATACTCTGTTCGCCCTCAAATTTTATATCTATGTACATATTCGTCTGTGTTGCTTGGGCCCCTTTGTTATTCTGCCTCGTTTTGTTTGGACATCTTACAGTGAGGAGGTTATTTTACACATTTATTGTACGTTCTCTGAGACCTCTGAGTAACCGGAACAGTTGAAGTGTCGTGCGCAAGTTATTCCGATAACCACACCATTTGCTACTGGCGTGGCAGATGGCCATCCTTATTATGATGTCAACGGTTGCCCTTTGGTCTCATTGGTTTATGCGTAGTCTTCTGTGTTTAATGTTTCTGTGTCGTATGTTAATCGTCTTCAAATTCAATAGCATCATTTAAGAACATATCAATTTGCAGCATGGACCAGACATGCACGTTTCGGGTACTTCATCCTCGTCAGTGATCCTCAATCTAAACAATGTAATATGGCCATAAAGTCCAAAAAAGTACCACCGAAAGACGCAACAGGATGGATGGGATATGATGCTACAGGACCCACGTTTTAGTTTCAAGAAATTTTGGTTATAGAAATGTCTCCTTTTATTTGTAAACGTTTCTTGTTGTGCTTGTCTACTTTCAGACTGGTTTTTTTTTTTGGCATCACCTAGGAGTTTAGTTGCATTGATGTGGGAACTGCATGTAAGGTTCCGAGCCTGTTGGAGATACCCTCCTTTCTTGTATAAAGGAATAAATGATATAGATAACAATAAAATGATAAATATATATATAAAACAAACTAATTTTGGTTGTGCAAAGAAAAGGGGATGATCTCCAGCATGACCACCCTGCACCCACCCAGCGAAACAAACCCACAAGAAAGTGATACGTAAATGACATCAGACAAAGGCTACAAACTACAAAAATACACGACAAAAGTCACTTGAACATCATACAAAACAATCGAAACAGACGTACAAAAACATCAAACATTGATGACAACACATAGAAGGAAGGAGACCAATGTACACCCGGCGCCGACTTTGGACGGCCATCTGCTATAAGCAAATGGTGAGATTATCCGGATTACGTGCGCACAAGGATCTGAAAATTCTATGGCATGCGTATAACAGTCTGTGCTCTACTGACTTAAGCGAGCTCAAGATCAATCACCCTAGAAGTCTGACCAACTTTCAGACAGGACAGAGAATCAGGACCCAGTCTTCTCTGGCGAGATTTAAACAAGGCCCGTCATGAAATCACGGTTGGCCAATGTACAACGTTGGGAAAGACACTGGTACAAATCTGTAGATTGGTCCAGTACCATGCCCAGTGTTCTTTTGATGAAGTTGGGATCATATCCTCGGTAAAGCAGGCTACCGACAATTTTCTTACATTTGTGGTTGAATGACAAATATGGATAATGTCCATATCCCTGTATACAGCACAAAATCGATAATTCAGAAAATCAGAAACCGAAGGCATACAAAATCAGAATAAAACAGGAACCAAAGTAAACAAACAAAAACCTCCACCACATGAAAAGAAGCGAACTTCCGATATGGGAGTGAGACCAGGTGCCCAGGAAGAGTAAGCATCTCCTGCTTGCATGCAACACCTACCACTTCAATTCGGTAGAACTGTCACATCCGGTTGCCTCCATTTCGGAAGACATAGAGTACAATCTTTGGTTGGATGGTTCAAATGGTCTATGACAGAATATCATCAACCATTCGGGAGAGTGGGACATCATAGTGTATGTCGAGTTCCCCATATCGACCGTAGAACTTCCTCAGTGACGATGTTAGTCGGTCACAAACATATCCCTGACTGAGAAGCTTATCTAAAAGACGCCTAACATCCGTATATTTGGTACTTGCTCTGACTGGCATAGCGTATCAACTGAGATATGAACACGCCATAAGCAGGCAATGAAGGGATGCTGCTACTCAGAAAAGGAAAGTTAATTTGTAATGCTGAAATTGAAGTCGTCTCGTTTGTCATAGAGTGAGGTGTTCATGTGACCATCAGTGTCGTAGGACAACATTATGCCAAATAGGATGCTAAATTATTTGTCTCTGTAGTTTCTTTGACTTCAAGCTCCGAGGGATAGATACTGCTGAGGTAATCCGCGAATTTTGGATAATTGATGGACAACACATCGTCTATATATCGATATGTTTATCTGTAAGTGAAATTGAAGTCAGAAGCTAAGTATCTTTTCCCTTCAGAGAAAGAAAGATTGAATGAATTCAGCTTCGTACGAGTAAAAATGTTGTCGATCAGAAAATTTAACATCTGAATAATATCTGTTTCAGTGTACTTTTAGAACATCTGAAATCCACTCATTTTAGTAGAGTCCATTCGATCAAAGCCTTTGATTTTTCGACACTTAATTTACACTACAATTCCGCATTCTAAATTGAAAGAAAGACTCGCAAAAATTATAAGTAATGCGTTTACAAGTAAGAACGGTAATCGCAAATACAAATTTATTGTTGTTAACTATGACAAAACCTACTTTGTAAAAGAAAAGTCAGATTCTGAAAATAAGTACACTGAAACAGACATTATTCAGATGTTAAACTTTCTGATCGACAACATTTTTGGGGTGTTTGGAGGAAAGGTCTTCCAGCAAATTGTCGGAATTCCAATGGGGACCAATTGTGCCCCACTCCTTGCCGACATTTTCCTTTACTCGTACGAAGCTGAATTCATTCAATCTTTGGTCTCTGAAGGGAAAAGATACTTAGCTTCTGACTTCAACTTCACTTACAGATACATAGACGATGTGTTGTCCATCAATAATCCAAAATTCGCGAATTACCTGAGCAGTATCTATCCTTCGGAGCTTGAAGTCAACGAAACTACAGAGACAAGTAATTCAGCATCCTATTTGGACATAATGTTGTCCTACGACACTGATGGTCACATGAATACCTCACTCTATGACAAACGTGACGACTTCAATTTCAGCATTACGAACTTTCCTTTTCTGAGTAGCAACATCCCTTCATCGCCTGCTTATGGCGTGTTCATATCTCAGTTGATACGCTATGCCAGAGCAAGTACCAAATATACGGATTTAGTTCTGAGAGCTAGGCGTCTTTCAGATAAGCTTCTCAGTCAGGGATATGTTTGTGACCGACTAACATCGTCACTGAGGAAGTTCTACGGTCGATATGGGGAACTCGTCATACACTATGATGTCCCACTGTCCAGAATGGTGGATGATATTCTGTCATAGACCATTTGAACCATCCAACCAAAGATTGTACTCTATATCTTCCAAAATGGAAGTAACCGGATGTGACAGTTCTACCGAATTGAAGCGACGGGTGTTGCATGCAAGCAGGAGATGCTTACTCTTCCTGGGCACCTGGTCTCACTCTCATATCGGGAGTTCGCTTCTTTTCATATGGTGGAGGTTTTTGTTTTTGTTTGCTTTGGTTCCTGTTTTATCCTGATTTTGTATGCCTTCGGTTTCTGATTTTCTGAATTATCGATTTTGTACTGTAGACAGGGATATGGTCATTATCCATATTTGTCATTATTATCAGAATCGGACTTTTCTTTTACAAAGTAGTTTTTATGCCCCCGGAATCAAAGATTCGGGGGCATATAGTTTTTGGCCTGTCCGTCTGTTTGTCTGTTTATCTGTTTGTCTGTTTGTCTGTTTGTCCGAAAAACTTTAACATTGGACATAACTTTTGAATGGGAAGTGATAGGGCTTTCATATTTCACATGTGTATTCCTTGTGACAAGACCTTTCCATTGATACCAAAATTTTTGACCTCGTGACCTTGACCTTGACCTTTGACCTACTTTTCAAAAACTTTAACATTGGGCATAACTTTTGAATGGTAAATGATAGGGCTTTCATATTTCACATGTGTATTCCTTGTGACAAGACCTTTCCATTGATACCAAAATTTTTGACCTCGTGACCTTGACCTTGACCTTTGACCTTCTTTTCAAAAAACTTTAACATTGGGCATAACTTTTGAATGGGAAGTGATAGGGCTTTCATATTTCACATGTGTATTCCTTGTGACAAGACCTTTCCATTGATACCAAAATTTTTGACCTCGTGACCTTGACCTTGACCTTTGACCTACTTTTCAAAAACTTTAACATTGGGCATAACTTTTGAATGGTAAATGATAGGGCTTTCATATTTCACATGTGTATTCCTTGTGACAACACCTTTCCATTGATACCAAAATTTTTGACCTCGTGACCTTGACCTTGACCTTTGACCTACTTTTCAAAAAACTTTAACATTGGGCATAACTTTTGAATGGTAAATGATAGGGCTTTCATATTTCACATGTGTATTCCTTGTGACAAGACCTTTCCATTGATACCAAAATTTTTGACCTTGTGACCTTGACCTTTGACCTACTTTTCAAAAAACTTTAACATTGGGCATAACTTTTGAATGGGAAGTGATAGGGCTTTCATATTTCACATGTGTATTCCTTGTGACAAGACCTTTCCATTGATACCAAAATTTTTGACCTCGTGACCTTGACTTTGACCTTTGACCTACTTTTCAAAAACTTTAACATTGGGCATAACTTTTGAATGGTAAGTGATAGGGCTTTCATATTTCACATGTGTATTCCTTGTGACAAGACCTTTCCATTGATACCAAAATTTTTGACCTCGTGACCTTGACCTTGACCTTTGACCTACTTTTCAAAAAACTTTAACATTGGGCATAACTTTTGAATGGGAAGTGATAGGGCTTTCATATTTCACATCTGTATTCCTTGTGACAAGACCTTTCCATTGATACCAAAATTTTTGACCTCGTGACCTTGACCTTGACCTTTGACCTACTTTTCAAAAACTTTAACATTGAGCATACCTTTTGAATGGTAAGTGATAGGGCTTTCATATTTCACATGTGTATTCCTTGTGACAAGACCTTTCCATTGATACCAAAATTTTTGACCTCGTGACCTTGACTTTGACCTTTGACCTACTTTTCAAAAACTTTAACATTGGGCATAACTTTTGAATGGTAAGTGATAGGGCTTTCATATTTCACATGTGTATTCCTTGTGACAAGACCTTTCCATTGATACCAAAATTTTTGACCTCGTGACCTTGACCTTGACCTTTGACCTACTTTTCAAAAAACTTTAACATTGGGCATAACTTTTGAATGGGAAGTGATAGGGCTTTCATATTTCACATGTGTATTCCTTGTGACAAGACCTTTCCATTGATACCAAAATTTTTGACCTCGTGACCTTGACCTTGACCTTTGACCTACTTTTCAAAAACTTTAACATTGGGCATAACTTTTGAATGGTAAATGATAGGGCTTTCATATTTCACATGTGTATTCCTTGTGACAAGACCTTTCCATTGATACCAAAATTTTTGACCTTGTGACCTTGACCTTTGACCTACTTTTCAAAAAACTTTAACATTGGGCATAACTTTTGAATGGGAAGTGATAGGGCTTTCATATTTCACATGTGTATTCCTTGTGACAAGACCTTTCCATTGATACCAAAATTTTTGACCTCGTGACCTTGACCTTGACCTTTAACTTACTTTTCAAAAACTTTAACATTGGGCATACCTTTTGAATGGTAAGTGATAGGGCTTTCATATTTCACATGTGTATTCCTTGTGACAAGACCTTTCCATTGATACCAAAATTTTTGACCTCGTGACCTTGACTTTGACCTTTGACCTACTTTTCAAAAACTTTAACATTGGGCATAACTTTTGAATGGTAAGTGATAGGGCTTTCATATTTCACATGTGTATTCCTTGTGACAAGACCTTTCCATTGATACCAAAATTTTTGACCTCGTGACCTTGACCTTGACCTTTGACCTACTTTTCAAAAAACTTTAACATTGGGCATAACTTTTGAATGGGAAGTGATAGGGCTTTCATATTTCACATATGTATTTCTTGTGACAAGACCTTTCCATTGATACCAAAATTTTTGACCTCGTGACCTTGACCTTGACCTTTGACCTACTTTTCAAAAACTTTAACATTGGGCATAACTTTTGAATGGTAAATGATAGGGCTTTCATATTTCACATGTGTATTCCTTGTGACAAGACCTTTCCATTGATACCAAAATTTTTGACCTCGTGACCTTGACCTTGACCTTTGACCTACTTTTCAAAAAACTTTAACATTGGGCATAACTTTTGAATGGTAAGTGATAGGGCTTTCATATTTCACATGTGTATTCCTTGTGACAAGACCTTTCCATTGATACCAAAATTTTTGACCTTGTGACCTTGACCTTTGACCTACTTTTCAAAAAACTTTAACATTGGGCATAACTTTTGAATGGGAAGTGATAGGGCTTTCATATTTCACATGTGTATTCCTTGTGACAAGACCTTTCCATTGATACCAAAATTTTTGACCTCGTGACCTTGACCTTGACCTTTGACCTACTTTTCAAAAACTTTAACATTGGGCATACCTTTTGAATGGTAAGTGATAGGGCTTTCATATTTCACATGTGTATTCCTTGTGACAAGACCTTTCCATTGATACCAAAATTTTTGACCTCGTGACCTTGACTTTGACCTTTGACCTACTTTTCAAAAACTTTAACATTGGGCATAACTTTTGAATGGTAATTGATAGGGCTTTCATATTTCGCATGCGTATTCCTTGTGACAAGACCTTTCCATTGATACCAAAATTTTTGATCTCGTGACCTTGACCTTTGAACTTTTAACCCAGCGACCTCCCATACATGTACTTAACAGAAAATAGTGTTCATACTAACAAAGATGCCACCGGGGGCATTCGTGTTTCACAAACACAGGCTTTATTTTTAATGCAAATCAACATTTTTGCAATTTACTTTTCATTAATGAAAACATTTGATTAAGATAAAAATCTTGTTGTCATAGTTAACGACAATAAATTTGTATTTGCGATTACCATTCTTACTTGTAAATTAACGCATTACGTATAATTTTTTCAAGTCTTTTTTTCAATTTAGAATGTGGAATTGTAGTGTTAAGTGTCGAAAAATCAAAGGCTTTGATCGAATGGACTCTATACTAAAATGGGTGGATTTCAGATGTTCTAAAAGTTCCTTCGAATTCTTTAAAATCCACATCTGGTTGATACCACTGCGAGAACATACTGTCGAACAATATTTTTGAAGCCCAGATTTGATTTCAGATAAAACTTTGGTGAGTAAGATCGATACAGATTTGGTAGAACATTTTGTGGAACCCGCGATGGAACGTTGTTTGTACGGTATCTTATGCATTTTTGGTATTGAGTATAAATATGGTATATCTAAATTGTTCGATCGAAGTTCGATCTGCCTTTTATCCTTCTGATTTTGTTTACTAAGTCACCGTAAAAAGAAGGTAATGAAATTCCCAATGATACATATACTCTAATGCAAGAAACGAAAAAAAAAAAAAAAAAAACAAACAAACAAACAAACAAAAATTTAGGCAATGGTAAGAGACTGTAAATGCAATATAAAAGCTGATGGACACACATATGTATGAACATTTAAAGGACAGAAACACGTTTATACATATAGGTAGATTGTACTGGACAAGTGTAAATATAATTCGTGACCTACCTTTTCTAACTTATCATTCAATCGTAAGAAATCCCACACCTTATCTGCCGCATCTAGATGTGCCACAGGAATGGTTTTACATGTGTTATTGTGGAAGGATGAAATCATTGTAACACATTGTACAACACATATTGCAACAAAAAGGTACTCGGAACGGCCTTTGTTGTCTCCATACTTCGACCACATGCTTTATAAATCCACACAAACATTGATGGACATTGTATAGTCCCTAAGATAAGTTATTGATTTCAACATTTTTAAAATATCCATGGAATGAACCAAAACTTATGACTGAATAACCTACAATACTCAATAATATTACAAACATGACATCAAATTCAATACAGTATTAACATTTCTCTTTCTTTCGTCCCCAGCCTGTGGTGAGTCTCCTGCCTATGCTGGGTGAGTCTCCTACCTATGCTGGGTGAGTCTCCTGCCTATGCTGGGTGTGTCTCCTACCTATGCTGGGTGAGTCTCCTGCCTCTGCTGGGTGAGTCTCCTGCCTATGCTGGATGAGTCTCCTACCTATGCTGGGTGAGTCTCCTGCCTCTGCTGGGTGAGTCTCCTGCCTATGCTGGATGAGTTTCCTACCTGTGCTGGGTGAGTCTCCTGCCTATGCTGGGTGAGTCTCCTGCCTATGCTGGGTGAGTCTCCTGCCTATGCTGGGTGAGTCTCCTGCCTATGCTGGGTGAGTCTCCTGCCTATGCTGGGTGAGTCTCCTACCTATCCTGCTTATGCTGGGAGAGTCTCCTGCCTATGCTGGGTGACTCTCCTGCCTATGCTGGGTGAGTCTCCTGCATATGCTGGGTGATCCTCCTGCCTATGCTGGATGAGTCTCCTGCCTATGCTTAATGAGTCTCCTACCTATGCTGGGTGAGTCTCCTGCCTATGCTGGGTGAGTCTCCTACCTATGCTATGTGAGTCTCCTGCCTATGCTGGGTGAGTCTCCTGCCTATGCTGGATGAGTCTCCTACCTATGCTGGGTAAGTCTCCTGCCTATGCTGGGTGACTCTCCTGCCTATGCTGGGGCGAGTCTCCTGCCTATGCTGGATGAGTCTCCTACCTATGCTGGGCAAGTCTCCTGCCTATGCTGGATGAGTCTCCTGCCTATGCTGGTTGAGTCTCCTGCCTATGCTGGGTGAGTCTCCTGCCTATGCTGGGTGAGTCTCCTGCCTATGCTGGATGAGTTTCCTGCTTATGCTGGGCGAGTCTCCTACCTATCCTGCTTATGCTGGGTGAGTCTCCTGCCTATGCTGGATGAGTCTCCTGCCTATGCTGAGTGAGTCCAGCCTATGCTGGATGAGTCTCCTACCAATGCTGGGTGAGTCTCCTGCCTATGCTTTGGGGGGTCTCCTGCCTATGCTGGATGAGTCTCCTACCTATGCTGGATGAGTCTCCTGCCTATGCTGGGTGAGTCTCCTGCCTATGCTGGATGAGTCTCCTACCTATGTTGGGTGAGTCTCCTACCTATGCTGGGTGGGTCTCCTACCTATGCCGGGTGAGTCTCCTACCTATGTTGGGCGAGTCTCCTGCCTATGCTGGGTGAGTCTCCTGCCTATGCTGGGTCAGTCTCCTACCTATGCCGGGTGAGTCTCTTACCTATGCTGGGTGAGTCTCCTACCTTTGCTGGGTGAGTCTCCTACCTATGCTTGGTATTCATATTGCAACTGAAACGCTATTCCAGACGCAGCTCAAACTACAACTCTAAGAAACTTCTTGACCAGGGGTATATTTGTGACTTTGTCACTGCAAGAAGTATTTGGACGATACAAGGGAACATAGAACTATATGACAACCTTTTTGTGAGTGATGTAATGTCAGGCAAGAACCTTCCAAAACACCGAATTTTACACATTCACATCACATGTGTTGAACTTTCATGCATGGCTAAAACTACAGGTGTTATGTCTGCTCTAAAATACTGACAAACCATCTATATATAAAATCAATGTTCCACAAAATAAACTATACATCATATAGATCAGAAGCACATGCAGAGTGTCGGATCCTTTGAATGAGACATACACAGCTGTAAGGTACCCATTCATGTACTAATTTGGGAATTCTTTTATTTTCTTCCTTTTTTGATTTCCTGGTTTCATATACGCCCAGTTGTGAGTTTTGACTTCAAGTTTCTCTTTAAAAACAGACGAATTGATGATGCTCTCAAAATTGATAATAAATCTTTTCGGCATAACAACAACATACAACTGTTTGATATCAGCTAGTATATTTAACACTTTTCTGCACAACTGAAGTGATTGGTAGTACTTGCATGCAGAAGATGCTTACCCTCTCCAGACACATGATTTTATTCCAATTAGGGATTGATTTCACTTTTGCTGCTTTGCAGCACATTTTTCTTCTTGTTTTATACATGTATCTCCATCAATGGCAATTTTTTAAATTTTAATTTTGATGTTTTGTGGACTTATGCCCCCACATACATTTTTCGCATATCTAATCCTCATTTTGAATGCCATATCCAGAAATAGTCATTCAATGGTACCACTAATTTTTCCGATTTCAATCAGTAAATTCATCAAGACAGAGTGATGTAGATTCCAAACAGAAAATAGGTTACAAGAAAGAAGCCTTTGTCTGCCAATCGATAGATATCCCCTACTGGCATAATTTCACTAACTAGGATGTTTCAATCAAATCAGTACTCAATGTTGACCTCCATTATCAAATAATTTTACTAAATTAAAAGTCCACTGTGACCTTGACCTTGGTTCAATGTACACTTGTAAGAGTTACCCTTAAGTCCTGTTAAAAACAAATCTTCGCAATATTTAAATCAATAAAAGCAGTGAAAAGTTGTTAGTAAACAAGATTTTTTAAAACCCTCAAGTACTGTGAGCTTGACCTATGACCTTTGCTTAAGGTCATGCCTCATCACTGGATTCTATGCATCAATTCCGTGAAATATTCAAATTCATGCATGCAGTGAAAATGTTTTTCTAAGCGAAATGTTTTCTTTACAAAATTTTTCAACCTGCATGTACTTTTAACTTTACCTTTGACCTTGAATCAAGGTCAAGACACATCTTTGGATTCTGGGCAACAGACCTGGAAATACCATTCCGGACAAAATTTTACAGCTAACAAGTACTGTGACCTTGGATCAATGTCATGACACATCCTTGGGTCCTGGGCATTAATTCAGCGACATATTCAAATCTATTGCGACAGTGAAAAAATATGGTCTGCAAAAAATTGTTCAACCCACAAGTACTTTTACCTCAATTTTGACCTTGGATCAAAGTCATGAAACATTCTGAATTGCCAGTTGGTCCTTGTCAATAATTCTGTGAAATCTTATTCAAATACAAAAACAAGCAGCAATGTTTCAGGCTCCATGCACTTTGACCTTGAACTTTGATCAAGGTCATGACACATTCTTTGGTCCCTGGTATTAATACTGTGAAATATGATCCATATCCATGCAAGCAGTGAACAAAAATTATCTCGACAAAAAAATCACCCACATGAACTTAACCTTTGAACTATGACCTTAGATCAAGGTCGTAACACATCATTGGGTCCTGGGCAACAATTCTTTGAAATATTATTCGGATCCAAGCAGTGAAAATTATGATTAAAACAAAAAAAAATCACCCACATCTACTAGGAACTTGTAGATAATGTAGCATGGTCTCATGAATTGTAAAGTTGTTCTCAACCAATATTATGCGCCTGTTGGACCAAATAATTAAAGCAATAAATGCAAAAAAATGTTACACAGCCATTCCTTATTTTTACACCGAAAGACATTAAAGATTGAAATATCCAAATTTCTTTGATAACAGAGTGAAAATTGTTGATTTGAATACTTCTGTTAATGTCAACTCTTACTACCAGCAGAAGGAGACAAGAGTTTAGATAAAATTTATTAAATAAATGGTTTATTTTTCAAATCACCAAGTTTTCTAATATGTACAGATATTATACATGTGTAATACAATTCAACAGCTTAATCATGTTAATAGCACCATGAAGAAAATAATGTTTCACACAAAAAATTGAAATATCAAAATCAGCACCAGTATGCTCTGCCCACTTTAAATCAATACACAGGGTTTACATGTGTTCATCACAAAATGAAATTAAGAGTTTAACTTAGGAAATAAACTTGCAATGAGATAAATACATGTATAGGTGATGCAATATAATTATTTATTACAGTTCAGACTCGAGGTTTTTTGTTTGCAAAAAATCTAGAAGAAGATTATTTTGTCTTATTTCTTAAAATCTGCAAATACATGTATAATTAACTTGCCACTTTTTTTTCATGGAAAATAAAGCAATGAATGACATTGGAAAATTTTAATTCAAATGACTTTTTATTGTCTATTATAAAACTTTGATTTAACAAAAAAGATCCATCTCTGCGCAATTCAATGATGAATTCTGTAACCAAGTCTCATTACACAAGTAAAGTAACCAACAAATTGTATACAAATCTACAGAACAAAATTAACAAGAGTAAACAATATAAAATGAAAGACAGAATTTACTGAACACAATCGGTTTAATATCTTCCTTCACCATCATGTAAACATTTACCAGACCTGCTGAATAGCCAATGTTATTTATCTGTCTTTGCACATAGGGGATGTTTACTCTCCCTGGGCACCTGATCCTATCTCCCCTATCTTTACAGATCAAACATTTTTAAAAGTTGTTTTGTTTAGCATTTTTCATGGTTTTGAATGCACATTGATTATGATATTTAGATTGACTTTCTAATTAATTAAGTTGAAATAACATTTACGGTAGAAAGTACACTAAACATGCTAAAAACTGTCTTTATATTATCATTCCTTTGGTAATATGCATGGTATATTGTCTTGAATATAAATGTAAATGTTTTCCTGCTCTAGTTTGAAGAAAATAAAATATATGATTGCTAAAATATTTTCCTCAAAATGCAAGTATAGAAAAGGAGAGATATTTATCAAAGAAGGAGAAATTTTTAGTATACAGCACGTACAAAATTTTCACATGAAAATAATCAATCCCTGAGGTTTTTGTTATTGTAATCAGATCATCACAAGGCCCAGTCTTTAACATACTTTGCAGCTACATGTATCTCGTTGAATTTTTATCAAACTGAAATTTCAACCTTAGTCATACAGATCTCAGGCTGGAGATTATAATCTTTACTTCTATATGTAAAGAGCGCGATCAGAAACTAATTGACTATTGCGATCAGAAACTAATCGACTATATCACTTTTCAGCAACGTACAGCTCATAACCCCCAGTTTGCACATATCCAAACCAAAATAATAATTTTAACATGTCCTTCCTATCAATCTGATTAAGAAAGTCGTATGGTCTGGTGTACAGAATGCTTGCTTCACTGTCCAGTATACTTGTCTTCTTTGTTAGTCTCTCTAAATGCTTCTTTGAGATGTCAAGGTAAGTGAAGATCACCTGTAAAAAAACAAACAAGAGGCCCAAGTGGCCCTATATCACTCATCTGAAGCTACATGTACTGCAAATATTACAATAAAAGTGCATATTCAAGATTCTAATATGACTTGATTCTTTTTCCCTATTAAGACAACAGATGCGAGCCGGGCTCTATTCTCCAATATAGGCCCTATAGCGATTAGCCACGCCTACCCATTTTCTGAAAACAGATAAACCGGCAGGAACTGGTTTTTACCCAGAATCGATTTTGTCGTAAGGTCCAAGTTTGGTCATCATTAGAATAGAAAAAATAGCAATCCAAGGAATGCTTGTGTCGCCTGCGAAGCAGTTTGATTATTATTCTAAAAAGTGGATCAGGATTATTGGTATCAGTAGAAAAGTCTTGTCAAATGAAATTCTTCGAAATATCAGACCTCTTCATTACAAAGGAGCTGAAAAGATAAGGCGTAAAATCTGCCCTGAAAAAGTGGAATTTTCAAAATGGGAACATCAAGAAAATTCTTTCACAAAATTGATGCCAGTCATTGGTTTCATCATAATCAGCAGTTGGATAAGATTTATCATGTATCGTTTTCCTTAATTTTGAGGCAAAATATGTCTTTTTTCCATAGAAATCAATGGAAAATGGAAAAGTTTTTTAAAACATTGTTCCCCCCTCAGCTACAGAACGCCACTTTTACAGAAGGTGTATATCACTAATACACATCTTTTGACAAAGTGGGGTTCTGTAGCTAAGGGGAGAACAATGCCCCAGAGACGAAAAACTGAAAAATGGAGGGTGGGGGGCTTTTTACAAATCTGGGTTTTAGGCCATAATATAAGCAAAGTTTCATACTTTTCCTTTTAAAGTCATTCATTTATTTAGTCTAGACATGTTCACATGAAATACACAATATTTTGGAATGAAATAAACAAGAGAATGCTGTTTATTTCTACACAGTGTGTATTTCTAGGCAAAATGCCTACTTTATAGCCAATTAATACAAAATACAACCGAATTTCAGATTCAAGATTTTAAATTTTTTGGATAAAGTTGAGACCAGTCTTTTAAATTTGATTTCTAGTATCTTGTTTAGACTATAACTATGTTTAAAGTTAATATGTATCCATATTAGCCAGATTGTTCCTAATTTTCTACATTTTTTTATCAATATTAGCTTCTTTTCAACATGGCTACCCCCTACTCTTTGGACTATAATTAAAGTATCTTAAAATAAGCTTACCAAAATAAAAATTGTATGAGGAATCTCCAAATACATTACATTTTTAGTAATGATCAAGTTTTTCTTGCGTATAGATCATTGTGTTGAAGAAATACCTGGTGAGACTCAGGGCTAAATACAGCCCTTATCTTATCAGCTCCTTAAAAGATATGGTCATTCTCAAATTTTCAGAAAAGAGTGTCAATCATCTAGGTCAAGGTAACTATGTAAAAATTGGTAACGAAAAGGTCTCATCATAAGAAATATTAAAGCCCTATCACCAATCAAAAGATATATACAACCTTAATTTCTTAGAAAAGAAGGTCAAATAGCAAGGTCAAGGACAAAAGGTAAAAATTATGGTATGTGTAGAAAGGCTTTGTCACAAGAAAAAATACATGTGAAATATTAAAGCCCTATCACCTACCAATCAAAAGATATAGCCAATTTTACTTTTCTTGAAAAGTAGGTCGAATATCTAGGTCAAGGTCACAAGGTCAAATACTATGGTCTCTATAGAAAGGTCTTGTCACAAGGAATACACATGTGAAATACCAAAGCCCTATCACTTATCAATCAAAAGATATATACAATCTTAATTTTTTTGAAAAGTAGGTCAAATATGTAGGTCAAGGTCAATAGGTAAAAAATTACGGTATGTGTAGAAAGGCATTGTTACAAGGATGACACATGTGATATATCAAAGCCCTATCTCTTACCAATCAAAAGATACAGCGAATCTGATCTTTTCTCCAAAAGTAGGTCAAATATCTAGGTCAAGGTCACAAGGTCAAAAATTATGTGTAGAAAGGTCTTGCCACAAGGATTGCACGTGTGAAATATCAAAGTCCTAACACTTACTAATCAAAAGATATATCCATTCTTAATTTGTTTTAAATGTAGGTCAAATATCAAGGTCAAGGTCAAAAGGTAAAAATTATGGTATGTGTCTGAAGGTCTTGTCACAAGGAATACACATGTGAAATATCAAAGCCCTATCAAGTACCAATCAAAAGATATAGCGAATCTTATCTTTTTTCCAAAAGTAGGTCGAATATCTAGGTCAAGGTCACAAGGTCAAAAATTATGATATGTGTAGAAAGGTCTTGTCACAAGGATTGCACGTGTGATATATCAAAGTCCTAACACTCACCAATCAAAAGATATATCCATTCTTAATTTTTTTGAAAAGTAGGTCAAATATGTAGGTCAAGGTCACTAGGTCAAAAATTATGGTATGTGTAGGAAGGTCTTGTCACAAGGAATACACATGTGAAATATCAAAGCCCTATCACTTACCGATCAAAAGTTATGGGCTGTGACACCCAAAGTGTGACAGACAGACAGACAGACGTACAGACGGACAGACGGACGGACAGACGGACAAAGTGATCCCTAAGTGTCGCTATGCTTCGCAGGCGACACAATAGAAAATGACAAGCCGGGCTCTTAGTTGTCTCATAATGCCCTCGCGTCCTCAGCCAATCACATTTATCACCTCGCCGCTGGCGCGGCTCGGTAATAAATGTGATTGGCTGAGGACGCTCGGGCATTATGAGACAATAGAGCCCGGCTTGTCATTTTTTATTTCTTAAATAAACTAAAACAGAAAATTGAAGTTTAACGAGGCAAAGAAAACCCTTAGAATAATTGCTTCTAGTAGAGTTTAGAAATTCCATGCAGCGATTCCAACTGAGGTGTATGGAAGTTATATACATTTTAATCTTTCCATGTGTAGTAATTAAGCATATAAAAATATGATATAAATGTAATATACCTTTGTGCCAACACATATAACACCAGCAACACGGGGCCAGAAACAAGAGTTCTGTGCTTCTATTAACAGTTTTATACCATGTTGTCCAAGAATCTGGGTGGAGAGGTTCTCATAACAAAAGGTATCATTGCTGAACTCCCCTCTGAATGCATCATCTTTTGTTACCTTTAGAATAAGAATAAAGCCTGTGTTTGTGAAACACGAATGCCCCCGGTGGCATCTTTGGTAGTATGAACACTATTTTCTGTTAAGTACACATATGTGAGGTCACTGGGTTAAAAGGTCAAAGGTCAAGGTCACGAGGTCAAAAAGTTTGGTATCAATGGAAAGGTCTTGTCACAAGGAATACACATGTGAAATATGAAAGCCCTATCACTTCCCATTCAAAAGTTATGCCAAATGTTAAAGTTTTTGAAAAGTAGGTCAAAGGTCAAGGTCAAGGCCATGAGGTCAAAAATGTTGGTATCAATGGAAAGGTCTTGTCACAAGGAATACACATGTGAAATATTGAAGCCCTATCACTTCCCATTCAAAAGTTATGCCCAATGATAAAGTTTTTGAAAAGTAGGTCAAAGGTCAAGGTCAAGGCCACGAGGTCAAAAATTTTGGTATCAATGGAAAGGTCTTGTCACAAGGAATACACATGTGAAATATGAAAGCCCTAACACTTCCCATTCAAAAGTTATGCCCAATGTTAATGTTTTTGAAAAGTAGGTCAAAGGTCAAGGTCACGAGGTCAAAAATTTTGGTATCAATGGAAAGATCTTGTAACAAGAAATACACATGTGAAATATGAAAGCCCTATCACTTCCCATATAAAAGTTATGCCCAATGTTAAAGTTTTTGAAAAGTAGGTCAAAGGTCAAGGTCACGAGGTCAAAAATTTTGGTATCAATGGAAAGGTCTTGTCACAAGGAATACACATGTGAAATATGAAAGCCCTATCACTTCCGATTCAAAAGTTATGCCCAATGTTAAAATTTGTGAAAAGTAGGTCAAAGGTCAAGGTCAAGGTCACGAGGTCATAAATTTTGGTATCAATGGAAAGGTCTTGTCACAAGGAATACACATGTGAAATATGAAAGCCCTATCACTTCCCATTCAAAAGTTATGCCCAATGTTAAAGTTTTTGAAAAGTATGTCAAAGGTCAAGGTCAAGGTCACGAGGTCAAAAATTTTGGTATCAATGGAAAGGTCATGTCACAAGGAATACACATGTGAAATATTGAAGCCCTATCACTTCCCATTCAAAAGTTATGCCCAATGTTAAAGTTTTTGAAAAGTAGGTCAAAGGTCAAAGTCAAGGTCACGAGGTCAAAAATTTTGGTATCAATGGAAAGGTCTTGTCACAAGGAATACACATGTGAAATATGAAAGCCCTATCACTTACCATTCAAAAGTTATGCCCAATGTTAAAGTTTTTGAAAAGTAGGTCAAAGGTCAAGGTCAAGGTCACGAGGTCAAAAATTTTGGTATCAATGGAAAGGTCTTGTCACAAGGAATACACATGTGAAATATGAAAGCCCTATCACTTCCCATTCAAAAGTTATGCCCAATGTTAAAGTTTTTGAAAAGTAGGTCAAAGGTCAAGGTCAAGGTCACGAGGTCAAAAATTTTGGTATCAATGGAAAGGTCTTGTCACAAGGAATACACATGTGAAATATGAAAGCCCTATCACTTCCCATTCAAAAGTTATGTCCAATGTTAAAGTTTTTCGGACAAACAGACAAACAGACAAACAGATAAACAGACAAACAGACAAACAGATAAACAGACAAACAGACGGACAGGCCAAAAACTATATGCCCCCGAATCTTTGATTCCGGGGGCATGCCCCCGAATCTTTGATTCCGGGGGCATAAAAATGAATAAATTTCCATGCAAATTATTCAACAATTCATACGCAAATCAGGGCTCTTGATCAGTCTGATTTTGGGTCGATATTCGGCCTCATTCCAAATGCAAAATAGTATCAATCTATCCTTTCCGATTTGTTGACTAATTTTTCCCAATTGGAAACCTCATGGGAAATTTGTAAAAAAACGAGATAAAATGCTAAATTTCAAGAGAAAAGACATCTAAATATGTTGATATTTTCTCCTAATTTTTATGAAAACGCCGCTATTTTGCCCAATTCCAAATGCCTCGGTCCCAGTCCTTGTAGAGCCCTGCAAGCATACTTGTCAACCTTGAAATTCTAAAAAGAGGGAGACCTCCCTCCTTAGAAAGATTATGAATAAATTGATTTAGCAACATTTAGGCCCCAAAAATTAATTATTAGTTTCTCAGGCACTTTTTTTCAAATTATGATGAGGCAGGGAGGTTTTTTTTTTCATTTTAATCGTAATCAACAAATGAACAAAATAAACTAAAGAAACAACATGAATGATAATCATGAGGCCCTGATAAGATCGAAACGACCAGCAGGGCCTCATGATTATTATTCATGTTGTTTCTTTAGTTTATTTTGTTCATTTGTTGATTATGATTAAAATGAAAAAAAAAAAAAACTTCCCTGCCTCATCATAATTTGAAAATGATCGATGATGCTCTCATAAAGTTGGTGCAAGGTGCATCCTTCACTATATCCACCAATGATCAACCAAGGGATTTTTTGAGCGGCACCGGTCACGATTTGCACCGAGACGACATGCATGTTTCACTTGTTTTTACACTTTAATGTCCCGGTCAGTTGAATACTTTACGCAAATGTAAAACACGTACGGAAAAAAAAGGGAACTGAAAATTCTGGAAAAGCGCTAAAAAAATTCCGGATGGGGCACATATTTTCGCGATGCGGCAATTCCTGAGAAACAAATCATTAATTTGTTTTTGGCCTTAGAGGGAACCATTTAAAGATCATTCTCTCAAAGCCCCCAAAAAAGTCTAAGAAAATGTATAAACAATGACTACAATATGATGTATTCACATTTGATCACTGTATTGGGTGGACACTTTACTGAAAGAAATGCATTTTTGTGAAATATTCAATACAATTTACTATTTTTCATGGGAGAAATGACATAAGAGGGAGATGTGACCAAAAAGAGTAAGACTCCCTCCAAAAGAGGAAGAGTTGACAGGATCATGTACACAAGGTTCATTGTCTATTACCAATAGAAAGGTCTTGGCACAATATAAATAATATTTTGCAAAATATGAGACATCTAGCTTGCATGGTACAGTAGTGATGTCCAATATTGAAAGTTTTTCATACAGAGGTCAAAGATTGAATGAATCTTAGAAAATTTTGGTAAAACATAGGTAATCACAGATTACAAAGCTCACCTCGTGGCAGCAAAATTCAATTCAACATATTTCTTAGTACATGTATATTGGCTTTTAAAGGCAAAATTATTCAAGTGGGAAAAGTAGGTCAAAGTTATTTTATGAAAGTTTGATCAAAGATACATCCAATATGCAAGTTTGGTACATGTAGCACTTATACTTTGCTTAATATCTGCTTTTAAAGGCAAAATCACTCAAGCGGAAAAAGTAGGTCAAGGTCATCTTATGAAAGTTTGATCAAAGATACATCCAATATGCAAGTTTGGTACATGTAGCACTTATACTTTGCTCAATATTGGCTTTTAAAGGCAAAATCACTCAAGCGGAAAAAGTAGGTCAAGGTCATTTTATGAAAGTTTGATCAAAGATACATCCAATATGCAAGTTTGGTACATGTAGCACTTATACTTTGCTTAATATTGGCATTTAAGAGGGTATGAGCGTGAACAAATCAAACGTAAACCGTATCGATGTTGTAAAGAAAACAAAGTGTGAAAACTTACTGAACTAATGGTTGAATATACCTCTAGATTAAAGAGCAATGCATTTTGAATGACGAGCAATATATATCATCGATTACACCTTAAATACGCTTCTATCACAACATCGTTTTACCCTTGGCACATAGTTTACGTCATCAACGGGAGTTTATTTGACGTCATACTGTATTATGACGTTGCAATATTTTTCCGCGAATTATCATGAAAGCGCTTTGTGCTTGTTCTTTATAAGTCATGTAAATTCAGTTTGTTTTATATTGTTTCACGCCATGACAACTTTACGGAGCGGAATAATTTGATTGCGATTGAATTGAGTAACAGTTTAATACTTCAAATTTATTCTTGCATAAAAAAGACACAAATAAATTCAAAAGAATGATTATATTCTATAGTTCAAGTTGACGATGCGGCGTTACTGACCACGCAATTTACCTCAAATATTGAAAACGTTTAAAACTAATATATCTTGAAATTACTTTTCTTTCATTTACAAAACGTATGCGTTATAAATGATTTAGTCAGAATTTATATCACGAGGCCTATTGATTAGAAGTTGTAATTAGTGAGCATGACGACCGACTGTCAAATCATCAAAAGGACCAAGGATCACGTACATCATGTACATGTACGTTGTAAAATAAATGGATCCGAAGGACTCCGTAAACACACTTCCCATTGTACGCCCTGTTGAAAAGGGAATTATTCTGTTTCAATTTTACTAATCTATGATTTAACGACATTCATTGAAGAGAGCATGTGCAGGAAATCAATGCAGAAGACAGGGTGTGCGTTTACTACCTTTCCTATCATACCGACAGCCCCCCCCCCCCCCTTCTAATCCCAGCACTTAGTAAAATGAAACTAGAAATGTGCCTCAGCTAACTTTAGATAAATTGTTTCAAAGCTAACTTATCAGGAGATTAAGAGATCCTTCGTATTGTCGTTTTGCTAAATTTGCTTAATTTTTTTTTTCAAATCTGGTACAATATGTACGAATGTCAAAACTACATGTACATGTAGAAAAAGATACGTGTAGGTGCCGCAAAATCAATTTTGAGAGAAATGATATACAGAAGAGGCATACAGATAGGAATCTAGAACATCCATTTTTTTCTCATTCAATGAGATTAACAGTATAACAATATCGCCGAGCATTACCTAAAGTGAGCGTCACGATGAGCGCTACGTCACGTTACGTTGTCGGTGCTTAAAAGCGCTAAGTGTTGGGAAAACGAATAAGAAATTGATCCGAATATGACTCAAATTTTTAGTCTTAAGTCCAGATTATAAGAAATCTCAGATAAAATGTATAGATATATAACAACTTTCCATTTTCAATTATAAACAACGGATTTATCATATCCAGAGGCTTGGTCAGAGGAATTCTAAGCTAAATATCTTTAAAACGGCTACACTCTTTTTTCTATAAATTATTTTTTTATCTGTAGCATGTATCACTAGATGATAAAAGAAACATTTTATCAAAATTCTATTATGCCAACAACTTCGAAAATTAATGTTTTTAAACTTTTCATACAATTTTTACTGTCAAAAATGGGATGAAATAAATGTCCTTCTCCAGCATGGTTACCATGGCAACAAAAATATTTTTTCCGAAAATGATAAATTTACTTCATTTGCTACGTCAATGGATAAAAATTTACTTCGTACTGTGTTATGTTGATTTTTAAAATAAAGTCCAAAGTTGGGACATTGTATTAGAAAAAAATGTGCAGAGTTACCTCCCTTTTTTGTCGGAATATAGGGGACAAACGGCTACACTCTTTTTTTCATGAAATATTGCAATCGATGAAGGAAGGGATATCTTTTTATATGTATACAATTATTTTCAATATCTATTATTCCCTAAAAATGCGGTTCACACTCATACCTCCTTAAAAGCAAAATCACTCAAACGGAAAATGTAGGTCAGATGCTGCATCCAATGCATGGGTCCATCTTGGGATCCAAAGATGAATCACTTGTGCAAGTTTGGTTACTGTAGCATCAGTTCTTTGCCAAATACTGAGCTACCCTAAACTTCTTAACCGGACGCGGACGCGTGGGGGTATAGCATAAGCTCACTCAACTTTGTCGAGGTGAGCTAAAAACAGCATGGCTTTGACATGAGGAACACAAAGACAAAATATGAAAGTCCATCCTCTTTTGGTGAGCAAATTATGACATGATCACAGTGATAGCTTTGAGGCACCCACCATTTGGCATGGCCCTATTAACTCATGATCCAAAGTAGTGTTGTGCCGATTATCGCCGATGTCGCCGACATCGTCGCCAAACCCATCCGATTCTATTAATCGATTACGTTTTAGAATAATTGATTGTTTCAGTTGAAATTTAGAAACTACCGTGGAATGAATAGTTTTTGCACGAAACTACTTCCGGTAGCAAAAAGAGAAAAACATGGCGGCGTACGAAAAGTGGACCGTCAATGAAAAGGAAATTTTTGCACTTACCGGCCAAAAAATAAAGTCCGATGTCTGGAAATATTTTGGTTTTTACCGGCAAAAACCGGGACCAGTCATAAAAGAAAACTTGGACATGAGCAGAGCAATTTGTAGACTATGCATGAAGTCTTACGCCAACAAAGGTATCTTCACGATCAATTGTCAATATTTTTCTAGTGCAATTTTTTTATGAATTGGCAAGAGTTTTTGTACTTTAAAAGAAATATTCATGTCATTTCTGACTTCGAAGTCTAAATAAAGATATCCTTTTAATTTTCAGGAAATACAACTAATCTTTTGGCACATCTTAACAGTGCCCATTCAGCTGAAATAGCTTCAAAATTAGACGGTAAAACTTCATTAAACAAACAGAAACCTAAGCAGATGACACTTCCAATGACCAATGCAAAACCTAGATTGGACACAACAAATGTCATTGACCTGGAAGTAGCGAATTATATACTTCTCCACAGTCACTGATACTAATGAAAATCAAACACTTCTTCAATGGTGGATGCAAAATGAGAGTGTGTATCCGCATGTCAGTATTTTAGCAAAGAAATACCTTGCAATTCCTGCATCGTCCGTCCCATCTGAACGTGTTTTCAGTCTGGCTGGAATTTTAGTCAACAAGAAAAGGTCTCGACTGTCTCCAGATAACGTTGATCTTTTTATTTTTCTTAACAAGAACATGAAGGATTACTGGTGAACTTTAAAACTTGAACTTTTGCAGTTCTAAATGCTCTATGTCTTGCTAACTATTCTTTTATATAAACTGTTCCATGAATGATTGAAACTTGAACTGATGTTTCATGTGACAAGTTATGTCACCTTATAATAAACATGTATGTTTAGTGTATACTCAATTACTCATGCAAAATGAAGCAGAAGTATGCAATAAAGAAGGTTTTTAAATGCTTGAGTACTTTATTAAAACAGAAAACATAACAGCATGTCAAAATGGTACATAATATTGAAGAAAAAAAGAGTTTTCTCATGTCTAAGGAAGAATATGAAAATTTCCGATTATATCGATAATCGATCGGAAAGCCTTTCCGATTAATCGATTATTATTTTACCATCCGATTCCCAACACTAATCCAAAGACTACCGGTAGTGCGTGGCATGGCCCTACTAACTCATGATCCAAAGACTACCGGTAGTGCGTGGCATGGCCCTACTAACTCATGATCCAAAGACTACCGGTAGTGCGTGGCATGGCCCTATTAACTCATGATCCAAAGACTACCGGTAGTGCGTGGCATGGCCCTATTAACTCATGATCCAAAGACTATCGGTAGTGCGTGGCATGGCCCTACTAACTCATGATCCAAAGACTACCGGTAGTGCGTGGCATGGCCCTATTAACTCATGATCTAAAGACTACCGGTAGTGCGTGGCATGGCCCTACTAACTCATGATCCAAAGACTACCGGTAGTGCGTGGCATGGCCCTACTAACTCATGATCCAAAGACTACCGGTAGTGCGTGGCATGGCCCTACTAACTCATGATCCAAAGACTACCGGTAGTGCGTGGCATGGCCCTATTAACTCATGATCCAAAGACTACCGGTAGTGCGTGGCATGGCCCTATTAACTCATGATCCAAAGACTATCGGTAGTGCGTGGCATGGCCCTACTAACTCATGATCTAAAGACTACCGGTAGTGCGTGGCATGGCCCTATTAACTCATGATCTAAAGACTACTGGTAGTGCGTGGCATGGCCCTATTAACTCATGATCCAAAGACTATTGAGTTAAAACAATCAATACCTCTGTCGAGAAAATCATCATCATTTGGAGTTGATCTGAACAGCTAACATAGCGTACATCAGGTATGCTTTGAATTTCGAGGCCTTTCACCGTCTTAGTTCCCGTGTACACTTCACCTGATCTACAATATACAGTGTAAGCATGTTCATATAAGGGTAATATTAAATCACCTGAAAGCGCATAAGGTTTGGCAAAACTCGGTGCAATGGGGTTGCTGTGAAGTTGAAAATGTGGATGGTGAGCTATGACATGAACAAATTTCTAGACTACCCCTCCAAAACACTTCGTTCCTTATAATACAAATACCTTTACATGGCTCAGTCTAAAATTTCTGTTATCAAAATTTCTTGAAATTTCTAAAATGTGGGTACTGTAGCATCATATCTCATCCATCCTGCTACGTCTTTCCGTACATTTTTGGCATAATAACTTTAACACTTTTTGATCATTTTACATTATTTAGATTGAGGATCACTGACGAGGGTTCAGGGCCGAAACGTGCATGTCTGGTCCATGCTACAAATTTATCAGTTCTTTTATGATGTTATTGAATTTGAAGACCTTTTAAAACATTGTAATATGGTATAAATCATTAATAACTAATGACAGTTAATCATATTCCAGCAGATCTGACTTGCAGTATATATGTTTGCCCATTGCTGAGGCCGTAAGCAATAAAAATGGTTATAATCTGAATCTTTCATGGCTTATCAAGCAGACTTACTCTGGATCTAAAAGACAAATTTTGGTGAACGTCTTAAACAGTTCTGTGAAGCAAGCCTTCCTCGTATCTTTTAGAAGTTTGCGTAGAAACTTTTTCAATGTAGTTAAAAAAGAAAGAAGACCGATGTGCCATGCCCAGAAAACCCTAGAACTGTAAATAGAAAAATCAATGTAAAAATGAAATGAAAACACAAGCAAACTTTCTGGCAAATTCATGCAGCTGAATTACTTTAAACAAAAGTTGATAAGGGCAACTCAAAGTGAGGCATAAATCAAATTTCCTTAAAACTTTACAATCCGTCTGGTTGTTGAATTGTGATAAAACTACTGTCCTGTTCACTAATTCCAGAGCACCCTGTTTTGGCGATTAATTCTGTCATCTGCAGAATTTCCCTATAAATCATAGTTTCTGAGAATTGACCTCCTTAAGTCGTAACTGGAAATTAACTTCAACTTACCATAACAGCTGCCTGCAAACCACAATATGAAAAATAAAATGTCTACGGGAAATTTCCACGTTAATTTCAAGCCGCCACAATATTGTTCTCCGTGTCAACAATAGTAACAGTGACGTCAAAGCTCCCGACGTCACGCATTTTCAGCGATTTTACTACAGAAAATCCCTGTAGACTTTTTATTTTCCGTCCTATTTCTTACTTAATTGACGTACAGCCAAAACAATGGTATTTTCTATTACGACTAAAGGAGTACTATAAAATTGATATCTTTTTGGAAGTTGACAGTATCATATTTTAGAGAAAACTGGGAAAAGAGGGTGCTCTGGATTTAGTGAACAGGACAGTAGAACTGTACATCCCACACGGACGAATGAGGCAGTATTTCAGTCAAATAAATGCCAGTATTTCAGTTATTAATATACAAGTTTGACATTACTACAGTAGACCTGCATTTTATGCACATCAAAGCCCGACATGATAACTTTTGACGGCACTTCGTTCTGTGAAATCGTAATTAATCTATGACGTCAAAGTAATAAAAAATAAGCTCAAAATGCATCGAAGATGCAAAATGCCGAGTTGCAAAACTGGAATGTAAGTATGAATATGCAGACTAACATGAAATGTGTATGGTTTGTAACAACATTTTGTGGTCCTAAATGAAAATTTCTGGATCAAGAAATGGTCTTCTCTTTATTCTATATCAGCGTGTAATATATTTTCAAGGATACAGATTTTCAATCTCATCATACAGAATACTTTATGTATTTGTATGTACAATATGATTTAACAAAGCATACTCTAAAGATACAGAATAAGGTACAATTCATATCTTAAATCACGGGAAACATTTCTGGCAAGTTTCATGATTATAGGTGCAATACAGGCTCAAATATGGTTGGGAAAACATTTTCAATCATCTGAGTCCTGTGACCTTGATCTTTGACCTTTTGACCCAAAAATTAATGGCAAGTTTCATGATTATAGGTGCAATACAGGCTCAAAAATGGTCTGGAAACCATTCTCAATTACCTAAGTCCTGTGACCTTGATCTTTAACCCTTTGACCCCTAAACCAAAAGAGGTCATTTTCTATTCACTGGAAACATTTCTGGCAAGTTACATGATTATAGGTACATTACAGGCTCAAATTCAGTCGGGAAACCATTTTTAATCATCTTAGTCCTGTGACCTTGACCTTTGACCTTTTAACCCCAAAATTGATAGTGGTCATCCTTGATCCATGGGAAACATTTCTGGCAAGCTTCATGATTATAATTGCAATACAGGCTGAAATATGGTCTGGAAACCACTTTCAATCATCGGAGTCCTGTGACCTTGACCTTTGACCTTTTGACCCCAAAATCAATAGGGGTCATTCTTGATTCATTGGAATCATTATTGGCAAGTTTCATGACTTAAGGTGCAATACAGGCTAAAATATGGCCAGGAAACCATTTTCAATCATCAGAGTCCTGTGACCTTGACCTTTGACCTTTTGACCCCAAAATCAAAAGTGGTCATTTTCTATTCACAGGAAACATTTCTGGCAAGTTACATGATTATAGGTGCAATACAGGCTGAAATATGGTCCGAAAACCAATTTCAATCAACAGAGTCCTGTGACCTTGACCTTTGACCTTTTGACCCCAAAATCAATAGGCCTCATCCTTGATTCAAGGGAAACATTTCTGGCAAGTTTCATGATTATAGGTGCAATACAGGCTGAAATATGGTCCGGAAACCATTTTCAATCATCTGAGTCCTGTGACCTTGACCTTTGACCTTTTGACCCCAAAATCAATAGGGCTCATCCTTGACTAATGGTGAGTAAGTGTATGAAGTTTCATTGTTATAGCCTCTTTCGTAGTTGACTTATAGTCCGGAAACCAATTGTTGACGCCCTCCCGCCCGCCCGCCCAGACGCCCGCCCGCCCGTCTCACATCAAATTAAGAGCCGAGTTTTGCAACTCGGCTAAAAATCAAATGTTGTGACGTCCAATCTTGGAATATATAAAATGCAAGTCTAGCCGTACTATGAAAATGGTCTATTCGTCTGTACTTTGTTACATAGCACTTAAGAACAAGCTCAAGGCCTTACATTTTTTTCGTTTCATCAGATTCTTCCAATGTACTTTCATTCATCCTCGCCAGGCGCCTAACTGATCCCTCTATCTCGTCAATACCCCAATCAATGCTGTGAATACCAAACTCCTTGTCGTTTAAGTTCAGTGACGATGACCAAATTTCACTTGTACATTCGTTCAAACGTTGCGAGATCCTATCTGTTACTGCTGGTTTGAAATTACGTACGTCTCTTTGGAGGCGGGATGTGAAATCTTGGATGCTGGTACTGTTGTCATGATAGTTAATTCCCAAATCTTGTAAATGTTCGTTTGTCCAGTCTGATACTTTTCGGGGTAGGTCTGTCAGATACATGTATAACCATAATGTGACTTGTTATCCCCAAACATAGACTTGGTTTTCCCAAATTAACGCCAAAAAAAGTCTGTAACATCCCCTCCCATTATAGAAGGTAGTCAAGATTTCCATGGAATAGAATATTGTTTACATGATACCAGAGATATCAATAAAAGGCGACACCCAGTGAAATGTTTTTTTCTTTGTTACGCATCAGGTCAAGCACTATGCTATCCGTTCAAACAACATAGAGACTCGAATATCTAAGAAAATGTAAAACATTTCCAATACAGCAGCATCTCATAGTAGGAAAGCAAAGAAAGTGGCAGAAACTGATACTTTTGTGTCATTTTTGTGAAACAAGGACTCTGATTGGGTGAAGACTTACCCTCATGTCCGCTCAGCCAATCAGAGTCCTTGTTTCATTAGAGGTTTTGGGCAGGGAAAACAGCTGCAAAATGACAAGTGAAGAGCGAGGAGAGCCGAAAAAGTTAAAAGGAGAGTTGTTTGTGGTGTTTTGCAAAAAAACAGGTACGTGGATCATATCTAAGAGTGATATAGAGTTTGCTACTGTATCGTGCTTGCGTACCGAGGGCCTGACACAGGCAGTGCTGACTGTGACAATGCCAAATCAGAATTTTACCAGTTAAAAGGTCGACCTAGAAAAATAGAAATAATTGGCTTTTCACGAACGACCAACACATTTTATAGTGACCATGCTATGTTGTTTGTATAGATAAATTATTTCAGTTTTATGGAATAATTGCGTCTTGAAACCAAGAACAGTTGAATAATGTGAGAAAATTTAATTTTCTTCAACATCTACAGGGTTCTCATTAAGAGCCGGCAACCGGCAATTTCTCGCCTCCTACTTTGGGTAAAATCGCCGCCTTCTTTCCGTAAAAAGAATTGTCGTATCTCAATTTCTTTAAGTATGAAAATTGTACTAAAGGAAATTACGTTGTCCTTTAAAAAGCTGTCACTATACAAGGTACACGATAAATATTTCCGTAACTACAGTGAGTAGATTGATTTCAACGCGGTGTGACGGGTCATTTTACGGCAACGTATACTAAAGAAGTACAACAGGATGATTAGATCTGGACTTTTCACACCTGTAAATAAGATTTTGAATACGAAAATGACCACGCGCCTCCACGTGTCACGGACAATCAACGGCCGGTCTTTCGCTTGTAAACAACATACGCAAGTTCGTATTATTTTTTACCTCGGTCTATTTTCTGTATGTAAACAACGAACTAGTATTTAATTATATGAACATCATCAACAATTCATTGTAATATTGAGATGTGAGCCGACAGTAACTGCCTAGTGCGTGATCCCCCTTGCAGAATTCAAAACGTCACATACTCGTTTAATATTTTGCACCCGTAGACCCAACGTTTGTCAGTAATTATCTATACTACTAACTCAATGCTCTTAAAAATTTCGTTAGGAAAATGTTTTTTATTTAAAAAATCCAAATTGTTGACCATAAAAATATATCAAAGTACCAATATTATGACTGATAGTTCAAAGCTTCCATGGGCGTAAAGGGGGGTGGGGATAGTGGGCGAAAGGAGGGGGGGGGGGGTTGACTAAACGTAAATTTATTTGTCATGTACATGATGTAGGAATCAGAAAGCTGTTGAGTTAGTTTACAATCTATTTGGATAGAAAGAAAACAGCTATTTTCCAGTATACTAGGAAATTCCAAACATTTCTCTTGTACTATTATAAATCATGAGAATGCTAGTGATGAAAATTGTTCACAAAACTTGCAACACATCTTATAAAAGTACTATCCGACTATTGAAGGAAAATTTTTACTGTCTAGACGGCTGGAATTGCCTTGCCTTGTAAATTTCAAAAATAAATACTTAATTTTATGGTATTTTATAGCTAAATGGCGGGAAATGCCCTCAATTGCCTTCTAATTTCAATTTATTTCCGGGGTGGGGGGGGGGGTGCCCCCGCCCCCCCTAGAGGGCTCACGCTTTTGGCGCTCGAATCCTTTAATCGCCTCCTACTTTTTCTTGATTCACCTCCTACTTCAAAACTTAATGAGAACCCTGCATCTAGGTCTGTGAGCGTCAAAGTTCCAAACCTTAAAATCTTTAAAAAAGGGGAAGGGGGGGGGGGGGATTGTGTCTGCAACCTGTGTCTGCACTATGATGTAAACATAGAAACAACTGACTGTGAAACCATCGCAGGTTAAAGCACAGGCAGAAAAAAAATCTTTGCAACAAAGAGCTTAGGACCCAATAGACCATTTTCGAGTTACAACTAATGACCGTTATAAACCTTCAGTTTAGTCACTGCTATGACGCACCTGCTTAGTTACGTCAAGTAGGGTTACTTCCGGTCTACCTTAGCAACGTCACATATTGTGACATCAACGGTGTAAAATTGATCTAATCTACTCAAAATTGAAAAACTACTTTTCTTTGAATATGGAAATTATTATAATCGCTGCTTTTGTTTGTATTGACCATTAATTTGTTTACGTCATCAATGACAATGTAAATTATAAGTCATCAGATTTTTATCATTTTACTTTTTTTTCAGTAATATCATATAGAGATAATTATTCTAATAAATATTGAAAAAGTGAAAAACAGGAAATTCTTTGAACAGAAAATTTAAAAGTCTTACATAAAAAATTAGAAAATGGTAACCAAACTGAATTTCTTCTTTAAAACATAACAATACACATGTAATTGTGATTTAACCCCCCCCCCCCCATTTTAACGCCATTGCCTTTTTGTGCAAATATATCCCTAAGAAATTGTCAGTAAATAAAAGTTTCTAAAATTTAAATGACACTAAGTATTTCTGAAGTAATATAAGCCGCTTTCTCTTCTGAATGCATCAATTCAGTATGAAAATCGGTATTAACAGGGTTTTTTTTTTTTGGAGGGGGGGGGGAGGTTAAAACTGTTTTGATAAATGGTAGCGGGTGTTATTGGTAACTTGAGAAAATAAGAAAGATACGAAAGATATGATCCTGTACACCTTACGAAGGCATTAAAAAAAAGATGTTCAAAATTGAAAAAAAAATCTGAAAAACGGTACCCTGGAATAATGAAAAAACAAATTGTATATAGATAAAAAATAATGTGTGGATCTAAAACATTTTTCCAACGATGGGGTTCATCCTGGCTCTGAAGTTGTGAAATTGGTAGCGTAGAAATAGAATAATGACATCTTGAGGGGGAGGGGAGTTCAGAGCCTCAATACCCGCGCGGGTGTAAACTTCACGTAAATCCTATGAGACTCAAAGTTTGAGTAAACGTTTTATTTGCCATATTCACAGATAGACCTTCTTGTATCTATTTAGTCATGATCCTTGAACATACATTTCAACTTACATCTGCCCTGCAAACTTTAAAATGAAAATTGTTCTCGTGAATCTCTAGGGGACGGAGTTCACTCCAGTCACGCCCAAGGCCTGATCAATATTTTACAAACGAGGAATGGAAAGCCGATAGAAGGAAAGGGGGGGGGGGGTCAGCTAGGTAAGGAAAATATATCAGTCCTGAGTCCGAGAAGATAATTATTTTCAGACTTTTTTTTCATTCTTCATTCTTTTAGATTCTGCATGATCTTTTTCTGATTACAGAGTCACAGATGCAATGTCACTGTGTATATCAATACTATCATGATATTTGATCGTCAGCAGGGTAAACCTTCGGGGGAGGGGGTACCTCTCTGCCCCCCTCCCACCCCTTACCTCCCCTCTCCCCTCTTTTTCACCCTTCCCTTACCTCCCCTCCCGCCCCCTTTCTTCCTCCTCCCGCCCCTTTCCTCCCTCCCCCTCTCTTCCGCCCCCTCCCTTTCACCCTGTCCTACCCCTCACCTTCATAAGCTTTACCCGGCATCACGTCGTTGGCCGGCTGCCGGGGTGCTGGGTAGATGTACAGGTCAAAATCAAACTTTTAAACACCTGTCGTGTCAAATTCCTATCCCAATCTAACTGTCACAAACAATAAATTCTGTCACATACAACTTGAAACGTGTCCAGAGTCTCTTGTTATGAACTTATGTCTCCTCGTAACCCCCCCCTTTTCTGCCCATTCAACTTCTACATAGAGCATCCCCTTTGACTGATACCTTTTGCTTGAATTTTTCCAACCCCAAATCATGTAAATGGTGCACATTTATGACGCTACAATGCCATTTGGTTGCGTAAATAGTTTATTTCTTAATCATGATCACGTTATTTTTAGACTCAAATGTAAACCGGAAGTAGGGCATCTTGACAAAACGTCGAAGCGGAGTATAATATCCGAACGTGATCGGTAACTCGAAAATGGTCTATTACCTGATGATTTGTTCACTGGTATTGCAAAAATAATCAAATGAAAGTTAACATTAAAGTGAGGCAACTTGTAAGGGCTATATTTAAGAAGGTGGGTGAGGGCTGTGGGTTTCAGCTAGTCCGGATTAGCAGGACTCTTAACAAATGAATATGTAGAGTCTCTACATATTCATTTGTTAAGAGTCCTGCTAATCCGGACTAGGTTTCAGCCTATGCTATGTTATCGTTTTTTTTGGGGGGGGGGGGGCTCCAGAGGCGGTCCCGACCCCTCATGCAACCCCCAACTATCATACGCTTGAAAATGGCTGGTATAGTAAATTTTTTTGTTATGATATGGGGAGAACAAGTCGTACTTTGGTAACCACTGCTCGATATGGAAGAACGGCTGGAATCACTCGACGCCATTTTCAGCTTTCAGTGTTCGCGGGAAGACAAAACGAAAGTACAAGCTATTTATGGACACGTGCGCGGTAGATAATGAATATATTACTGTAGACGCATTGCGTTAAAAGGTATCCAATGGGTATACTTTCAACGGCGGATGTAAAAAATGGGTATACTTTCAGCGGCGGATGCAAAAAAATGGGTATACTTTCAGCGGCGGATGTAAGGGGGCTTTGGGGCTTGAGCCCCCTCCCCCCCCCCCCCCCCGCAGCGGACCACGGCAACCCCCCCCCAACAAAAAATTCCCCATATATTTTTACGGCATAACTGTCTCCGTATAATAAATGATCATTTTTCAGAAAGATCCCAAAGACACCACAGAAACATTGAAGGAAAAAATGAATTAGCATTGATTCTAAAAAAATAAGTGTCAAAATTTGATATGATAACAGTTTTTACTTTTTTCAGTACACAATTCATCGTTTGCTGACCCTTAATCATATGCTTGATATACCTTCTTTCAGTTCAAATATGGTCCAGATTAGCCGCCAATTTGCTTCATCTTTCCCCCTCTCCTCCCATACCCTCCCCTCCGGGCCTCGCCAATGATCCGTCCAAAAATAGTTCGAGCCCCCCCCCCCCCCCCCCCCCCCCCCGGCGGTTGAGGTTCTCCACTGATAATAGAAGAAAAAACATTGTTCGAATTAGGTAAATTCATCGCTGATGTAAAATACTTAGAACTGTCATATATTTTCAGAGTACTAGCTAGCAGTAGGTGTTTTTCCACTTGCTGAAATAAAAACTGAATTTTCAGCCAAATTTGATAAGATATATTCTTAGAAAATTTTGACCTATCAACGATCAATATTTGATGCCTTGAACATCGTTCTGTCGAATAATTTGCTGAAAATAAATTCTAAGGACTCGGCTTCATCGGTCCAAATAAAAGGTTAATAAATTTTCACATCAAGTTATAATTTAACCATGATAACTAGCCTGAGATTTTGGATCGTCATATGATGTCTCAATTACTCTTCCAGGGTTTTTTTTTTTATTTTGGGGAAGGTGCCTGTGCCCGTCTCATTTGGGAAAATTTGCGACATTTTGCTAAAATTGGGAAAATTTTCGAACAAATTTTCAACAAAGTATCACCCTATAAAGTATCATTTATTAACACTGCATGGTAATCTATTGATTTGCTTGAACTGAACAAGGGATGAATAAAAACTTTTAAAAATGCACTTTGAAATAGGACATTTTGTGCTGATTTCCAAGTTTTGGGTCTTATTTTCTCAGGTGATTTTTTCATAATTCCTTTTTGGGAATTTCAGGGTGATTTTTTGGGAAAAATAGAGGAAATTTGGCATTGGGAAGGGGCCGAAATTCGGCCCCAAAACAAGGAAAAAAAACCCCTGTCTTCATAATCCATCAAATACATTAAGGTCATGGTAACAGGGTTGCGACTTTTAATATGCATGTCCACATGTATAGGACATCTTCACAGGAGCTCGATGCCAACAACCCTCAATGACACCCGCCCCTTCCCATAAATACGGTGTTCTTTTGGGGACATCGGATCTTCGCTTCTTCTCGTCTTACACGTCAAATCGCATTAATTAACGCTTTAGTAAACATAACGCTACAATCATTAAAACAACTTGACACGTGCGCAGTTTCAAACTTTTTTGAACTGACAAAGATTTTCTTCGATCTGTCGATGCTAGCACTATGCAAAATTTTGAAATAAATAAAGTAATTTGAATCAATTTCTGAGCATATATACAACACGGACTTACACGGAACTATTAATTAACGTAATTTTAGCATACAGGACATTGCTCTGGATATCATGACTATTACTTTCCCCAAAATAGGGAAGAGTATAACATTCAAGCTTCATATTTCCTCTAAAATGCCCATTGTGTCCATAACTTTTCGTCATAAGGTTGTTTTATGTTATCGTTTACATGGGATCATAAAATTTATAGTCCAGTTCATGTTTCCTCCATTCAACATTTCTTTCACACCAATTCTACTTCCTTCAAGCTGTGTACACTATAAATATTGCATCATGCAGTTACAAATTTGCAGTCAATGATTTTTTTCTGAATTTGTGAAATAGCGTGGACCCATTTAATGATTAGGTAAGCATTACTTAGCAAGGATGGATATTAAACGAAGCTTAATATTATTTATTCTCGTTTAATTAATTTCCGATTTCACTATTTCTAAAAACATTTTTAAAACTTTATCACTGGTACAATTAACCCAGCATTATGGGGGCATGTTGAAGTCAGACCAAAGTATGTGCCAGCTTCTATAGCTCCAGAGGTAAGATATACCTAGACTCCTAAAACCGATCAGGACTACGGAACTCAGGAAATATCAAGGATTGTCCCCATGTGCTTAATTTCATTTCAAAATCGTTTGTTCGGTCAAACACCTCAAGGCTATTTCGCGCGAGTTGGGCGGTCCAAATCCTCGCGAGGGATTTAACAGTAAGTGTTTAAAAAATGTCTTTCCCTGACATGGTCGCCATAGCACTTTCTATAAAGACATAACCTCAGACAGTGCATGTTTTATAGATATTGTATTCATTTTCATGTGTGAACATCGACGGCGGGTGCGGCTAGCCAAACAGGGGATGCTTACTCCTCCCGGGCACCTGGTCCCACCTCTAGCTTGCTAGGGCTCCGTATTGTGAGTGTTGTTGAGATTGTCGTCAGGATTTTCTCTATCTCATTCAATAGAACATAAATGTCTTAAAATCTGATTTGGCACATGTAGCCAAGTTCGATCAACTTCGGTTGACCGTCTGTCTCTTCAACGCATTTGATATATTCTGTAACAAAATTTCTTGAAATTTCTAAAACGTGGGTCCTGTAGCATCATATCCCACCCATTCTGCTACGTCTTTCGGTATATTTTTGGACATAATAATTTTCATACTTTTGGCCATATCACATTGTTTAGATTGAGGATCACTGACGAGGGTTAAATACCCGAAACGTGCATGTCTGGTCCATGCTGCAAATTTATCTGTTCTAAAATGATGCTTTTGAATTTGAAGACGTTGAACATTTAAACATTATCCATATCTTGAGATATGTAGAATATTCATATCAGCAATGTTCTGATGTTGTGGATGGGGACGTGTTATGAATGGGTGTATGCATTTTTTAAATTGTGGTTAATTTTGAAAGTTTTCTTACAATTTAGTATTAGAAATACGTATGGTTATTAAGATCTGCTGTATCTGATATTTTGTTACATGTAACATTATTTATAGAATATCTTAAATAAAGTACAACTACCAATAAAGAGGAAGAAGGAGAATTTCGTAAAACATTGTATTTATGACGCTCAATTAATTGAAGACAGTGGGACAGAAAAACATTGTATGTGATAAACGTACATGTACACCCTATCATAATAACCCTAGCAAATACTTGCACGTTACACAACTTTTATTCCTGTGTTATATCTTTGTTTGACAACGGGGGAGAGATATGTTTTTTAAAACGTTGCTTAGCAGCACCACCTACAGTATATTCCGCACTTTTCGCGTGAGAAAGTTCTGTTTTATAGTATTTTTTATTATATTATTATTTTTTTTTTTTCAAAAATTTGTATGCCTTTCGGTTTTGGTTTTTGAAATCTGATTTCCATCCTTTCTTATATATCAATTTTAGTTTCGGAACTTTCGTCTACAAATAGTTATATCAAATGCAATGAAAGTGTCCCCACCATTTTGAGCAAACATAACAGTGAAATTTCTTCAATCAACATCCCTATTTCTAAATTGGATCTTCCTACAATATACTGCATACCAAAACTGCACAAATCTCCGTACAAATTTCGATACATTGCTAATTCTAGTGTTGTGGGTCATGTATTATTTTAGTTTTACTTTATGTGTAGGTACACATGTACTTAGTCATGTTATTTAATGATTTCATAATAATTCTTCCTAGATTTTACTATGTCATGTTTATCTCATTATAGAATATTCCAGTATGTTCTTTGTTACATCATTATCATCACATGACTGTGATTTCTAGAATTTACTCTATTGTTAATCATTTGTAATGAGTCATTGTTCTAGAAGCTTCTGGTAAATTCATTTGTATTAAGTATAAATACCTCTGAGGAACTGTGTTAAGTGGGCATTCGTACACATTCGTAGACACGATTCATTCATCTATTCTGATATACTGGGACACTTTATTTGTTGAGACTTTAATCCATTTAACAACGTTTGGACACCGATCTTTCGAGAACGTTTGTGATTACCGGAAACCATACATCGATAGACTTTGTGGACCGTAACGGACACTTTGTTCCGGACATTGTATTGTAAGTTGTAATCATTTGAAATATATATATTTTGTACATAATTAAACTTGTAAATTTATATTCTGTCTTTGTCTGATTTTTGCTGGCGTTTGGGGGTATTCTGACCCATAACAGAATTGGGGGCTCGTCCGGGATAGTAATCTCTGCATATTTGCATTTTAAGTAAAGTTCGTTTTTTGAAAAAAGGACAATTCTCGAAACTTTTGCCAGCAGAAATCAATCATGGTATTTTCGGTCACTGAATTTTTGAAATCGCCGACTGTAGATGAGTTCGAATCACTGAAAAAAGATGATTTGATTGGTTTAGGTCTTCACTTGAAGTTAGATGTAAAATCTTCTATGAGAAAACAAGAAATTAGAAATATTGTGGCTAAAGAGCTTTTAATTGAGGAGATCTTTTCGTCATACGATTTTCCTGTTGAACCTGTTTCAAGCGAAACCAAAATGTCAAAATATGAGTTTGAATTAGAGAAAATGAAAATACAATTACAATTTGAAAGAGAAGAAAAAGAAAGACAATTTGAAAAAGAAGAAAAAGAAAGACAATTTGAAAGAGAAAAGGAAGAAAGAGAGAAACAGGAACGTATGCACGAGAAAGAACTCCAGTTTGAGTTAGAAAAGTTAAAGTTAGAAAGAAGCGCTAAGGAAAATCCTGTTCCTTCGCTTGTCAAGTCTGAATTCGACGCCGCCAAAAACATCAGATTAGTACCAAAATTTCAAGAAAAGTCCGTGGACAAATATTTTCCACATTTTGAGAAAATCGCGGCCAATCTGAAGTGGCCACGCGATTTTTGGCCAACTTTATTACAAAGCGTACTTATTGGCAAAGCGGCTGAAGTGTACTCGGCGCTCAGTATTGCTGAGAGTTCAGACTATGACAAGGTCAAGGACACGATTTTGAGAGCATATCAGTTAGTACCTGAGGCGTACAGACAAAAGTTTAGAAAGTACAAAAAGTTTGAAAATCAAACATATGTTGAATTTGCTCGAGAAAAAGAAGATTTATTTGATCAGTGGTTTCGATCTAAGAAAATTCCCAATTCATTTGACAATTTGCGTCAAATAATTCTGATAGAAGAGTTCAAAGAGTGTGTACATCAAGATTTAAGAACTCATTTGGAAGACAAAAATGTTAAAACTCTTGAAGAAGCCGCTGTTTTGTCTGATACGTATGCTCTCACTCATAAGAAAAATTTTGTGTCAAAAACTCAATCTAGCGATAGCGCAAAAACGTCAGATGTTCCAAAGAAAAATGTACAAGAGTCTCAGTCGTCCATTAGTTCCCAGTCACCATCTCAAGGTGGTTCTACGTCCGGACCTAGGTCCGAGCGTTCTGAGGCATCCCCAGGGGTGGGGTCGCTTCCTATATGCAATTATTGTAAGAAAAAAGGTCATGTTATTGGTGAGTGTTTGAAGCTTAAGAAGAAAAAAGAACTTAAGTCACAGGCCTGTGCGTCTGTTAGAAATGATAGGAAAGCCTTAGATTCGATTTGTTCTGACACTCCTGAGATTCAGGGTTCTAAGTCCAGTTCTGATGATTTTGTGGAGGATCATTATAAGCCCTTTTTGTCACAGGGATTTGTTTCACTCAGTGATTCTAGCGAAGCGTTGCCTGTTCAGATTTTGAGAGATACTGGTGCTGCCCAGACTTTATTGTTAGAGGGTTCATTGCCTTTGTCTGAGCACACTTTTACTGGTAGGTCAGTTTTATTACAGGGTGTGGAGCTAGGTGTCATTGATGTTCCCCTTCATAAAATTTATTTGAAGTCAGACTTAATTACTGGACCTGTTATCGTAGGTGTTCGACCTACTCTTCCCGTTCAAGACGTTTCCTTGTTGCTTGGCAACGATTTAGCTGGCGGCAAAGTTGTAGCCGATCCGATTGTTTGTGAGAAAATCACGCCCGATGTCGTGTCCGATGATGAAGACGACGACTTGTACCCAGCCTGCGCAGTTACCAGGGCGATGGCCAGGAACAGACAAAAAGAGGCTGAGAGTACTTCTGCACTTAACGAGGACCATCCCTCCAAAAATATAGACCTTTCTGACACATTCATGTCTACCATTGATGACAACGTACCTGAAACGTCAGTACCACTTCATGTAGACAAGTCTCCGGCAGTACCTGGTGATGATTCCCATCCGCCTTTAGACAGAGATACAGATGCCTTAAGCCGTGAGCAGCTCCTCTCCGAGCAAACTAAAGATCCGGAGATCATCCGACTAAGCAAGAGGGCCCTTCCCCGAGAAGAAGCGGACAAAGTCGGAGAGTGCTTCTACATACAAGATGGCATCCTCATGCGGAAATGGAGACCACCCGATGCACCCCCTAATGAAGTGTGGCGGGTCGTTCACCAGATAGTGGTTCCAATAGTGTATCGCGGGGACATCATGCGTTTAGCTCACGACACACCCATGGCAGGTCATTTAGGTGTCAATAAGACTTATAATAGGATTTTAAGTCACTTTTACTGGCCTAAGTTGAGAAAAGATGTGTCTGAGTTTTGTAAGTCTTGTCATAGTTGTCAGATGGTAGGTAAACCCAATCAAGTTATACCACCTGCTCCCCTCCAACCCATTCCAGCCTTTGAGGAACCGTTTAGTAGGGTGTTAGTTGATTGTGTAGGTCCTTTGCCTAGGACTAGGTCAGGGAATCAGTACTTACTGACAATTATGTGTACTTCGACTAGGTTTCCTGAAGCCATACCTCTTAGGAATATTAAGGCAAAGACCATAGTTAAGGCCCTTACAAAATTTTTCAGTTTCGTAGGTGCTCCCAAGGCTATTCAGTCAGATCAGGGTTCCAATTTTATGTCAGGATTGTTTCAGCAGGTTATGCATGAGCTAGGTATCAGGCAGTATAAATCTTCTGCGTACCATCCTGAGTCCCAGGGGGCACTTGAACGCTTTCATCAAACCCTTAAAACTATGATGAAAACATATTGTCACCAGTATGGAAAAGACTGGGATGAAGGGGCTCACCTCGTGTTGTTTGCGGCACGAGAAGCGGTTCAGGAGTCCCTGGGGTTCAGTCCCTTTGAGCTAATTTTTGGGCATACGGTCAGGGGGCCATTGAAGTTATTGAAGGAAAAATGGTTGACTGAGACTAGCGATTTGAATCTCTTAGACTACGTGTCTAATTTCAAAGAGAAGTTATATAATGCTTGCAAATTGGCTCAAGAAAATCTCAAAACATCACAAATGAAAATGAAAACATGGTATGACAAAGATGCTAGAAACAGAGTTTTTAAACCAGGCGATAAAGTTCTTGTATTTTTGCCTATCCCTGGTCATCCTTTGCAAGCTAGATATTTCGGTCCTTATGAGATTGAGAGTAAAAGTAGTGATGTTAACTATGTGGTTAAGACACCAGGTCGGCGAAAAGAAAAAAGAGTGTGTCATGTTAACATGTTGAAAGAGTATTTTGATAGAAGTGACCGAAATTTTGTAAAACCAGTTTCCACTTTGGCCAATGTAAATACATTAGAAAATTGTGTTGAACCTGAATGTAATGAAGAGACTGTCGAAAAAGACTTCGCTCAAAGTGTCCGTTTGAAGAATTCTGAAATTTTGACAAATCCGGAAGTGAAACTCGGACATCTGACCGTGCATCAAAAAGAGGAAGTGCACCAATTAATGCGGGAATATACGACCATCTTTCCGGACGTTCCAAAAAAGACGAATGCATCTCATCATGACGTCATTGTGGGTGATGCGTCACCTATCAAACAGCATCCCTATCGGTTAAACCCGATAAAGCTTCAATACAAGCGGAAAGAAATTCAATACATGCTTGAAAATGACATTATTGAACCCAGCAATAGTGATTGGAGTTCCCCATGTATTCTTGTTCCGAAGCCAGACGGAACTTACCGATTGTGTACGGACTTTAGAAAAGTCAATTCAGTCACCAAAACTGACTCTTATCCGATCCCACGAATCCATGACTGTATAGATAAAATTGGCAGTGCGAAATTTGTCAGTAAATTTGACTTGCTTAAAGGCTATTGGCAGGTCCCGCTTACGGAGAGAGCCAGAGAAATATCGGCATTTGCGACTCCAGATGGGCTATACCAATATAAAGTAATGCCCTTTGGTATGAAAAACGCACCAGCCACATTCCAGAGGATGATTCATTCGTTCCTAAATCATCTCGAAGGATGCGAGGCGTACATCGATGACGTCATCATCTACAGCGACACCTGGGATGATCATCTCCGAATCATGCGTACTTTCTTCGACATACTGGCGAAAGCAAACCTCACAGTGAACCTTGCGAAAAGTGAATTTTGTCATGCGACTGTAGAATATTTGGGTCACAAAGTAGGTCAAGGTTTTGTTACTCCTATCATGGCCAAGGTGGAAGCTATTTCAAAGTTCCCGATTCCTACCAATAAGAAAGAGATAATGAGATTTTTGGGAATGGCAGGATTTTACAGAAAATTTTGTCCAAATTTCTCGTCAGTTGTTGGTCCACTTACCAATCTGTTACAAAAGAGAGTGAATTTTGCATGGACCAATGACTGTGACGAATCTTTTAAGAAAATCAAATGTGTTCTTATGAAAAGTCCTGTCCTGTCAGCTCCAAATTTTGATAAGCAATTTAAGCTTACTGTTGATGCCAGTGACGTAGGAATCGGGGCTGCTTTGTTTCAAGAAAATGATGATGGTGTAGATAGAGTTGTTTGTTATTTTTCAAAGAAATTGACTAAATGTCAAAAGAATTACTCTACTATTGAAAAAGAGTGTCTTGCATTATTGTTAGCTTAACAACATTTTGATGTTTATTTGAATGTTACTCTACATCCCATTCTTGTGTATACTGACCACAACCCTCTCACATTTTTGCACAAAATGTCAAACAAGAATCAAAGACTTACAAGGTGGAGTTTATTGTTGCAAGAGTACAATATCATTATTAACCATATCAAAGGAAAAGACAATGTGATTGCAGATGCACTATCGAGAGTTTCATGAGTGATTATTGCAGAACTTACCACCTAAGTTTTCATTGACATTCAAACTTTTTTTAAGGGGGGAGGTGTTGTGGGTCATGTATTATTTTAGTTTTACTTTATGTGTAGGTACACATGTACTTAGTCATGTTATTTAATGATTTCATAATAATTCTTCCTAGATTTTACTATGTCATGTTTATCTCATTATAGAATATTCCAGTATGTTCTTTGTTACATCATTATCATCACACGACTGTGATTTCTAGAATTTACTCTATTGTTAATCATTTGTAATGAGTCATTGTTCTAGAAGCTTCTGGTAAATTCATTTGTATTAAGTATAAATACCTCTGAGGAACTGTGTTAAGTGGGCATTCGTACACATTCGTAGACACGATTCATTCATCTATTCTGATATACTGGGACACTTTATTTGTTGAGACTTTAATCCATTTAACAACGTTTGGACACCGATCTTTCGAGAACGTTTGTGATTACCGGAAACCATACATCGATAGACTTTGTGGACCGTAACGGACACTTTGATCCGGACATTGTATTGTAAGTTGTAATCATTTGAAATATATATATTTTGTACATAATTAAACTTGTAAATTTATATTCTGTCTTTGTCTGATTTTTGCTGGCGTTTAGGGGTATTCTGACCCATAACACTAGCAACTGCTCAACTACAATATTGTCTAGAAATCTGAAGTCAGCACTCACGGCGATGAAGGAACACGTTGCAAAATATTGTGAAACTGTTCTAAACAGAAATGATGTTAATTTCTTTTGGTCTATTAAAAATTCAGGGGATGTGATTGGCAAAATGAAATCAAGAAATTTACAAGCCAATCTCTACAATTAAGCAGGTTGTAGGGATCCCTATGTGCACAAATTGTGCGCCTCTTGTTGCCTCTTGTTGCAGATTTATTTTCTTACACGTATGAAAAAGAAATTATCAAAATCTTCAAAAGCAAAGAAAACATGATGATGTGAAATGTTTCAGTTTGGTACTTCAAGTGTAAGCCGATGCGGTCTTACAAGTCATACTTCGTAACTTCGATCGTGTTGTGTAATTAATAAAGTGCAGTTCTTTGTTGTTGACAGAAAACTTCGTTGGAATTTTAACAAAGTTTATTTCACGAAACATAATTTGACAGAATCCATAGCATCTTAATAATCGAAAAAGTTATTCTAAAAATCGAAAAATATTGTATTTAAACCTGGGAGGGTAATTGCACAATATGATGGACATATTTCTAGATCATTTCGTGTTCATCCCTCAGAGGTTAGGTTGTCTAAAACTCTTCAAAAGCATATGAAATTATGAGGGATTGTACGTAAATAAACTCAATATGCTGGTACATGTACTTCACATGTAGAATTGATAATCATTTCTCATAGATGAAACCAATTTGTGATTAAGTTCTTATCTATCTCTGGACTTTCCAAGTAGTGGAAAATCAATATTACAATTAAACATATTAAAGTTGATAAATGTTTCCCTTAAAATCTTAAGATAAACTTATTAACTGAGATTTCTTGAATCTGTTTCTAATCTTGTTTCAAATATCTCTATGTGAATTAACATAAACATCATCCCTCTTTCGTGTATAATGCCTTGTCCTTTCTCTTGGACAATATTTATGTTAAATTTGGTGAGTACTAATGAGTTAAAGAAGATCCTGACGATAATCTCAACAGCACTCACAATAGAGTACAAAATTAAGCATCGACGGACCCCTAGCAAGCTAGAGGTGGGACCAGGTGCCCGGGAGGAGTAAGCATCCCCTGTTGGCTAGCCGCACCCGCCGTCGATGTTTAAGCACGAAAATGAAAACAATATATAAACTTCGTGCACTGTCTGACGTTATGTCTATATAGAAAGTGCTATGGCGACAATGTCAGGGAAATATATTCAAAACACTTACTGTCAAACCCCTCGCGCCTCTTGTTGCAGATTTATTTTTATACACTTATGAAAAAGAATTCATCTAAAATCTTCAAAAACAAAGAAAATTTGATGATCTGAAATGTTTCAATTATAATACCTCTATAGTATATGGATGATATTCAAACAATTGGCAATCCTGCTTTTGAATTACATAAGAATGAAATTTATCCACAAGAATTAACACTTAAAAAGGCAAACCTTTCAAATACAGAAACACCGTCTTTGGACCTAGATATCAAAATTGTAAACGGAAAGATTCATACAAGTGTATATGACAAAAGGGATGATTTTGGATTCAACAAATTTCCCCTGGCTTGACGGTGATGTTCAAAGATTACCGTCATACGGCATTTACATATCGCAGCTCATCCGGTACGCTAGACCATGTACTGATATTTTGGATTTTCAGAGTAGAAATGTACAAATTACCAAAGAACTATTAGGTCAAGGTTTCCTGCTTTCATAATATAGTTAAGCACTTTCTGGAAATTTTACAAAAATTACAATCAACTTCTTTAAAAGAAGGGAGGAGATCTCCAACAAGACCCCGTTGCAGCATCAACAGCAAAACACCAAAACACCCCGATGTAAAAAAAACACAAAAGTAATTCGGATCTATACACGCAACAGAGTACATTACTTTGGGTATTACACAACCTGCCTTTTATGGTGATATGATAAACAAAATAAGAAGGATCAAAGGGAGGCAGCATGAACCATCGAAAATGCGTCAGAATCATCAAACGCCTATACCGTGGATATGATCCTAATATCACCAGACGGACGCTAGGCTTGGTACTTGACCAATCTACAGTCTTGTACCAGCGCATCCTTAAGACTTGGACGCTGACTGACTGTGACGACAGGACTCCATGACGGGCCCTGTCCAAACCTCTTTAGAGAAGACAGGGCCCCGGCCACCTGTCATCTCTGAATGTCAGTCGGACTCCTCGGGTGATTACATACATGAGCTCGCTACAGCCGGCAGAGCACGGACTGTATTACGCATGCCCTCTTTTTATATCCATTTACATATATTATATTATTAATCTGTGTTTGACCTAGATATCAAAATTGTTAATGGAGAGATCCATACAAGTGTGTATGACACAAGAGATGATTTTAGATTTAACATAGTAAATTTCCCCTGGCTTGACGGTGATGTTCCTAGATTACCGTCATATGGTATCTACATTTCACAGCTCATCCGGTATGCTGATGTTTTGGATTTTCACTATAGAAATTTACAAATTACCAAGAAACTTTTGGGACAAGGTTTTGGCTTTCACAAACTAGTAAAGACTTTCTGGAAATTTTACAAAAAATATTGTCAACTTCTTCTGAAATTCGGACCAATACAGGCAACAGAGTATATTACTTTGGGTATTTCACAACCTGCATTTTATGGTGACATAATTAACAAGATAAGAAGGATCAATGCGTCAGAATCATCAAACGCCTTTTACACCGTGGATATGTGCTCTTTCTGTGCTTGTCTGCTTTGTGTTTTTGCGTTTGGTGTTTTGGGGTTTTGCTGCAACCTGTTGTTGTTGGAGATTCCCCCCTTTGTCTTAAAGTATCTAAGGGACCATATATATAGTTACCATTTTTTTCTGAATGTTTAAACCAAATGTTGCGTTTGATTATGGGTTTAATAATTTCTAAAAACCGTCAATTGAAAAATAGCTTATTTTTGCGTAAATTGTCTATTTAGCGACGATACTAATTGCATTTTATTGGGTATCCCACAAAAAAAAAAGATCAATGTGAAGCGAGAAGATAGATTTAAGCTAATAATGTAACAAGTACAAGTATTTCTCAAATCGAATTTACGAGGTCTTAACTAGTGTATTTAATACCCGATTAAAATAGTTTTTTTTTTCAATGTCAAGCATGATTTGACATTCTTTACACATTCCGCGATAGTTTTTGTATTTTTAATAGTTTTCTACATATTTCAAATAAAAACATGATGTCATATACCCAACGACTTTAAAGGACTTGGGACACCAAATCAAAGTTATCTTTATCCGATTTTTAAAGTAAATTACGTAGCAAAAATACCATTCTTATAGCGATTCTCGACGCGATAGCCGTTAACTGGGCTTTTTAAGGGGGTAAGTGGGCGGAGCTTGTGAAATAAAACCAAAACGAGATTGGCACGTGACAGACGTCACTTTTGTGATGTGCACCACCTGCAAATTCCAGTGACAAAACTGTAAATTGTCAAGGGTAATAGGGGACTAGTAGCGGTAGTTTTGATCTACTAATCTATTTGAATCTTATTAAAGTGTTAACAGTTTTTTGGTCTAGTGGTAAGGACTGTCGGACCAGTGACCGAAAGGACGCTGGATCGAGCCTCACTAGGACCACAGGTCGGCCGACAAATACTCTTCTATGTCTCTTCTCTGTGTTATATATAATAAAAAGCTTGTCTGTGTATTGTTTACACGTGTCTGTGTTAACATTTTTATATGATAAAGAATCGGTACAAAAGTAAATAAATAAATTTATCACACGATACACCCGTTATGCAGTTTCATAGAGCCTATTTCATAAATATATGATATGATAACACGTTACATATCGCTCTGCTCGAATGCGATTGGTCAAGGTTGGAACCTAATCACATAAACCTTGACAAATGTGACCTTTCAAATATCGGTCAACTGTTAAATTCAGACCCGGAGTCAATATCAAAATTGTTGTTGTTGACTTAATTCTTGCATTAAAATACTATTCAAAATTGAAATACTTTTCTCTTACGTACAGAATATCTATTCGATGGTTACACTACTCTCATGGCGTAGCAGACGACTTCTAGATCACGGCGTGATTCGCCTCTGTAGTTCTCGGAAACGTTGATTTCACGTTAGAAATGCACATTTTTTGGCAATATCATGTGATAAAAAGAATGATCTCAAATGAATTTTCATTTCATACGATGTATTATGCAACTCGTTGTTTTCATTTGAGATCCTATATTCGTCTCAGTTCATAGAATCATACTTCTTGTCAAGAAGGCTTCTTGTCATGTATTCGATAAGTATTCAGTGATCAAAGGCGGAATATATATAATCTATAAATAAGTACTAAAGACTGTTCGAAATGGAGACCAATTTAACGGATTTTTTTTACCTCTAATTTTTTTCGGTATTCGGTACGACTGTACTAGTATTCATGCAGAACTTTGTATCCGTCATATATTTTTTTTTCTTCAATTTAATGAATCACTTAAGGGTGTATTACCGTAAGATTTGAACAATGATCCTCTCAGTTTTCATGGTTTTTTATATTTGCACGCGAATCCTACATACATGATCGTACATCGAAGACTTGTATTTATATATTTCTGTCTTTCATCGTTCATCTCTGGAACTTTAGAGTCTTTTTTTTATTTTTGGGAAAATTTGAATGTTGTTTCGGAACTAGTGTTAACAAAATTATCAATAAAATTCATTTTCTAGCTGTTAAATTAAATATAGTTTTCACTCCCATTATCAATGGGGTCTTTTTTTCGGGAAATGCAGACAATTATGTAATTTCAGTCAATCTATTTTATTACTCGCTCAAATTAGGTGATTCTGTTATTTCAGTACTTTATTTTGCACAGCTGGATTCGCTTTGCACTCCGATTTGTTTCAAACCTCTGGATCCGCCCCACCTGTATTCACGGAAGAAAACGAGACTCTGCCTCTATGATAAAGCGAAGGTGTGACATCGTTTTTACCTGCCATGTATATACTGGTCAACTTCTGATTACGTAACATAGGGGCCTATTATCATGATATGACTAGTAGAAGGATGAGTTTAAAATTTTTATTATGAAGATATTCTAATCTTCCCTCTCCGTCTAATTGAAATGACCGCGTGGGCATACAAGTATCAGGCTCTGATAATTGTACCATGCACGATTGATTGACATGTGTGTACTTGTCAAAACAACGATTTCTTCATTGGGATGAAAAAAATCATAACTTACATCAAAGAAAAGCTGGTTATAAATGGTTTTACATCACAGACTCTTCTTTATCAAAACAATTCCAATAATTAACAAAAAATAAAACACTTTTTTATCGATCAAATTTGCATGTAATATGACCATGGTGACATATGGATCCTGTATAAACATGATAAATGTTAAAGTACCGAAGTACACACTATGCGCTTTAGCCATAAACCCGCGTGTGTTCTTCCATATCAACTCATAAAAGTGACGTCACACGGCGTAGCTAATTAAAGATCGGCAATATTCGGACATCTTCGGTAAAGTGCTATTTTCATTTCCATTATCGAGCTGTTTTGATCTTGTTAATCAGGGGCTGTCATAGGAATTAAGATTACTGATAAGCTCTATCGCATTAGGTTTAAAAAAAACCATTTGTAAATTTTCGTTACCAATGTCCTTTAATGTCAAACATTGAATAAAGTCACATTGAATTTTCCTTGCATCGTCTACAGTATAGATTTATAATTTCATCTTGCCACAAATGAACGTCTTACACCATGTCGATTGTCAATCTAGTAACAAAAGAATCATATGCACGGTATAAAAGGCGTTTTATGATTCTGACGCATTTTCGATGATTATGCTGTCTCCTTCTGATTCTTCTAATTTTGTTTATATCACCATGTGTAAAATGCAGGTATTGAAATAACCAAAAGTAATATACTGCCTGTATTGGTCCGAATTTTAAGATAAGCTGACAGTAAGTTTAACAATTTTGATATTTAGGTTTCAAAAACTGTGTTTTTGTGTTTGTAACGTTTGCCTTGTTTAGAGTCAATTCTTGTGGATGAATAACATTTTTTTTTTATACTTTTCAAAAAACAGGATTGTCGATAGTAGAATATCATGGACCCAGGTACCTAGAAGTACCAATTTGTTTCGCAAATTTTCCAGAAAGTCTTAACTAGTTTATGAACTGCGAAAAATTTGATCCTTAAAGTTTCTAAGTAATTCGTAAACTTCTACATGTACTATGACAATCCAAAACATTAAGACATGCTCTAGCATACAGGATGAGCTATGGCATGTAAATGCCGTACGACGATAGTCTAAGAATATCAATTGTGAAGCCAAGGGAAATAAACTGTGTTGAATGCAAAATCATCTCTTTTATCGTTTACGCTTGCATAAGTCGATGTACAGGTACCAAGATCAAAATGATCAAATCCACGGGATATAAAACTTCGTAAACAAATATCCTGTACTCTCTGGCTACACACTATACGAAATACGAAATACAAACCCATGGCAGCAGAAAAATGAAAAGAGAGAGTAGGGGATGGCTAGGCTATCTATGAGGAAGCCAATAACTAAATAAATACTACAGGGCAATCACATACTTGGCATCCCAACTGAAGGGAAATAAGAGAGAGAGGGAGGTTACGTAACACCCGGAGTAGGGACCTTGATGCATCCGTCAAGACAACAGGGTAGATATTAATAATGTATATACTATAGGCCTTTCAACGACCGCTAGGTTTCGACTGAGAGTAACGACAACTCGTACTCTAAGTGTCAGAAATCGGGACATTTCGAGCTTCTTCGTAAACATAATGGACAAAAATCACTTCGAATCATGAAATTTCTCATTAAGTTATCTCTTTTTGGTTGTTGGACAAAGTTGGTATGATTGAGGACAATACTTTGATTTGTTTCATGTACTTAAAACAATAAATGGACAAAGAAAGATAGCACAAATTTGCACATTCGATTTTTAGACCGAAAAAAATTTCCTTGTGGTAAAACATTTGAAGGGAGGTAACTCCTTAATAATATCTGTAAAACTCGGCGGCCTTTAAACTAAGAAACGAAATGAAAAGAAACGAAATAGAAAGAAAAAATTCTCCTTGTATTCTCCTCCCATGTGCCGCGGGAACCAGTGCGCATTATAGTATCTACATTTCAGCTCTGTTAAAAGGCAATCAAACAAAACTTAATGACAAGTTTTAATCTAGGCATGACTGTAACCGATTTCGTTAAAATTAAACGAGAAGCTCTACGTATATTAATTAGGAAATGATGGCAAAAGGTGCGCAAACGAAAAATAAACATTAAAAATAAAATTGGCAGATATATATGTATGTATTATCTCAATAAATTTTATTGACATGCTATTAAAAATATACATGAAATGTGTCGATAAGTATGCATAACGAAGACAGCATCAATAGTGATCGGAAACTAGCGAGACAAATAATAAAAAATAATAATAAATTAAAAAAAAAATGATAAAAAGTATTGGTCGTACAGACGTGTAAACACTGTTAGTTGGAAGACTTCGAGATTTATCCCCTATATGAATATTGATCAGAACATTTGCCGACGAAGTAGAAAAAAAAACCAACTTTTTTCTGATTTTTGAGCTGCTAGGACCACTGTGTAGCATCACGTGACTTAAGTTGGTGAAACCACGAACACAAGATGGAGGCATACCGCTCGTTTGGGGGAAAGAAAACAAGTACTGCTATTATTGTTTTGATTCGATTTTATCTTTTCATAGCCGATGACCTTGTAAAAAATGATATTTTGACGATTCTTTGTTTGTCGATCAAGAAATCATTGTAGTTTTTACAAACATTCTGACGAAAGAATGTCGTGGTCTAAATATGTTAAACACAATGTTGTGGTGGTTTCCACGCACATATGTACAACTTTTATCACAATGTTTGTAAAAACAACGGCGTTTTATTTTCTAACGTGTCAACGATTGTAAATAGTATCAGTTAAGACAAGGATATAGGCTATGAAAAGATAGAATCTAATAAAAGCAATCATTGCAGTTCCTGTTTTCTTTCCTCCAATTGAGCATTTTATTTATTCGTGGTTTCACCAACTAAAGTCACGTGATGCTACACAGTGAGGACAGTAGATGCTGACGTAATGTTTGCGGACGGCAAATACTGATTTAACGGTGCAAACATCCGATAATGTGTTATAGTATTTGTAAATAATTATAATTCAATATTACAAATCTTCTTATCAAAATGAAATTATTTTGTAATTAAACCCCTTGCTAATTAAAGAGTAGGGTGTGCTCCCCACGCCCCATCCCCTGCAATAAATGATAAAATCTGCGAATATGCATGATATGCCTTGTCTTTTTTTAACATTTATTTTGTCATATTTTCTTGTCTAAATACTTCATAGATTTAAAGAACGCTATATACATTTTTATAAGTTTGAATTGAATAAACGTATACTCAAAACATGTCACCTAAACTTGCAAGCGTGGATCTAGAGTGTGATGGGTTGGGGAAGGGGTAGTCTGAACCACCCCAACCCATCCGCCGTGATATTTGCAAAAAAATGAAGAGACTTTTTCCAGATTTTTATTTCAAAATCATAGGTATGACAAAAATTTGCTGAGGCTTCATCAAGGATCGTCGATTACGAACGGTTGGTAATCCGATGCGATTTTATCCATTATAAATCGGTTACGCAGAATTGTATCATTTACGCTCGGTCTGAAAAGCGATTGTTTACGACAATAATTACTGCAGCACTTCAAATGTGCTTGTATTGAAACATTTAAAGGCTAAATGTTGAAATACATTTTCTCTGAAAAAAAGGACCAGGCTTTACTTATTTATATATATTTATTCTCTTAAGGCATATGGGGCTTGGTACCTCTCATTTTAAAAAAAAAAAAGAAAAACAAAACAAAACAAATAAAAACAAAAAGCAAAAAAAAAAAAAAAAATTCTAACATGACTTAAGATTTTTTCCCTATATGTACATGTACTATAGAACTCGCCTGGTGTAAAATCTCCAACAAACTTTCAGTTCGTCAAGCTCCGCCCATGCACGTGCTACAGAGCTCGTGCAGAACAATATTAGAATAGAAATAACAACTAGCTAGCTGTGATTTGTTGTCCAGAATTCCCCTCGTCGCATGACCCAATGAAATTATCACCTTGCCGCTTCGCGGCTCGGTGATAATTTCATTGGTTTATGCGACGAGGGGAATTACTGGACAACAAACCACAGCTAGCTAGTTGTTATTTCTTAAACAAAAAATTGAAAGATTTATTTTTTACTTCTTTTCATACTAAATTGAAAAGACTGGATTTGCTTTATCTGGAGTCGATTAGTTCTTTGGTTATTTTCACATGTTTGATTATTTTTCAGAGACTTCCGCGTTTTAACAGTCTTGAGAAATAACCTTGTTATACCGACGTCGTTAGTGTTTACCCTTAAAAGACTGACAGACGTACATGTAGTTCAATTTGACAGAATAGGAGAAATAGCTGGTGGAATAGGAGGGGATTAAAATATGCAGTTATTTGTAAACGAAATGACATCGAAGTATATGTGCATTTGTAACGGCTTTCCTGATAATGAATGGATGTATAAGCACAAAACGCAAAACAAAACAAAAGAAATATACATGTAAATGAATACTCTTCCTGCATTACTATGAGAGAAATTGTCGTAGATGGCGCCACTGAATGAATTTTTTTGTCTACCATGAGACATTCAGAGTATTTTTTTTTCTTTGATTGATTTTCATTAGTGTTGTATCATCGTACAAATTTCATAATCAGAATTCTAATCGATTTTCAAAAATTCAATTTCATTTTGGTATTTGATATTTTCACAAAAAATGTTACCAAATTCAATAAGTAAGATACTTCTATGCATGGCAAAACAGTCTAGAAACTATTTCTACCATAAAATGATAAGAATTCGCTCTTTAGTACAAGCAAAGAACGGATGAATTGGCAAAACTAAACTATCACTGAGCTTGTCCTTACCTCTAAAAAAAGCTTTGTTCGGTCGGAATAATTGTTTTCTCCGTTAATGTTTAATGTTACGTATGGGGGGGGGGGGAAGGGGGTCCATCCAACCTTAGTGTCTTGTTTAAGTGATTTTATGGGAACAAAGCAAAAAATTCATGCAATTTTCGAGCGAATGAACATCAATGATCTACATGTATTCTTTAAATTCTACGAAACGTTTGGTCGGCGCAACCTTTTTTTCCGTTTCGCATCTCGAGTTGAGATCAGGGAACTTCGTTTGCCGCATCAAAGTATCTTGAGGAGAATCCGGATCCTATTCATGGTATTCCTGGGCTTACAACGAAACTGACAGAAAACGTACCGAACCTTTCAAATTATTTACGGTACGCATGTAGGTTGAACTCATGGATACTATACCCGAACGTACATGTAAAATAATCCGGTTACTTTTCCTCCTTTTCTACGTTTTGAATTTCCAATTATAAAAATCTGTATAAATATTTTATTTGCAAAAGAAAAAAAATAATTTCGTTTCGTTACTTTTCATTTCTTTTCTTGTGCGTTTCATGATTTAAAGGAACTCGTTAAACTCGGTTAATCAAGAGGCGTCACGGGAACAAAGTGTTTGTCAAATAGTACAGTTTGAATTGTTTCCCTTCTTAAGCTGATTTTATTTAGAATTTGGTATTTAAAATTCATTATTTTTCGAAAATTCGCATGTCTTTATCAATTCAAAGTTCTTTAATGCTCTTCAGACATAGATTCAAAAGTCGTGAAGCACTTTTAAAGTATCATTCTTGGATTTGAAAATTTAGTTGAAAGGCCTATATACTAAGCAAAAAACATGCAGCGGTTGAGGGTAGTCTTTGATGGCACAAGCCAAAGGATGGGAATAAAGAAAGTACACCGACAGGCAAAGGTGTCATGACTGCTCGTTCAGTACCGCTAGTGCTATGCCCAATATAGCGATTATCGACTTATAGTTTGATCAATTCTTTATAAAAATTAACAGCAGGTGTAATGTGGTTTTACAGGACTTCAAAGCTGATGGTTTTTTTCTGTTTTGCGCTTCATTGGTGGGTATTGGTAGAAGGTTATGGAATATGTTTGATTATAAGTTTAATTATTCTTCCATTCTCTACTGCCAAGACACACCAGTGGAGCGCAAACTCAAAATTGATGTGATAAAATTTTATCATTATTTATTCATATTTTATGTGTTAATCAAGTCCTTTTCCTTTTTTATTCAATGTACCTTATTGTCAAAATATCACAGAGGAGGTACGAGGGCTGATTTATACATTTTTGACATTAAAGGACATTGGTCACGAAACTTTACAAATGGTTTTTTTTTTAATCTAATGCGATAGAGCTTATCAGTAATCTTAATCCCTATGACAACCCCTGATTAACAAGATCAAAACAGCTCGATAATAGAAATAAATAGCACTTTACCGAAGATGATCGAAGATTGCAGATCTTTAATTAGCTACACCATGACAAAAGATACGATTTTGAATTCAACATAGTAAATTTTCCCTGGCTTGATGGTGGTGTTCCTAGATTTCTGTCATGCAGTATCTACATTTCACAGCTCATCCGGTATGCTAGAGCATGTGTACACTGATGTTTTGGATTTTCACAGTACAAATTTACAAATTTGACTTTTCGGTCAAGGTTTTGCTTTCGCAAACTAGTAAAGACTTTCTGGAAATTTTACAAAAATCATTGTCAACTTCTTTTGAAATTCGGACCCATACAAACAACAGAGTAAATTACTTTGGGTATTTCACAACCTGCATTTTATGGTGACATAATTAACAAAATAAGGAGGATCAAAGGTAGGCGGCATAACCATCGAAAATGTGTCAGAATCATCAAACGCCTTTTATACCGTTGATATGATCCAAATGTTACCAGACAGACACTAGGCTTGGTAATTGACCAATCTACAGTCTTGTACCAGCGCATCCTTAAGACTTACACTCTTGCCGACTGTGGCGACGGGACTCCATGACGGGCCCAGTACAAACCTCTTTAGAGAAGACAGGACCCTGACCACCTATTCTCTCTGAATGTCAGTCAGACTAGTCGGGTGATAACACACATGAACTCGCTACAGCAGGCAGAGCACGGACTGTATTACCTAAGCCTTCTTTTTATATCAATTTATATATTCATCTGTGTTGCTTTGGCCCCTGCGTTTTGCTCAACTTGCAACAAGGTCATAGGCGACACAGGCTTGCAATATAACCTTGCCTTCATCGCTATTTTCCTACGCCATTTCACGCAATGATAAAATCCGAGAGGCATCGCAGGTACGGCATGTCGTCACAGTGACGTCATTCGGACTTCTGACGTAAACAGTGCGAAAGATTCAAAGGCAGAGACACATATTTTAGTGTTTAGGGGCGAGTAAATAGGCAATGAAGGAAACGATTCTTTTCTTGATGTAGAAAAATTTATACAAGACTCATGTCTAAAGACGGTAGGTTTCGATCTATAGCTAGAATTTGTATTTTTACTGGAGACTTCTCGCTCAGCTGATCGTGTGGCAACGTACGAATGAAGAAAGAATCCCTGATACTGCATCGTATTGCATCGAAAGTAAAGCATTACATGTACACTATATACCTCAAAAATGAAATCAAATCTGCTGGTATATACTTGCAATACTTAATTTACAAAGATGAAGCCCCAGTTCCAGTCTGCAAGAATCTTGCAGACAAACAATAGGCGATGACAGCAGAGGTAGATTTCAAAGTGAAGAAAAGCGGAACTGAAATCGGACGTATGCGTAGGAGATTGCGTTTTGCTGTCTTGTTTGTGTGTGGTCATCTAACAGTGAGGAGGTTGTTTTATTATACACATCAATTTTACGTTCTTCGAAACCTCTGGGTAATCGGAAAAGTTGGAGGGTTGTGCGCACCTAATCCAGGATAACCACACCGTCTGCTACTAACGTGGCAGAAGGTCGTCCTTAGTCGGTACCGATTTCCAATTGGTCTCGTTAATTTATCTGTAGTCATTTCTATTTGATTTTGCGTTCATTGTAGCATTTCCGTCTCATTCTGTACGTGGCTGCTTTGAATTTCTGCAGTGGATGTTTTTATTAGATATAGGATTTGTTCCTGTCATACTTCCTACTCAAAGTAGGTGTTTATTTGTAAATATTTATAACACCTACTTTGAGTATGACAGGAATAAACCCTATACGAATTTATCATGCCGAGAACCATTTTGTAACGTTTTCTGTTTAATTTTTAATTTTCGAAAATTTAGTGACCTACTTCGCCGTCAAGGTAGACACCACGTGACCGTGATACTGCGTTGTCATTGGCTGAAATCAGTACGAGATGTGATAAGGTGTTTTGCTGTTGGTGCTGCAACCGAGTGTTGTTGGAGTTTTCATAATAGCTTTCTTTCTCATAGGTTTCTGCAATACCCTCTAGATCGAAGGAATTTGTCGCAAATTTCGCTTCGCTCTTCGATGAAAAGATTGTTAACTTACGTAAAATATCATTGTTCCATTACTTAGTGATAAGAAGGAATGCAATGTGTCACAAAAAGAAAAGGAAAATGTCAAATCTGAATAAAACATCTCATTTTAAGTAGTTGATACGTTGTTTTGGAACTAGAAGATGCTCTCAATTGACGTTTTTTTGATCACGTCGATAGTAACAATATTTGCTAGGGATCCTTCGATGCTCAATGTAGTGCTCTATTGTGAGTGAAAGAAGATCCTGACGTGAAAATCTTCCTTATCTCATTTGACGTCAGGATCTTCTTTATCTCATTAATATTTGCGAGTAGAATAATTAAAAAAACATTTCAAACGTTTGAAACAGTTGCATTGTATATCAATGAACATACACCCACTAATAACATGGAAACAGGCCCCCATACACCACATCAGAACATTGCTGAGTATTACATTTACAATGCTGTATTTCTTCATGAAAGCTTTCAAAATAGGATTATTTGATCATTTTACACTTCTCCGAGTATGAACGTATGTGGAAAATCAAATTTAAGACATTTAAGGTGGCTCCCTACTTGAACCGTTATAGGTTTTTCCTTATATGCAGCAGTCTGCGTATAACGTTTTACAATGGCCGGTGAGGGACGAGCCAGCGCATTGAAAAACACAGATAGAAGATCTTAAATGCCAAAAGAAGCAAAAGATGGTGCAATCTATCAATGTCCACACCAATCATATAGTATAATTTCGTAGTTGAAAATGTGATGAAATTATAAGGGGGTACCCTTATATTTGTAGCCATATCTTGATCATTTATAAAATGGTATACCTGTATGCGTTTTTTTCTCCATCTATATAGATTATCGTATAAAATGATCCAATTTGAAGAAATTCTATCTGTTGTTTTTTGCACAAAAATGTGATATACTATATATTATTTGTCGAAAATATGATAACAGTATAAGGGGGTACCCCTATGTTTGGAGCCATACCTTGATCATTTCAAAAACTGTGTACCTGAATGTGATTTTTTCTTCATCTACATACATAATTTTATGAAATATTACGAAATGAAAAAAATTCATCTGTGTTTTTATGCAAAAAGTTGGATTTAGTACATATTCTTGGTAAATAATGATATGAAATTATAAGGGGGTACCATAATGTTTGGAGATATATCATACTTAGATTTATGTTACAATATCATTTTATGTGTTGTATTTCTTCTATATGACTTGTTATCATGAAATAAAACAAAACAAATAAACATATTCGTATCATCACTGAATTTGGAGGGTTCAAAAGCATATGATGGATATTTGATATTTCTCAATTTCTAAGTGTTAGGGTACATTTCTTTAATGTACTGTATCTTTAATGAAAACAAAATTACCTATCTATGTCTGTGTTCATTATGTCATTTTGACTATTATGTATAGAAAATAACCTTAAAATACAAAATTTATCTGTTAAATTCACGAGTAGGGACCCACCTTAAGTCCCATTGAAATGATATTTCTATTTGTATCTTCCAACTCGCGAAATAGTGTTGAAGTGTTTGAGAGAAAAAACGACCGTTAAAAGAAATTAAGCACATGGGAACATTACTTGATATTTGCTGAGTTCCGTGGTATCGGTTTAAAGCTGAACTAAGTCTTTAAAAACCCCCATGACGTAGTAAATTTTTTTAGGGAACGGAAATTGTTAGAAGTGAAACTAACAATCTCCGTCCCCTAGCTAAAAATACACTTGGTCATGTGTTGATTTGAACTTTCCCCCTGATGACGTTTTGCATACTAATGTATCGTGACCCAAAATCCACTACCTCGAGTACTAGAGCGGTATATAAAGAAGCCTGGACGCGTGGACATTGTCATTTGTATGAGATGTCGTCTACCTGTAAAGATGCATGAGTTCAGAAAATATCAAAGAAAACCATACATTGAAATAGAAAATGGATAAAGTAATCATGAAATCTTCAGTTTTACTGAAATAATTAAAAGACGGGTACGTAATCTTGGGAACTTGTGGAAGGGGATGGGTGGAAGGGGGTTGTTTTAGAACGGGGTGGGGACGGGACCGGGTGGGTAGGTTTTTTCATATGTTTTATATGAAATATTGCGAACCAAAAAGATGAATTCAAAATATCCATAGTTACATGTATTTACAATGTCAAAACATTATATGCTAAGGTTTACATTGATCAAAATTTGGTACATATGTGAAATAGCTGAATAGTGGTGGGGTGGGATGTTGTTGGGTTCAAGTATATCATTCAAACCAACAGACATGAAAGTAAATTGAAATGATTTATCACAAGCAAAGGAGATCAAATATACATGTAGATGAAGAGGGAGCCCAATGTTTATGATCAACCAAGACATGTTGGGCCGGAAAGGGGGGGGGGGCGGTTAAGTTATTGAAAATTTATATTATCTGAAGTGAAATAGTATATTGATCAGTGTAAACTGCTAAAAGTTTACATCAAATTATTAGACGGAAGAGTAGTTGGGAGGGGGATGCCGGTGTGTGTGTGTGGATGGGGGGGGGGATGTTATATCGAAACATTGTCATGCAAAAAAAGCACAATAAAAGTACATACATTAACATACTAAAATACGATAGTTAAATTCTTCTATAATATTCTGTTTTCATTACATACGATTTTGTTACATATACCTGTATACTGTGAAAGGCAAGTACATAGCTATTTCTCTGCATTTTCCTCATTTCAAAATTTCTTTTAGAAAATGTAATTAATCAGCTAAATTTCGAGAATACAAAACTGCATGATAATTATAGTGTTTTACTTACATGATTTTTTAGAAAATACAATCCAATACAGGCCAATGGTCGGTATACAATTTTCTACAACAAACATGACCTCATTGTGTAGACACATGTGAAAATCGCGTGTTCGATTAGACTATTCGCATAATGAAAATGGGCTTTTATAAATTCATATCAATTAAAATATACATGTATACTAGTTACCGAATATTTGAATAAGCTTCATTATCCATTGGAATTTATATTTATGATCGTTTGTATGATTATTTCCATTGATGTGTTAAAGGGGGAGGGGGGCGTGAACGTGGAGACCTTGGGATGCAACAGATGGAATTCGCATCGGAAATGGGAAAGAAACAATTTATAGAATTCTTGACAATCCTATTTATCAATAGTTTATAGGTTTCCTTTGTGTTGAAACTATTTTTCGTCGAACAACTCTACCTGGGCCATGTCTTGGATCCGTTTCCTCCCAATATCCCCATATCAATAACTACCCCCCCCCCCCCAATCAAATTCCGTATAGCCCTTTCTTTTCAGGGCCGGGTCCAAAATTTATGTTGAGGGAATGGGGAACATAGTGGCCTTACAGTCTACACACTTTCCCGATACCATAACCATGACTAGGTCAAAGCTCCAGGTCAAGGTCACTAGGTCAAACGTTAAGGCATAAATTGAAAGGTCTTGTAATGGGCAACCTTCATGTATGATATAAAGTTTCTACTGCGTAATGTTCCTCAGATTTTGCTGCAACCAGAAACTTTAACCAAAATGTTGACGACAGACGGACAGGCAGGCAGGCAGGCAGACAGACAGACAGACAGACAGACGGACAGACAGACAGACAGACAGACAGACAGACAGACAGACATCGTCAATCTATAGACCGGAATTGCTTTGCAATCCGGCCAATTAAAAGTGGCGAGTTGGAGGGGTTTTGTTTGGTCTAAATCATCCATGAACGATCATCATATGCACTACTCTGGAGCAGAAATGTTAAAAGAAAGAGTAAAATTACTTTGAATTTCTGTGATTTTTTTAAAATCCACATTAAAAGTATAGGAATTTGAATTTGAAATTGATTTCATCTGAAACTCATCAAAGCTTTTATACATGCATTCACATGGTTTCATTTTTGAAAAGCTATTCCTTTTTTCCCTTTTATCAATGATTTTCGAATGCATGAGTTCCCCAAAACTACTGAACGTCTCGTTCTCAGCGAGGCATGTCTGTCTGTAGGCAAGGTCCATTTAATATTATGGGGGGGGGGGGGGGGGGGGCTTTGGATTTTTTTGTCGGAGCATGATTATTTTTTTCGCCCTATACCGGAGCAAAATTATTTTTTTCTTGCAAAGTTGGAGCAAGGAATTTTTTTTATAATAAGTGATGTGCAATATATATAATGAATGTTTGTGTTAGAAATTCTTGATTTTTATTCAAAACTCTAATAAAGTATTACTCTATTTTTTATGAAAAATTTAATTCACTTATAAACAGAGAGATAGAAGTATTTAAAATAAAATCCTCAGTAAACACAATTTATATCTTGTAAGAGGGTCTGAGGGAAGGATTTTCTAGACAAATTTTCGAATTTAGAATTGTAAATTAGGGGAAAAACTGAAGTTCTCCTTCGAAGCTTGTATATGAAGTTAGACTCTATGGTGAAACATGCATCTATTGCATGTAATAGTAATGCATTATATACATGGTATATTTATAAGCCTCTAAGGAAGCCCTTTTTCCCCATTAACATGAATTCTTTTGATATTTTCAAATATAATCTTTGCCATTTAAAATTAATGTTTTGATAGAAAACTACAGCGAGCGAAGCGAGCCAAAATTTTTTTTATATAAATTGAAAACTGTGAGCCGGAAAATTTTCAGGAGTTTTTAACGAAATTTTAAGGTAATTCTTCAAATTTAGACTACTTGTGAAAACAATATTATTTTTTTCTGACACACCATAAGCAAATTAATTTTTCCATCAAAATTCAGAGCAAAATTATTTTTTTCGAAAAAAAAAACCCCCAAAGCTCCCCCCCTCCCCCCCCCCCCCCCGAATATCAAATGGACCGTGCCTCAGTTTTTCGAATTTTATGAAACTTTTATTGTACATATTGAGTTTAGTTTTGATATGTGAGAATATCTTAGATTTATAAAGATAGAGTTTTAGTCTTGATTCCTTTTTACACGTCGAAGAGTACATTCATAATATTTTAACTTTTCTGGACTTTTTTCTTCATTATTGAATCTATTGTACTACTTTTTGGTACTAGTATGTGAATATATATGTCGGTGTAATTCAGAGGAAGTTCAAATTAGTTTCAATTGACCTATTTGTACAAGAGTTCTTGTTCTTGGACTTAGTAAAATTCAAGTTTTTCCTAGATTTAAGAATTCAGACTTTTTATTACTGTTACATGTATCGCAAATGTTGAACTGTGTTTTTGGTTTGTGATAGATCATGTTCAATATTTGCTGAAGCTGACCTAGTTTTAATAGAGTTATTACCCTTTGACTTTGTTATTTTCATTACAGTTTCAGATTTCTTGTCTTTTCTTTATTGATACTATTACAGATACCGAACTGGTACTTGTCTGCACATGCATTGAGTTCAGTATTGGTCTCAGATTTATACCGGTAGGGGATTTGTATCGCTTTACGATAAAAAAGGTTGTTGGTTCTACGTAAAAATAAAATACTCCTAATATGTATAAAATATTCTATTCCATGAGCGTGTATTTCCTACAGAAGCCATTTCGTACCATATCATAACTCGTAGTTGCGAGAAAAATTGTGGTAGTTACGAGGAAAAAAATTCGTAGTTACGAGAAACAAATTTCGAAGTTACGAAAAAAAAAAAAAATCTCGTTGTTACGAGAAAAAAAATGGAGGTAAAAACTATTCATTTTTATCAAAAATCGCTGAAAAAGGAAAAACTCAATAATTTCACCGTCTTTTGGACAAATTCACATCAGATTCTGAAGCTATGTGTAAAATATGGTAGACTAACGTAATTTGAAAGTTAAAGTTTGATATTTGCTCTTATCTTTGGAAATTTTGTAGTTTTTTGGAAATATGGTATCCCCATATAGATCCGATTTCTTCAAGATACCCCAGAGTTGGAATTGATTAATTTGATTCAATTTGCAAAGTTGAAATGTGATGACTGAAAACATTCATTAACTACTTTTGATATGAGTAATTGTCCAAAGTATGTAAAGACTCCAAAAAAATTGAATAAAATAAAGCATTTCCAATTTTCAGCATTTTTATAAATTTTGTTATTTTTAACCCAAAATTTCCACGAAATACCTGAGTTGGTAAAGTGTACATGTAAATCAAATTCATTCTTGAGTAGGGCCTTTATACTTTCAGAAAATACTTTCAAATCCCACAAACTATGGGGGCCCTCCCCCTCATTCTTGTGATTTGTCCAAAATTGCTGGGGTCTTTTTCCGTTTTCAAGTTGAATTTTACTAATAACCATATATATGCCCATATGGGGACACCCCACCCCTACACTGACAGCGACGACTTGGAAACAGCCCCCCCCCCTCCCCCTGGAAAATGTATAATCAAAATATGAGCCATTTTGATTTAGATGTATCACTCCTTATTTTGTTCCAAACATAGAACATTAGGATAACGAAATTGTGATCTTACTTATTATTTACAAGACAAGTATTACTAAAGCTCTAATCGAACACGCGGTTTTTTCACATGCGTGTAAAATGGTAACATGTGTACCGATCTTTGTAATATAGGATTGTATTTGCTTTATCAACATGTAAGTAAAACCATGCAATGTGCAGTTTTTTATTCTGATATAATTTTAGAAGATTGAGACAATGGACTTGTTAAAAATAAATTTTGAAATTAGGAAATTTTTGTATTTTAGACGTTATGTAAACAGGTACAATGTAAATATATAATGTGGGTCACTAAGTAGAGATTTTACCTTAAAATTCATTAATTATTAAGATCCATGTATTATTAGATTGTTACATTGCTCTGTGTAATAGAAACATTTTACAAAAAACTTTATTAAAATCGGTTGATCGAGTACAGAGATAATGAAGTTGAAAGCTTGACGATTGGTGTCAATTTTGTGACACACTTTCCTATTGTATTCAATATAAAACTTCTCATGATGTGGCACCATTCACATTTAATTTGAAGTGGTCAGTCAGCGTACTGAAATAGCTGTAACTTGAATAATCTTACTGCTATTTGAATGATTTGTACGTCGTTTTGTTCGTAAAGACTTCAGCTATTCGTTTTATATTACAATGATAATTTAGTTGTGTTGCCATGGTAACAATTTGACAAAATTACCAACATCGATTAAAATATACAAATTTTGAAAATCTTAAGATTTATACACTTAATTTTTATGTGTTTGACTTGAAAGATAATCGAAATAATAATTTAAGAAATACAAAATGTGTGATCATTGTTTTTAAAGCACTTCATTTCGGTTGCCATGGCAAAAAAGAAATGATTTTTCATCTATCTTAATGTCGATAAAGATATACATTTGTTCTTTTCTGTGAAATTAAGCCTAATTTGAAAAAAAATATAAAGGAGGAAGAATAAAAAAAAAAGGAAAAAAATTCCAACATGCGATCTAATGAGTCTATCAGTAACAAAGCTTTTGCGTAAATAAGCCCCCCCCCCCCCCCCAAAAAAAAAAATCCACAAAGAGCACACACGAGCGAATCCTTTAGAGTACGTACGATAGTTCTGAAAAAAAAATGTTGATCATTTCATATCATCGTAAATGAAAGTTTCCATTTTACACTTCCCTTTTAAAGTAAATATAAAAGAAATCGAAAACTTTCTTGATTAACTTGTGTGAAATCGACATGGATGACACTATCACGCAGTAAATAATCAAGGGGGTCGAGGCGGAAAAATCGGAATGCAGCTATATAAACCATAATGAAATTTGGTGTTCTTTATATCAAAATAATCGGAAATGTTCAAACTTTTAATATTTAAGTGCGCAAAATAGAAAGGATCACATCAAAAGTAATACATATTCCCCTGAAAACTGAAAAATGTCACAACTTTCGTTATATTTGGAGTTCAACTTTTGCGCAACTTCGGTTATAAATCGGAGAGTCCAATCTATCTAACCATACATGAGTTTAATGTGATAAATATTTATAAATAAGCTGAAATAGCCGCCAAACAGAACGACCCTCAAATTCCCCATTAGCCGTTCCTCGTGCCATAGATATTTGAAGCGAGAGGTGTATATTGTACAAATTCGTGCGTTGTCTTCCAAAAAATCGATAATTTCACCGATTCTGTTCATATTTTCATAAAAAATACAATATATATATAAAGAATAAATATCACTTTAAAGTTTAAATATAGAATCATATATTTTTATCAAAAATCATTGTAGAAATCGTAATGTAAGTTTAGTGCGGTAACCGATAGATCGATTTGTCAGCTTGAAAGATCACGTGACTGAAATCCCTACACTAAGTGTATTTATGTAATTATGTAAGATACAGCTACTGAAAATGAATATTTTATAGGCAGACATAGCTAAGAAGCATTTCAGTATGTAAAAGAGTGTAATTTTGAATTACATTTGGAGTATGCATTACTTCCTCCCTGTAACGCGCACCTCCCCTCCCCCCCCCCCCCCCCCGCGAACTCGAAACCTCGCAACGCTTCTTTTTCCCAGATCTTTTTTCGTCCGGATCTATTATGTAAATTACAAGCAAATAATATTTCGCTTCATATATTTTATTTCAACGCTTTGATTTTGGGCTACCATTCGATCACCCCCCCCCCCCCCCGAACCCCAAAGCCTCTTGATCTGTCCAAATTTTGAGACATTGAGTTCCCTACGTGCATATGCATTGTGATAGGTTTGTGATCATGTTATCTTTGTAAATAATCATTTGTTATTTACTACATTTCATGATGATTTACTTGTAGCAAATCTCCCTACCCCCCCCCCCCCCCCCAAACTTTTCCAATCTGTACCTAATTTTGATTTTTAAACAAAGTCCTTGTATATATCATTATGTATACGCCATAATTTCTTTTGGAGGTGCTGTATATGTGAAACATGTACCGGACCCCCCCCCCCCCCCCCCACTCCCGTCCCCCGAGTTCCCCTCCCTCTATCACGTACCCGGGGCAGATCTCATTCATTATAACTATATAATAATATGAGAAAATAATTTTATTCTTATTTGAAAATTATATATTTTAATGTATGATTTTCTATGCAATTTACTAATTTCTGAACTCATCTTTACAGGTAGACGACATCTCATACAAATGACAATGTCCACACGTCTAGGTTTCTTTATATACCGCTCGAGTACTCGAGGTAGTGGATTTTGGGTCACGATACATTAGTATGCAAAACGTCATCAGGGGGAAAGTTCAAATCAACACATGACCAAGTGTATTTTTAGCTAGGGGACGGAGATTGTTAGTTTCACTTCTAACAATTTCCGTTCCCTAAAAAAATTTACTACGTCATGGGGGTTTTTAAAGACTTAGTTCAGCTTTAAGGAGCCTATGTATCCTATTTCCGGAGCTATAGAAGCTAGCACATACTTTGGCATGACTTTCGTCGCTTCAGCACATGCAACCCCCTGGTCGCAGCATAACACGCCCCTGTAATGATGGCTTAGTTCTGTCCTTAGCAGGTTTTTTGACAGAATTTTTTTGTCACGATTAGACTTTTGATATTCATAATTTCATATCATTTGGTTTTTTTTTCGGCCTCCAGCACCACTGATGAGACATGACCAGTAATAATGCGCATATGGTGCAATGACATTTCACAATAGAACATAATCTTTCAAAATTGACAATCAAACGTTGTAAGGGTGTATTAAAATCAATTTGGAGTTACATATACCACAAATTCCTCTCCCAATTTTATTCTGGTTTATTTCCATATATATATATATATAATCATAGGTTGAACTCCTAAGAAGATATTTATAGATTAGAGAAAGTCTCGGTAAAATCTCCCATTGATCCTTCGGACTTTAACACTTTTACCGACATTTCAGGTGAAGTTCTTCAATATGATAGGCAGAATCATCGCAGTTCTTCTATCACCTTTTACTTCCGGAGCATCAACAGGTCACAATGGCAGACCATACGTTGATGGCAGTATTTCTACAGCCGTGGTATTTGCTTGGCTCACTCCGATGATATTTGTAATATACAGTATCTACGCTGGCATACAACTACAAAATGAATCGGCGCATTTAACTGTTTGGGGTATTTCACTGTTACTGTTTGGTCTTGGACTAGTAGCTACTGTCATTTTGTCCATCTTTATGTACAAAGGAAGACATTACGTCATCATGCAACCCGGATGTACAAAAGATCCAACAATGAAGCTAAAACTGATCTTTCTATGGCTATTCGGATTTCTCGTGATTCTTCAATCTACAATTTACGTGGCAAATGACATTGAGTGCATCTTCAGTGGATACACTAGCCGGATGTGGGAATCATTTCAGATTATGTCTTCATTAATAATAATTTTCTTCATAAGTTTCCAATTAGGATTCATTTCATACTTCAAAAACATCTCTATTCCGCGAACAATGCTTACAAATTACTGCGTCATATTAATAGTTTTGGCAAACGTATCAACATGGTATTTTACAACCGTGGAGTGCATATATGCGATTGGGAATAACATTTCATACGATCTATCTCGGTCGCAAAATGGATCGTTGACAAGAAATGAGACATTATGTTTCTATTCTTCACCTATTCATCGACTAAGTGGAACATTAAACCCATTCATTATGCCGGCAAAACTTCAATTCGGATTGTTAGCGTCATATATCCTTATACAGATTACAAAGAAACGAAAAACAACCGCAACATGTTCACACACTGATAATTCAGATGAAGAGTTTTCGAATCACGAGGTATTCTCTTCCTCAAACCAAGAAGCAAATGACTCGAGTGTTCGATCCAAACAAATCATTGTTCTTTTGATATGCATAGTCATCAATATTCCCTATCTTCTTTTAGAAATGATGGATCGTTTCGTGAAAAGCACTCCAAGCGATTTAATTCCCCAATTTTCGACTATTTATCGACTCATATATAAACTACTGACAATGATTTTGATCTACTTAGGATTCAATAGTTTTCTTAAAAGATCGGATATTGTTAGAAAAGAAAACAATATTCAGGGGAGGGAACTCTTAGTTTTGATCAGCACTGCTGGTTACGTTGGATTCGAATCAACACAACTTTTAGCGAGTTTGTATTGTAAAGCTAAGCCGTACAATTACGAATTACATCTTACAAGAGAAGTGGTGGCTCTGTGGTGCGCACTAGTACAGTGCGCATTTATACTAAAAGCGGGAAAATACAAATGTTCAAATGGGTCAATTGTTCCTTATGTCTGTTTAATTTTGGCCATATGCAATCTGACTCACTGGGTTTCTGTTACAACAAAATCACTAAAACTCTATATGAATCGAGAAATCACTCAATCGTGCATGAACTCCAAGACTGTAAAAATCCTGTTGAAGGTGTTGTTTCAATTCCTCTCTAATTATAGATTAATAAGTTTCATTGAACTGTATAACTTATACAAAATTCGCTCTTGAATTTAGAAAAAAATGTCTACATTCATCTACTCATTCAAAGAATAAGTCATACTATAACAGGAAGGTCTCATTTATTGATATATATGTAAAGAAGTGCAAATCGAGTTTTGATATAAAATTTGTACTCCATATCATGTAATGCTATTTCAATCGATTATGACCTCAACTGAATCAAACTCTGTCTTCATTTACTCCAACGATTATATAATGATATATAATTCTATATATGCCAACACAGGATCATTAAAAGGATATCCCTAATAGGAGCTCTTGATAATGACAATCAGGCATCTCTCTATCCAAGGATAATTAATGCTTTGAAACGTTTTTGTGTACATGATGACAGTCATTCATAAAGTTGAATTTTGGAAAGAAAATGTGTTTTGGTGATTTTTTTAAAATTTATTTGTCACATGTACCACTATTTGTAATAATTTTGTTTTTGAATGCATATACAAATTAAAGGGATGTATATACAGAACATATTTCTTGTTTTTCATACAAAAAAAGTCCCTTTAAGATAGCAAAGGCCATTCATGTGTTACTTTTCAATGACCACTAAAATATTAATATAACAGAGAGATCATCGTCAGAAATCTAAAGCCTATATTCATAGGAAAAGTGACATCTTACAAATTTTTGACAAAATGCATGAAATAAAACCAAGATAGAGAGGAGATTCCTTACAGTAAAAAAAATCGGATTTTTCCCCCATTAGAAAAGAAAAAGTGGCCAAACAGACGGAGAAGATAACACGGCACCATAGAAACACAGGAAAGATAGATCAATGCCGTAAACCCACAGCCTATTGTACTACGATTATTGGTATCTTACGTAGCATGAAGGAGAAGATGTTACAGTAGTGGATTTCCGACGATTCTAGTATGAAGCAAATATGGGGGAACATCTCTTATAAGTCCACATTGCATACCGTGAATGATGCTAAATACACATGAATGTGATCTCACCAAACAAAGAACACGCTAACGTAAAACAGCCACACTGGTCCACGAAATTCCAGAGAATAGGATTCAAGGTCAGTTGATAAATGTCAAACACAAAAGCCTAAATCATATTCCAAAAACCACAATCGAAAGGCGTACGAATTTTGAAACAAAAATACAAAACAAACTTCCCCATGCGAAAATGAAAAAGGACAAACAGACGAAGACAATGGCACTTGTAAGCTACACAGAAACACGACGGACGACTTAACGTATGAACCAACGTCAGTGCAAGTCCGGAAGACTTTGTAGAATGTATTGTAGGTGGCGCTGTTAAAACGCTTCGTACTAATTATTTTCATGTATCACATGAATCATGTAACATAATAAATGCAAGACATAAATAGTATCAAAGCCGGAAAGACAAGAAAAGAAGCCCAAAGCCCATCCCAATTTCTGATAATACTCAAATAAACATCAAACCAAGACGACGAACATGCAAACAAAACAAACAAAAAATACAGTAAACCATAAAAGAAAATAGACCCATATACACTAGGATCAAGCAGGCATTTGAAGGCCATTTTCTAAGTTAAAAATACAAAAAAATCATGTACATATCATTTTGTAATTAAGAACATAAAAAGTACATCCACACACAGCCAATTGTGTCTCACATGAAATTCATGTGAAATGAGCATCATGTAAATTTCACATGAAAGTTCATGTAAAATTCATATAGATTTCATTTATAAATATAAATATAAATTTCACATAAGATTTATGTGAAAAATATTCCACATGAATTTCACATAAATTTCCTTCACATGAATTTTACATGAATTTTTCTAAGTGACCTTCACAGAAATGACAAATATGGATAATAACCATATCCCTGTATACAGCACAAAATCGATAAACTGTGAAAAATTTCATGTAAATTTCATGTTCGTGCTCGTTTCACATAAATTTCATGTGAACTTTCATGTAAAGTTCATGTATATTTCACATGAATTTCATATGAGGCACAATTGGCTGTGTACTTGAGCGTCAAACAAACAGACGTTAAAACAAGACATAGAGGCTATGCAAATATTCCAACAAAAACGTCTAAAGATCAGAAAAAAGACGACATATATAATACATATAAAATGAAGGAGACCAAATGTGCTTCGAGTGCCGACTTTGAAAGAATAATAATTCTCTGTATTTATAGCAAATAGTGCCACTATCAGGATTACGTGCGCAGAACTCTCCAATTTTCAAAAAAACATGGTAGTCTCATATTCCTTGTTGTAAATTTGATTTCTACAACGAATGCAAACAGGGTAAGTTAATTATATGAATATTCTGCAACGTGATTGGCTGTCATCATCACCAAACCAGACATACTTACCTGATCTGTACATCAAAATGCACATCAAGACAATCACCGAATTTGACAGGTTTCCATGGATCTGTTGCGACGGGTGTTGCATGCAGTCAGGAGACGCTGATTCTCCCCAGGCACCTGGTCTCACTTCGGAATGTTGTTCATTCCGGGGTTTGCAATCGTTCCGATGGGAATTCTCACGATTTGGCCTTGCCTTCTCGACTTTGAGACTGAATAATGGTTAGGTACTTCTTCGATGTTTATAGTTTACAATTAATGACTTCATGAAAAATGATACTATGGTATAAAGAAAGTAGCCTTTATTGTATTTCAAAAGAAAGGGGGATCTCCAACAAGATGTATAGGCTATCTGGATATATGGGATATAAATCCTTTTAAGGATAACTGGGTGAAAGTTTATCTTGCAATATATTTTTTTCATCACTCTGAAAAATTAGAATTGTTAAACGTCTTCAAATTCACTAGCATCATTTCAAAGCAGATAAATTTACAGCATGAACCAGACATGAACGTTGCAGGTATTAAACCCTCGTCAGTGATCCTCAATCTAAACAATAAATTATGGCCCCAAAATTGTGTAAATTATGTCCCAAATATACCGAAAGACGTAGCAAGATGATTGGGATATGATGCTATAGGACCCAGGTTTCATAAATTTGAAAAAATTTGTGAACAGAAATTTTGGAATGCGTTTGAAGAAACGACCAACCAATATTGATCGAACTTGGCTACATGTGCCCTCAGAGACTCCTGGTTCACCAGCAGTGACACTCACCAAGAGGTACACATGTTAAACGTCTTTAAATTCACTAGCATCATTTCAAAGCAGATAAATTTACAGCATGGTCTAGAAATGCACGTTTCGGGTATTAAACCCTCGTCTATTTGCATTTACACCAGACAACTGAAGATGCGATACTCTTCATTGTCATTCATAGATTGCTTGACTCGTAGGAAAATTCTACCAAAAACACAAATTAACAAGACCAATCAAAAGCCTTTCTGTTTATTTACGGGAAAAGAAACGAAATGAATGCGGAGAATTTAGGGGAAAACTTTAAGAACTTTCCATACAATTTTGTCTACGCACTGTCTTATCGGGGTTTTTTTTATCGATCATTAATTTCCTTGTTGCATTTAACAAATTGTCTTTGGTAAGAAACAAACAATCAACATGCGTGGTATATATTCTCAACGCAACAGCACAATCGACTGGCCGGTGAGAATCGTTTAGGCCACTGGAATCCCTCGTATAGAATCAAAGCGTTGTCATGAGGACATGTCTTTACTTTCGTGAAGTCGATAAAGGGCGAGGACATCAGAATGTTTGTGCTTTTCAACTGTTTATTTTTTGTTCATATTGCAGTAATGAATCAGATGAAAATCATTTCGGAACAACCTCGAACTTACTGACAGCATCTACAACTCTAGTAAGGTCAATTTCATGGAATCGACCAATGGATTTTGTACATAAAATGGAAAGGGCAAGTTCTTCCAAGCGATACCTTAACCCAAAGTACTACTGCTGCTGCAAGAAGAATGCAAAATTAATACCGGAATCTTAAGTTTTAAGGTATTAGATGTATTTGTAAATGGACGAAATCTTGTCCAAAATATTGAAATTATATGTATAAACTATTTCATATTTCTCTTCCTGGGCACCTAGTATCACTCCCATATCGGAAGTTCACTTCTTTTCATGCGGTGGAGGTTTTTGTTTATTTGCTTTGGATTTTCTAAATTATCGATTTTGTGCTGTATATAGGGATATGGTCATCATCCATATTTGTCATTTGTGCTGTATATAGGGATATGGTCATTATCCATATTTGTCATCTCTATCGCGTTTGATGTTGCACAACCTTTTGTACTATGACGGTAGGACTCGGAAAAAAATGATTCCTTTTTAAATAGGGGCATTTTAGGAGTTATATCCCCTTGTTAGATAACTCTTACAGGTACTATTTTTTTTAAACACGCATTGGTGAATACATTTCAATATATCATAATTATGTCGTAAGTTTAGAATTCCAAACTCAATAAAAGGATGAACCAATTATCCCTCATTATACATCTTATACCTAAATTCACTTCATAGGTAATGCATGTTCGTTGATAATATTATTAAAATTTTTCTTTCTCATTTTTCTTTCTCATTTTTCCCTGAATATCTTTCACGAGCTATTATTGGACATTTAGGTTTGCTCTAGGTTTAGAATAGTGACACTTAAATGCTTAAAGAATTCATCTTTCTAAACATCCAAGAGAAAAAAAAAAACCCAAAATAACTGCCAGAATTAAGAAGACGCGATAAAATTGTGCAAAAAAAAAAAAGAATGTAAATTACTTATTTAAGTGTCTAAAAAATTGATGAATAGGAGAGGAAATAGTAGCGTCGGTCGGTAAATTTGTTCAGTCATTTTGATAATGCAACATTACTTAAAAAGGTCGATCCTACAATCTGGTATCTCTACCATCATAACGATTACATAATATTGGCATATTTATGTCTAGAGTCAATTGATTTCAATTTAATCCTACACTATGGATGCCATATGGAGTGTTAGAAGCTTTATCATATTTAATTCCTTAATGCTTTTATTTTACACATTAGCAAGCAAGAATTATGGTGTTTTCGGTGAGGAAAGAATTAGATATTTTAAACGCGACTTTCAGATGGACAACTTGGTCGTGAAGGATTCTGCTGTACTGGACAATATTCCAAGCGGTGCATTTTGCGTAGCACATTGCTTTACAGATGCAAAATGTGAAAATGTTTTCTACAATACACTAACGAAGAAATGTGTTTTTGTTGCAAAGAATGCATTTGATGATCACATTCCCCATACAAACGAATGTGGATGGCTTTATCTCTATTCAGACGAATCACTACAAACTAATGTATCGGCTTTCTTCGAAACAGAGGAAAGACATTATAATAACGTCACTTCAACAACCATCTTATCTCAACCTTTTACAGAAGGAAGTCCACAAAATTATGCGACAGTTCAGCCATTCACAGAGGAAACACCACAAAGTAATGTGACGGTTGAACCAGTAATAGAGGGAACACCGCAAAGTAATATGACCGTTCAACCAGTAACAGAGGGAACAGAACAAAGAAATGCAACGATTCAACCAGTTTCAGAGGGAACACCACAAAGCGATGTGACGGTTCAACCAGTTACAGAGGAAACACCACAAAGTAATATGACGTTTCAACCAGTTACAGAGGGAATAGAACAAAGTAATGCGACGGTTCAACCAGTTACAGAGGGAACACTACAAAGCGATGTGACGGTTCAACCAGTTACAGAGGGAACACCGCAGAGTAGTGTGACGGTTCAACCAGTTGCAGAGGGAACACCGCAAAGTATTGTGACGGTTCAACCAGTTACAGAGGGAACACCACAAAGTAATGTGACGGTTCAACCAGTTACAGAGGGAACACCACAAAGTAATGTGACGGTTCAACCAGTTACAGAGGGAACACCGCAAAGTATTGTGACGGTTCAACCAGTTACAGAGGGAACACCACAAAGTAATGTGACGGTTCAACCAGTTACAGAGGGAACACCACAAAGTAATGTGACGGTTCAACCAGTTACAGAGGGATCACCACAGAATAATGTGACGGTTCAACCAGTTACAGAGGGAACACCACAGAATAATGTGACGGTTCAACAAGTTACAGAAGGAACACCGCAAAATAATGTGACCGTTCAACCAGTTACAGAGGGAACACCGCCCAGCAATGTGACGGTTCAACAAAATACGGAGGAAACAACACATATTAATGTCACGGTTAAGCCGGTTAAAGATGGAACAGAACCAAGTAATGGTGCGGTTCAACCAAATACAGAGGAAACAAAATCTACTTATCGATCGGTTCAACAAAATACAGAGGAAACAAAACCAACTGAAGGTTCTGTTCAACGTAATACAGAGGAAACAAAACCAACTGATGGTTCGGTTCAACGAAATACAGAGGGAGTATTTCAACCTGAAAATCCTTTACAAAGAGATTGGTTGAATGAAATTAATTTGCCTTGAAACTAAACTGAACTCTTTGAAATGAACTTGTCTAAAAATATTTAAGGTTACGAAAAAACAAAGTGTTTTAAAATTAAAACAGTGAATACCTTCCTTAAGGAAAACTTCATAAGTTATCAGGATATTATTTTAACCACTTATACGACCGTAGTTACAATGTTGTTAACAATATGATTATTGAATCTATCATTACAGAGAATTTAGAGAAATATGTGATGAAACAGAAATTGAATAAATTATCTTAAAAGAACCAATATTGAATATCTTTTATGTACAGCTCTGGATTCGCCAACGATTATCTTTGCCGAATCTAAATGGATGCTTGAATCGCCCAGTATTAAATTCACCCACTTGGTGTTTTCGTCCTTTCTTACATTCGCTCCATGACTTTGGGTAATGAGGGAGGAAAAATGGGATTGAACTTTTCCACAGACATATACTTGAAAATAAGAATGGTAAAATTTGATTAAAAAATAAATGGCTCACTGAACGTATCTGAACATGAAAGAAAAACCAAAGTGTCCAGATCCTCTCCCAAAGAATTGCCTTCAGGCCTTGTCAAACAGCACTTGCGCATGAATTACGCATAAACTGTTTCCAAAATTTGAAGAATACACGGGCTACGTAATACATATGCGATATGCGTAATTAATATATGTTATTCAACTCATTTCATTCATCGCTATTCGCAGCGAGTAGAGTCCAGGATGAGAATACGCGGACATACGCGAAGACGGGTTTGAGCTGCACACAATCTATGGACTTTTTGAATTTACGCGATTTATCTGTAATTAACGTAATTTTTACTCAGATCTTACGCAAGTCATATCATACGTGTATGTAAGCAAAGCATGCGAAATTTGCGATTTTCACAACCATTTCACGTATGTCTGCGTATGTTTAACGAACCTTTCACGCATAAAGCATTCATACATAGCAGATGCATCACTTATATCGTGTATACCGCTAAAACTTACGCATGTATAAAAACGGATAAAATACATTAGACTTGTAAACGATAGAACTACGCATGCTTCACGCAAGAAACGCGGATGGGGACAGGGTATATAAACCGCTCGATATCTGACCACTGCATCTACATCATGAGCCTGTTATAAAAAAATGTTAAGCCACTCGTCTTTGAACTGTGTGTATGTAAATTGCTTCTGTATTTGTTGCCAAACTTACTTTACAAAGTATTCATCGTCAGCAGTATTCAATAGTTTGTAAAGAAATACAGCGGAGTGGTACAGACGTTGCATACGCGATACACATACCAAGCGGAGTATGCAAGGAATCAGGGCAATCCATACGTGATAGAGCTACATGTACTAGTATTCATACAAGACATTTTTCACCGTGACAAACTTTGCACTTCGAACTTCGTACTTCCCACTTCGAACACTGTAGCATCATATCCCACACATCCTGTTACGTCTTTCGGTAAGCGTTTTCGACATAGGAACTTTCATACTTTTTGGGCATATTACATTGTTTAGATTTGAGGATCACTGAAGAGGGTTGAGTACATGTCTGGTCCATGTTGCCAATTTATCTGTTCTTAAATGATGCTATTCAATTTGAAGACGTTTACATTGAAGAATCAGTGGCGTAGCTGCCGTTCACGTATAAACTCGATCATAAGCGGAGTCATCTATATTTTGATTAGTATACGCAATGAAATTGGTATATTGGACTTCCTGTATTCTATCATAATTAATGTGCGAAGTTCGAAGTGCGAAGTGCGAAGTTCGTAACATTGAAAAATGTCTATTGAGAACAAGTTGTGCTATAGCAGGAGGATTTCATTCATCAATGATACTGATTTAGCAGAAAGGTGCTGCATATCTAGAAGTGATATTGAAACTACGAATTTTACGTTATACTATTTACTAAGTAAATTGAATATAACGGAAAACCACTGTTTACCTTCATTTTTGTCTACGTTTTCATGATGTATAAATCTTGTTGGATGATGTATTCATATGTCAACACAGGATTATACAAAAACAATCTGTGCAAGTGACGACTGTCATGAATACGATTTGTGGATTACACCAAAAAGTATGAAAGAAAATGATAGAGTTTCGATGATCTTAACATTCATTTATTTGTCGCTTATGTACAAAAGAAAGGAGGGGATCTCTAACAAGACTCGGTTGCAGCACCAACAGCAAAACATCGAAACATCCAATGTGAAAAAAACAAAGAAGGCACACACAAAAAGATACACAAAAGGGACCAGGAGCAGCAGACTCACCAAAACACCAAAGTTTAACACAAAAGACCACATATAAACCAACGAGACCGATGGGCAGTCGGTTCCTACATAATTAGAACGGTCATACTCTGCGTAAGTATCAAATGGTGTTGCCGTCCATATTACATGTACACAAATGAGTTAAAGAAGATCCAGACGATAATCTCAACAGCACTCACAATAGAGCACAAACTTGAGCATCGACGGACGCCTAGCTGGCTAGAGTGGGACCAGGTGCCCGGGAGGGGTAAGCATCCCACAAGTACTACGAACCCATTGTTTTCCCTACGAGTAAGTCGAAGTAAATTCTTAATCTCACCTGTCGTAAGGTTCAACATCTGGAAGAATCCAATTTCAAACATCTCTTTCTAATAAAAAATTCATTTATTGATATTTTCTGCAAGTGTTAGAAATTTCCAATCGGCCGCATATATACAAGGCACATCGTTTTGCATGCGAATTGTGCATTTATACTGCCATGAACAAAGTGTAACGCTTTTTATGAAGTTTGAACTTTTATTTGGACTTCTGTTATTGTTTTCAAAATGACTATTTATTACATAAGGCGAATAACACAAATTACCTGACGGTCAATAGGCCAACAGATAACTCCGAAATGGCTACTATATCCAAATATAATGTGGAAATTTTCGCGTACGATAATTTTGCGTATTGTGCGAACTAATGGACTTCGCGAAAATTCCCCTGCGCGAAAATAACCCTGCTTATACAGTCTTACAATGTAAAACATATTTACAAATGTATATCGCTAATATTCCCTTCTAGCGTAATGTCTTGATGTCATAACCACGAAATTTTCCCCAGCGAAATTTGCTACGTTTACAGTATGGCTAAATTAGGGAAATAATGTTTGTAATTTTATCAATTGGAAGAGTACATGTAAGTATTTTCTGCAAATATCGATCTTCACATAGTTCGTTCAGTGCTATCAATGTTTAATATGACTGCTGTTCTCTATTATCCAAAATCATCTTTCTTGTCTCTGTTTGTCTTATTTTGTTTCAATCTGTTTGTTTTGATTCGTGTCATTTCAATTTGTTTCGTTTCTTTGTGTTCCGTCTCGATTTGTTTCGTTTCCGTTATATTGTTCCGTTTCGTTTCATTTGTCACGTTTCGCACTTTACACATGGACTCTATTTAAATGTCAATATTGGAATATAAAACTAGGGACGATACGTGCATGTCTGGTCCATGCTGTAAATTGATCTGTTCTTAAATGATGCTATCAAATTTGAAGACGTTTAACATTCAAGTGATTCATATTAAATTCCAACCAACGGATGCTTTTTGTCGTTTGAGCGTATCCACTTTAAGTTATAGTACGGACAGGTGTAAATCTTACCATATTGGATACAGTACTGATCCTTGGTGTTATTCCTTAGCTCGGAAACTCGCTTACCCGTGTAACTTGGCGTCAAAAGCAGAATATCACACTGAGACAAAAATACAAAGTCTAAAATGCTTTTCTTTAAACCGGAGTAAGTCATATCGTCCATTGTGTGGTCAATATGAATAATATGTCCTGGTATTTCAATGGATCTTTTATATCTGGTGCGTGCTGAAGACAGTATCTCCAATGAATCACTCGCAATGTAAATCACAACGAGACCTCTGGGAAATCGGAATAGTGGGAGGGTTGTGCGCACGTAAACCAGGATAACCACGCCGTCTGCTTACGTGGCAGATGGCCGTCCCAAGTCGGCACCGGTTGCCCATTGGTCTCGTTGGTTTATGTGTAGTCTTTTATGTTTCATATTTTTATGGTGTGAGTTGGTGTTCCTTGTCCCTTTTGCGTCTCTTTCTGTGGGTGTCTGTTCTGTGTATTTACATGGGTGTTTTGGGATTTTGCTGTGGGTGCTGCAACCTAGTGTTGTTGGAGATCCCCTCCTTTCTCTCACAAATCCCTCCTTGTCATACGAAGACAGAAATTGCCAGACCGAGATTAAATTTCCTGAATCTCTAAAATTTGCGCTTTTACCAACCCTCAAATGTGCGCTTACCGTTTTATTGTTCTTTACATAAGTTGATCTGAACGTGTGTATTTCGTTGACAATACTTGAGTCGTACACAAAGAGCGTGTGAAAGATTTCTCTGAAATTCTGCCTCAGTCTTTTAAAGGCCGACGGGGGACTTTATAAGGGGACAGGTAAATTTTCTGTCATTTCCTCACTGACCGCTATAGGGTTTACATGTCTTATTGGTATCTTATTGGTTCCTTTTAATCCTTTTACCCCTATCAATTTTTGATTGACAGCATAAAACAGATGAGACTCGGATATCTCATTAACATTACAAAGGATTACCTGTCGGTTTGTCTTTGGTGTAACACGCCGCTCGCAGACGGCGTTGTCTTCAAAGACGGTATGCCACTCCTATCAAGCTTATGTCACTCAGGTAAACCTATTAACAACCGGGTAGTTCCCAACGTCGGCCTTTAAGTCTCTTATTAGTGTGTAAATAAATCACTCTCTCACTCAGGTACTGCACAAAATCAATGTCTACTCTAGAGGTCCCTATCATTCCGCGTAAGAAACAACTTGACAAGTTCCGTAAGGAGTCTCAATCTAAGGTCCAGTTGTACAAAGTGGATGGTCTTCGAAATCTCGTTACACCACATCTTGTGGTATCTTTAACTCTGAATAGTCTTCCTGTTTGCTTTGCGATGGAATATGCTGTAGCGATTTCCTGCGATCTATCTGCCAGCCCGACCCCTCCCCCCAAAAAAAATTCTTGCATGTGTATATCATGTAACCTTGTACAGCTGTTTCTGCATGAGGGTCTGTCGAGAGATTCTTTTTCAGATGAACTGTCATATTACACTGTTGTTGGTCTAAATCACCCAAATCTGTTTCTTAGGTAACAGGTTTTTGCTTGTTACTTTCAATTGAATAGTAGTACGATGGACGCATTTGCAGAAAATTTATTGGCCATGGCGCTACCAAATATTACGTCTTTGAATTCATAGCATCATTTAAGAACAGAAAAATGTTCAGCATGAACCAGACAAGCACGTTTCGGGTACTCAACCCACGTCAGTGATCCTCAATCCAAATATTGAGATATTACCAAAGATTGGAAAGTAATGTCCAAATAATACCGAATGAAGTAGAAGGATGGGTTGGATATGATGCTACAGGATCGACCGTTCAGAATCCCGAGAAAGGTTCTCAAAAGAAATGCGTTTAAATGAGTTAAATTTAGGAGATCCTGACGATAATCTCAACAGCACTCACAAAAGTGCACGCAACAGAGCATCGACGGACCCCTAGCAAGCTAGAGGAGGGACCAGGTGCCCGGGAGAAGTAAGCATCCCCTGTTTGGCTAGCCGCACCCGCCGTCGATGTTCATGCACGAAAATGAACACATTATATAAAATACATGCACTGTCTGATGTGATGTCTATATAGAAAATGCTATGGCGACAATGTCAGGCAAAAATATTCGCGGGGAATTTTTTTACATGTGCCAAGTGTACATGTAAATAATGTCGAAGGGTTGGCTACATGTGCCAAGTGTACATGTAAATTATGTAAAGAAGCGATCAATCAAAGTTGATCGGACTTGGCTACATGTGCCCTCGGGGACTCCTGGTCCTGACACTTACCAAAACATTTAGTGGTAAAAATGTTACGTCTTCAAATTAATAGCATCATTTAAGAACAGATAAATTTGCAGCTTAGACTAGACACGACGTTTAGGGGTCTTAATCATCGTCGTCAGAAGAGGACCAAAATAAAGTTGTTGTAATATATAGATATCACAAAAATATATTCGAGCTATGATCCTCGGATTATTGCTGGGAACTTACAATTTCATTAACATCGTTGGACTGCTGCAAGAGACTGTTTTCTGTCGATCAGAAAAGAAGGAGGGGATTAAGAGACAATGGAAATACAAACACAAAAAAGACTTCGTATCAAATGAAAGGGAATGATCTCCAGCATGACCACCCTGCACTCACCCAGCGAAACAAACCCACAAGAAAATGACAAATAAATGACAGGAATACAAAACTACAAATCGCAAAAAAGACACAACAGTCACTAGAACATCATACAAAACAATCGTAACCGACGTACAGAAACATCAAACATTGATGACAACACATAAAAGGAAGAAGACCAATATGCATCCAGGTCCGACTTAAGACGGCCATCTGCTATTAGCAAATGGTGTGGTTATCCGGATTACGTGTGCACAAATCTCCCACTTATCCGGATACACAGAGGTCTCCATAGACGCACAATAGTTGTAAAAACATAAAACTTCAAAGTACTTTTTGCGGAAACATGAAGGACAACATAAACAAAGGAAGGAGACCAAATCTGCTACAAAAGCCCACTTTTTAAGAACATTCTTTGTATTTATAGCAAATAGTGCCACTTTCCGGATTACGCGCACACAACCCTCTAATTTATCCAAATACACGGAGGTCTCCAGTTCCTCGTTGTAAATTTGATTTCTGCAACGGATGCAAACGGGGCAAGTTAATTATATGAAATATTTTACAATTCATGACCATCTGAAATTTTTAAAACGTGTGTCCTGTAGCATGATAAATATTGATAATGACCATATCCCTGTATACAGCACAAAATCGATCATTCAGAAAATCAGATATGGGAGTGAGACCAGGTACCCAGGAAGAGTAAACATCTCCAACCCATCCAGCCACGTCTTTGGTAAATTTTTGGACATTATAATATTTACACTTTTGGCCATATTGCATTGTTTATATTGAGGATCACTAACGAGGGTTAAGTACCCGAAACGTGCATGTCTGGTCCATGCTGAAATTGTATCTGTTCTTAAATGATGCTATTGAATTTGGAGACGTTAAACATCCAAAGCACCTTACTAAGTACACCAAGATACGCAAAAGATACATACGACATTAGAAACATGAATCAAAAATTAATACCAGAGGGCGCCATTGAAATGAATTTTGGCGGCTTATGAAAAGCACTTTGACTAAAAGCATCACTGATGAGTATTTGATATCCGAAACAAATGTCAGTTGCATGAAAATTGGTTTGAAATTTCCTTCAAGAAGGTATGGAGTTGGAACACTTCAGTATTATTGATATAAATACTTATTTCTTGTTGCAGTGATGAGCAGTTAAAATCGTTCCCCGTGACTGTATGTTTGTTAAGTGTATTAATTACTTCTTTCCAGCTCTGCCGCTATAATTAATGACCCTTAATTGATTTGACATCATAGATAACAATTTGCTATTTCGGAGACTAATCATTTAATTCATTCAAAATATCATCGAAATTTAAAAGGAGGTTACTCTCTTAGCACCATCCCTCCAATGCTATTTTGAATGAAGATTTTATTTTGACATGCTACTGAATCGACCCTACAGGAAATTTGGAGCCGTGCACTCTCTGTTAAATACATGTACAAATTGAAATCCAAACAATAAAACCAGAGGACGCCACTGAAATGAATTTTGGCGGTTTATTAAAAGCACTTTGACTGGAAGCATCACTGATGAGGATATGATATGAGAAATATCAGAAATACGTGTCTGTTGCATGGAAATTGGTTTGAAATTTTCTTCAAGTCAAGGAATATAGTTGGAAAAATTCCGTATTATTGATATATCATTTTCTTATGTCGCGTTTTTCTTTTTCTTTGAATTTCTTTTTAGAGCTAGTATTGAACGTTTTGGTTTTCTCCATTTTATCTTAGAGTTGTAGCACTAAAATGCTAAACGGAATTCATCGATTTAAACATCAAAGAGAAAATAAATTAATTGCTAGAAATAAGGAGACGCCATAAGATTTTCAAAACATTGAATGTAAATTGCTTATTGTAAGTGTTTGAGAAAAAAATTAACTGGAGATAATATATATAGAAACGTTAGTTGGCAAATTTGTTCATTCATTTTGATAATGCAAATTTATTTTAAAAGTTAGATCAACTAGCTGTTGTTTTTAAAGTCATAAAGATTACATAATATTAACATATTGTAGTCCTACATTATGGATGCCATATGGAATGTTTGAAGTTCCGTCATATTTAATTCCTTAATGTTTTTGTTTTACACATTAGCAAGCAAGCATTATGGTGTCTTCGGTAGGAAAAGTATGAAATATTTTAAATGCGACTTTCAGATAAACATGGTTGCGAGGGATTTTGCCATGTTGGACCAGGTTCAAAGCGGTAGTCGTAGCACATTGCTTTACAGATGCACAATGTGAAAATGGTTTCTATAACACAATGACTACGAAATATGATTTGTTACAAAGGATACATATAATGTTCAAATGTCCAATACAAACGAAAACGGATGGTTATACCACTATTCAGACTAATCACTTCAAACTGATGAATCGGCTATCTTCGGTACAGAGGAAACACAAGATTATAACGTCAAATCAATAACGATGTCTTTTCAATTTTATACAGAGGGAATTTCATAAAATAATGTGATGGTGTAGCTAGTTACAGATGGAAATCGCAGAATGATGTGACGGTTCAACAAAAATTAGCACAAAATAGTGTGACGATTCAACCAATAACAAAGGAAATAGCACTAAATAATGTGACCGTTCAACCAGTAATACAGGATATAGCACAAAGTAATATGCCGATTTAACCGATCACAGAGGGAACAACACAAAGTAACACGATCGATGGTCCAATCAGCCACAGAGGGAATATGTTCAGAGCGGAAACCACAAAATAATGTGACGGTTCAAAAACTTACAGAGGGAACACCACAAAGTAATGTGACGGTTCAACCAGTTACAGAGGGAAAGCTACAAATTCAAGTGACGGTTCAACCAGCTACTGAGGTAATGCTACAAATGAATGTGACGGTTCAACAAGCTACTGAGGGAATGCTGCAAATTAATATGACGTATCAACCAGCTACTGAGGGAACGCAATATATAGTTATATGACGGTCCAACCAGTTACAGAGGAAACGCCACAAAATAATATGACAGTTCAACTAGATACAGAGGGAAAATCACAAACTTATGTGGCGGTTCAACAAAGTGAAGGCGGAACAGAACAAAAAAAAAATGGATCAACCATTTACAGATTAAACACACCAAAGTAATGTGACGGTTAAATCAGTTAGAGATGGACCACCCTTAAGAAATGAGATAATCGAAACAGGTAATAAAGGAACATCGCAAAGAAAAGCAAACACAACTAAAAAAATGTGACGGTTCAACAAAATTAGGAGGTAACACAACGGTATGATGTGACGGTACAACAACATGTAGACGGAATACAAGAAAATTATGTCACGGTTTAACAAAATGTAGACGAAATACAAGAAAATAATGTCACGGTTTAACAAAATGTAGACGGAATACAAGAAATTAATGTGACGGTTCACAAAATGTAAACGGAATACAAGAAATTAATGTGACGGTTCACAAAATGTAAACGGAAAGCAACGAAACAATGTGACGGTTCACAAAATGTATACGGAATACAACGAAACGATGTGACGGTTCAACCAAATGAAGAAGTAACATAACAATATAATGTGAAATGTAAAAGGAATACAACAAAATAATGTCACGGTTAAACAAACTGAAGAGGGAACACAACAAAATAACGTTATGTTTTTTTCAAAATGAGACGGAACAGAACAAAATAATGTTACGGTACAACTGTTACAAAAGATAGTGGGAATACAACAAAACAATGTAACGCATCAACAACATGAAGAGGGTACACAAGAAAATAACGTTATTGTTCAACGAGATAAAGACGGAACACAACAACATTATAAAACGGTTCAGTAAAATGTACAATGACAAATATGGATAATTACCATATCCCTGTATACAGCATAAAATCGATAATTCAGAAAATCAGAAACCGAAGGCATATAAAATCAGGATAAAACAGGAACCAAAGCAAACAAACAAAAACCTCCACCATATGAAAAGAAGCGAAGAGAGTCTCTCCAAATTGTATCGATTACACCTAAATTCAGATGAAGCACAATCCAGAATATCGGTTAGCCCAAATACAGAGGGAATTCTCCAAATAAACGGATCAGGTATGTTTTGTAATGTATAATATTATTCAACAAACGTGAATTATGAGTGAGTTTTCACATCATTTTTGAACTGAAATCAGAGTGAGGAAATCTCATGCTATTTCCGACTTCAATCATCCAGTAATTGAAAACAAGATATTCTTGGGAGACTGACCTACAAACAATTGATAAAAAATAAGAGAAGAAGCCGGAACCGGAAAAATAGACAGGTTGTGCGCACGTCATCCAGGAAAACTACACCATCTGTTACTAACGTGGCTGATGGCCGTCCTAAGTCGGTATACCGATTGCCCATGGATCTCGTTCGTTTATGCGTTGTCTTTTATGTTCGATGTTTGATGTCTCGTTTGTTGTTCCTCGTCTCTTGCTGTATGTGTCTGTGTTTTCACTTGGGGTGTTTGGTGTTAGCTGTTGGTGCTGTATGTGTCTGTGTCACTTGGGGTGTTTGGTGTTAGCTGTTGGTGCTGTATGTGTCTGTGTCACTTGGGGTGTTTGGTGTGTGTGTCTGTGTCACGTGGGGTGTTTGGTGTGTGTGTCTGTGTCACGTGGGGTGTTTTGGTGTGTAGCTGTTGGTGCTGTATGTGTCTGTGTCACTTGGGGTGTTTGGTGTGTAGCTGTTGGTGCTGTATGTGTCTGTGTCACTTGGGGTGTTTGGTGTGTAGCTGTTGGTGCTGTATGTGTCTGTGTCACGTGGGGTGTTTGGTGTGTAGCTGTTGGTGCTGTATGTGTCTGTGTCACGTGGGGTGTTTGGTGTGTAGCTGTTGGTGCTGTATGTGTCTGTGTCACTTGGGGTGTTTGGTGTGAAGCTGTTGGTGCTGTATGTGTCTGTGTCACTTGGGGTGTTTAGTGTGTTGCTGTATGTGTCTGTGTCACTTGGGGTGTTTGGTGTGTTGCTGTATGTGTCTGTGTCACTTGGGGTGTTTGGTGTGTTGCTGTTGGTGCTGTATGTGTCTGTGTCACTTGGGGTGTTTGGTGTGTAGCTGTTGGTGCTGTATGTGTCTGTGTCACTTGGGATGTTTGGTGTGTTGCTGTTGGTGCTGTATGTGTCACTTGGGATGTTTGGTGTGTTGCTGTTGGTGCTGTATGTGTCTGTGTCACTTGGTGTGTTTGGTGTGTAGCTGTTGGTGCTGTATGTGTCTGTGTCACTTGGGGTGTTTGGTGTGTAGCTGTTGGTGCTGTATGTGTCTGTGTCACGTGGGGTGTTTGGTGTGAAGCTGTTGGTGATGTATGTGTCTGTGTCACTTGGGGTGTTTGGTGTGTAGCTGTTGGTGCTGTATGTGTCTGTGTCACTTGGGGTGTTTGGTGTGAAGCTGTTGGTGCTGTATGTGTCTGTGTCACTTGGTGTGTTGTTGCTGTATGTGTCTGTGTCACTTGGGGTGTTTGGTGTGTTGCTGTTGGTGCTGTATGTGTCTGTGTCACTTGGGGTGTTAGGTGTGTTGTTGTATGTGTCTGTGTCACTTGGGGTGTTTGGTGTGTTGTTGTTGGTGCTGTATGTGTCTGTGTCACTTGGGGTGTTTGGTGTGTGTGTCTGTGTCATTTGGGGTGTTTGGTGTGTAGCTGTATGTGTCTGTGTCACTTGGGGTTGTTGTGTGTGATGTTGTTGGTGCTGTATGTGTCTGTGTCACTTGGGGTGTTTGGTGTGTAGCTGTATGTGTCTGTGTCACTTGGGGTGTTTGGTGTGTAGCTGTTGGTGCTGTATGTGTCTGTGTCACTTGGGGTGTTTGGTGTGTAGTTGTTGGTGCTGTATGTGTCTGTGTCACTTGGGGTGTTTGGTGTGTAGCTGTATGTGTCTGTGTCACTTGGAGTGTTTGGTGTGTTGCTGTATGTGTCTGTGTCACTTGGGGTGTTTGGTGTGTAGTTGTTGGTGCTGTATGTGTCTGTGTCACTTGGGGTGTTTGGTGTGTAGCTGTATGTGTCTGTGTCACTTGGGGTGTTTGGTGTGTAGCTGTATGTGTCTGTGTCACTTGGGGTGTTTGGTGTGTTGCTGTATGTGTCTGTGTCACTTGTGGTGTTTGGTGTGTTGTTGTTGGTGCTGTATGTGTCTGTGTCACTTGGGGTGTTTGGTGTGTAGCTGTATGTGTCTGTGTCACTTGGTGTGTTGTTGTTGGTGCTGTATGTGTCTGTGTCACTTGGGGTGTTTGGTGTGTAGCTGTATGTGTCTGTGTCACTTGGGGTGTTTGGTGTGTTGTTGTTGGTGCTGTATGTGTCTGTGTCACTTGGGGTGTTTGGTGTGTTGTTGTTGGTGCTGTATGTGTCTGTGTCACTTGGGGTGTTTGGTGTGTTGCTGTATGTGTCTGTGTCACTTGGTGTGTTGTTGTTGGTGCTGTATGTGTCTGTGTCACTTGGGGTGTTTGGTGTGTTGCTGTATGTGTCTGTGTCACTTGGGGTGTTTGGTGTGTTGCTGTATGTGTCTGTGTCACTTGGGGTGTTTGGTGTGTTGCTGTTGTTGCTGTGTGTGTCTGTGTCACTTGGGGTGTTTGGTGTGTTGCTGTTGGTGCTGTATGTGTCTGTGTCACTTGGAGTGTTTGGTGTGTAGCTGTTGGTGCTGTATGTGTCTGTGTCACTTGGGGTGTTTGGTGTGTTGTTGTTGCTGTAACCGAGTCTTGTTGGAGATCCCCTCCTTTCTTAATAATGATTATGATTGTCGATTACATATTTATAAATGTTCTATTACAAAAAGTCATGGTAATAAGTCTAAAAAGCTAATCGATTCGTGCCGAACATATCCTCTGTTTCCATTTACAAATTCATTGTCCATATTTGTCAATATAAAAAACATCTATCTAAGGTCAACACAAAATTAGGTTTCCGCGGTTTCAATGTCATATATATGGCTTAAAACAAATATCTGCATTTCACTATGGCTATTTTCATCTTTTTTTTTTAGAAACTGCTTTTAGAAAACTACAATAAGACTATAAACATGTGTGCAACCCCTTTAGAGTTGTTTTAGCAGGAATGAATCTGTCCTTAACGAAGTGTACCGTACGTGGGTTTTAATAGCCATTCTCTTTGAGGACCAAAATCGAGGTGCGCTGCATGTCATGTGTTTTTATGATTTTCAGTATAATGGGTATATAATAAGTACTGACGATGAAAATAATACTTTTCGGTAAATGTGTAAATGGTTGCCATGGTAACGAGGTCACTCTATTTAAAGCATAAATTATTTGGTTCTTACAGAGAATTGCTGTTTAAAGGTGATATCACACGTTTCATGTTATACAACAATTTTTCCCAGAAAAAAAACACAATTCTGCATGATTTCCTAATATAATTCAGAAGTAAGAGACAATATAAGGAGGTCACCATCCAAATGTTGAGATTTTGAAACTGATCAGATTTTAAGCCATCAATTGATTGTAATGGAAGTGTTGATTTCTTGGCTATAATTTTTATCAGCCCAAGATTTTCAAAAGAAACATCACACATGATTCCCTCATCATATTGCGTACATTGTTATAGATTTACCAGGTCATATTTTGCAAAATCTGACTGACTGTGTAAATCACCATGTAAAAAAATTAAAAATACAATAAGAGTTATCTTTCTTTACTATATGACCAAAGACAAAGGAATAAATTTTTTTAAATTTTCATAATAGACAATTATTTCAATATATAAATAAATAAAGCCGAATACAGATTTTGTGTATTAAATAATGCGACAGTATGTGCACAAATGTGATTATAAATATTACCATATGGGGAATATATATTACAAGTTTCACTTTACATGAATAAAGATAACTTTTGTAAATATCACAGCAACATTCCAGCAATTACAATAATTACAATAATTGTGATTGTAATTTATATGTCGAATTTTTGTGTAATGATATGAACATATGAATATGGATACATTCATATGAAAAGTGTGAAAGATAAAATTTATCATCATTCAAACACTTCTCAAACACATGATAGATATAATTATTTCTAAGTAGATATGACATATGTATGTAGGTAAAAAAAAGTCATAACAAAATTTCAAATAAGTTCAAAGTGAGCTGTAATTCCATAAACAATTCAAAAATAGTTGGTCACTCTAGGCATACAATTGCCATGATTCCTTTGCAAAGAAAAAAATCAAACATAGGTGCCTACATTCAAACCTGGATTCCCCCCCCACGATCAGTTACGAACCACGATCCCCTCGCATGAAAGACGAGGGCTCTACCTCTAAGCTACTGGATGGACATGCCAATTATGTGATTATTACAAGGACAGAACATCAAAACATTTCAGTTACGAAAATAAGAAATCTTCAGCGTTGAGATTTCTTGAAAATTCTCGTCTAAGGGAGGCTACTGAAAAACGTGTGATATTCGTTAAAAATACTACGTTTTAAACATCTACATATTATATGCATAAATCATCTCTCGAAGATAAGATTAATCGACGTAATTATTCTCGTTGGTTTATATGTGGTCTTTTGTGTTTCATGTTTCTATGGTGTGAGTTGGTGTTCCTTGTCCCTGTTGCGTCTCTTTCTGTGGATGTCTGCTCTGTGATTTTACATTGGGTGCTTTGGTGTTTTGCTCTTGGTGCTGTAACCGAGTGTTGTTGGAGATCCCCTCCTTCCTTTTCTACAGGGAAAATGTGAATGGTATAGCTGGCATACATACTCTATTGGGAATTCACTTTTGTTCCTTTGGAGAATGTATCAATTTTGTTCTTTTGATGAGTTTGTATTTCTCCTGATTTCGCAACCCTGTTGATTGTGTACTTTGAAAGCTCATTAAGATTTCGTGTTTGACTTCCATTTTCACTTTCACTTTCACCCATTAACATACATAGACATTGATTAAGCAACATAAAATACGTTAAGCGTCTTGAAAGTCAAAAGCATCATTTTAGAACAGATAAAATTTCAGCGTGGACCAGACATGCAGGTTTCGGGCACAAAACCTTGTCAGTGATCCTCTATCTAAACAATGTACTGTAACCGACCTTTTATTAGCGAGGACTTTGTTTTCGCGTAATTTCGCGAGTTTGATAAAACGCGAAAATAAAGTCCTCGCTAATGAAAAGTCCGTCCAAAAGAGAAAAGTAGATCAAACTTGACAAAATTCAAAAAAATCTTATCTTCCCTTTTTATTGGAATTAATTACCCAAATTAGCCAACGGACGATCATACACGTCAATGTTAGGAATGTTTAAATTACAAACATAGCAATTAATTAATTAACCTTAATTACCCAGACAAACAATATACAAAGTAACTGTAAAATCTTAAAGAGGAAATAATCATTGCTCATTTCTTAATATTTTAAATCATCAAGTTTTCAATAAATTTCAATATAAGGGACGAAAAAGGAAACAAATGTTGTGTTAATAAGATTAATAAGCAAAGATATGACGAAACTAAACGTCTAATTTCAGCTTCTCAGCCATTGATAGAGGATGATAAGGAAATGAAATGTACATATTCAGAAAAAAGGAACTAATCAAAAGAAATCAGCTGATTAGCTCGCGAAATTAAAGTCACGCAAATGAGACTGTCGTCAAATTGTCCCGAAAATAAAGTCATGTGAATATAAAGTCGTTTACAGTAATATGGCCAAAGAATGTGAAAGTTATTAATTCCAAAAATGTACCAAAAGACATTGCAGGATAGGTGGGATATGAAAGGAACATTTCTCCAACAGTACTTACTACTTGCGTGACAGATCGCCGTCCTAAGTCGGCACCGGTTACCCAATGGTCTCGTTGGTTTATATGTGGTCTTTTGTGTTTCATGTTTCTAAGGTGTAATTTGGTGTTCCTTGTCCCTATTACGTCTATAAATGTGGATATCTGCTTTGTGTTTTTGTATTGAGTGTTGTTGGAGATCCCCTCCTTTCTTAGTAATAAAGAATTGAAATAATTATATTTTCCATTGTAAAAATGTTAGTGCACCAAAAGTATGTCTTGTCAGTGATGCTGAATTTGGCACCTGCCAATCTATAGCCTTTGAATAATCCCTTTTCAAACTTTGCTTCGTAGCATTTGCTTTAGTGAAGCGATGGTAAATTGAAGAATTGATTCTCTTATATTAATGTTCAGAAAGCTCTTGTGTTAACATTCGAAGTTTAGCCAGTTTTTTAAATGTATACTCGGATTGATCGATGAGTTGTTAATGCATGACAAATATGGATAATGACCATATCCCTGTCTACAGTACAAAATCGATAATTCAGAAAATCAGAAACCGAAGGCATACAAAATCAGGATAAAACAGGAACCAAAGCAAACAAAAACAAAAATCTCCACCATATGAAAAGAAGCGAACTCCCGATGTGAGAGTGAGACCAGGTACCCAGGAAGAGTAAGCATCTCCTGCTTGCATGCAACACCCGTCGCTTCAATTCGGTAGAACTGTCACATCCGGTTACTTCCATTTTGGAAGATATAGAGTACAATCTTTGGTTGGATGGTTCAAATGGTCTATGACAGAATATCATCCACCATTCTGGATAGTGGGACATCATAGTGTATGACGAGTTCCTCATATCGACCGTAGAACTTCCTCAGTGACGATGTTAGTCGGTCACAAACATATCCCTGACTGAGAAGCTTATCTGAAAGACGCCTAGCTCTCAGAACAAAATCCGTATATTTGGTACTTGCTCTGGCATAGCGTATCAACTGAGATATGAACACGCCATAAGCAGGCGATGAAGGGATGTTGCTACTCAGAAAAGGAAAGTTCGTAATGCTGAAATTGAAGTCGTCACGTTTGTCATAGAGTGAGGTGTTCATGTGACCATCAGTGTCGTAGGACAACATTATGTTCAAATAGGATGCTGAATTATTTGTCTCTGTAGTTTCTTTGACTTCAAGCTCCGAAGGATAGATACTGCTCAGGTAATCCGCGAATTTTGGATTATTGATGGACAACACATCGTCTATGTATCTGTAAGTGAAGTTGAAGTCAGAAGCTAAGTATCTTTTCCCTTCAGAGACCAAAGATTGAATGAATTCAGCTTCGTACGAGTAAAGGAAAATGTCGGCAAGGAGTGGGGCAAAATTGGTCCCCATTGGAATTCCGACAATTTGCTGGAAGACCTTTCCTCCAAACACCACAAAAATGTTGTCGATCAGAAAGTTTAACATCTGAATAATGTCTGTTTCAGTGTACTTATTTTCAGAATCTGACTTTTCTTTTACAAAGTAGGTTTTGTCATAGTTAACAACAATAAATTTGTATTTGCGATTACCGTTCTTACTTGTAAACGCATTACTTATAATTTTTGCGAGTCTTTCTTTCAATTTAGAATGTGGAATTGTAGTGTAAAGTGTCGAAAAATCAAAGGCTTTGATCGAATGGACTCTACTAAAATGAGTGGATTTCAGATGTTCTAAAAGTTCCTTCGAATTCTTTAAAATCCACATCTGGTTGATACCACTGCGAGAATATACTGTCGAACAATATTTTTGTAGCCCAGATTTGATTTCAGATAAAACTTTGGTGAGTAAGATCGATACATATTCGGAATCACTGAAGTCTTTATTTTATTGTGTAGAATAACGTATTTGTTCAGTAAAAGTATAAACTCTTTTTATGGTGCAATATCGATCTCACATACAGAAAAAAACTTCAATGAACATGGTGTGTCATTCCATTTCTTTTTTTCATACAAAAAACACATGCAATCCTCCACTCCATATTCATCATTTGGTTCATAAATGTTCCAGTTAGTATATGAGAAATGGTGATTGCTTCCTGACCATATCCACTCTCCTTCTTGTTTCTTATCCGTCCCTCCCATCCAAAAGCACCAATCTGTAACATACAATGAGTTATATTTCTTTTTCTTTTTTATATTTCTATTCGCATCCTCGTTATCATTCATCTTTCAGCGGGAATACTCGAGCATTTTACACTGTGTAATTTCTTCCAATAAAAGAACGTACCCTTATACTCCCCGAATGCAACAGATGTAAATAACCATCTACATCATGTACATGTATACCCCAGGAGAGTCAAGGTTGAAAAAAGCAAATATCAATTTACTTTTATTTCTAAACATGTCACCTGACGAATGATAAATCTCTTGTTAAGATGTGGTTCATTTGAAATAAACTTAACAATGATGGTGGATACATTTTGTCCCCACAAAATTGAAATTTACCATGATGATAGAAGATTTTGTTTTCCCATGTGAAATCAAATTTCCCATGTAAAAATATTTATCGTATAATATTCTTTGTTCTATCGGAACCTTAAATTTTTATGCACATCCAACGGAAAAATAAAATTCTCATGTGGCAATATAAAGCTTAAACTTTTTACAACGTTCAACAAACAAGTTAAAAACTTATATTAATGTCTCACGTTGGCTCAGACGTTGGAGTGAGAGGGTTCTTGGAGGAAACGGAGAACCCGGGCGGAAAACCTCCATGGACTGGGTGGGAGACCGCCATACCTTCCAACATAAGGCCCCTTTGGCGAATCAGGGATTCGAACCTGAGACCTTAGATGTGAGTAGTGATGAACCAATTGTCGGCGACAATCGATTGTTGATCGCTAAAACTCTTTCGGTTCCGATTATCGATTTCATTTTCTTACAATCGATTGTCGCTGAAAGAAAGGTATTTTGTGTAGAGGTATTTATTTCCCTCTTTTCACATGTCACATAAACCGCTGCTAGTTGTCTTGCATGTAAACAAGCAGACACTTTGAAATTGAATGCTTTATATTTTGTTTTCAGCAAGGTTTTCTTTAAATTTAAAATTTAAAATTTCTGAAAATTAAAATTAAAATTTAAAATTTAAAATTTAAATTTAAAATTTAAAATTTAAATTAAAATTTAAAATTCAAAATCTAAAATTTAAATTTTCTTAAAATTAAAAATTGAAAATTTTTAAATCTAAAATTTAAAATTTCTTATAATTAAAATTTAAAATTTAAAATTTAAATTTAAAATTTAAAATTTAAATTCAAACTTTAAATTTAAAATTTAAAATTTAAATCAAAATTTAAAATTTGAAATTTCTTAAAATTAAAAATTTAAAATTTCTTAAAATTTAAAATTTCTTAAAATTTAAAATTTCTTAAAATTTCTTAATTGAATTAAAATTTTCTTAAAATTAAAAATTTTAAATTTTAAAATTTAAAATTTAAAATTTCTTAAAATTAAAATTTAAATTTAAATTTTAAATTCAAATTTAAATTTAAATTTAAAATTTAAATTTAAATTTAAATTTAAAATTTAAATTTAAATTTAAAATTTAAATTTAAAAGGGGTGGGGCCACGAGACCCCTAAATCGGCCCTTGATTTTTCTCTTAAAATAAATTTCATGAGGAATACTTGATATCTCTCATGAAAATGCACGAATGTTTACCGCTTTTCATAAAAAGAATAATATCACCAAACAATGTGCCATTTAACTGTAATGACGTCATGAAGTGACGTCATTTTGACGTTATTGACAAAATATGGCGAAAATTGCTGGGAATTTTGTCTTTTGTCGTAGAATTCAATGTGGCCGCATGCGTTAACTGAGATAAAACGTTTATGACGAAAGGATATAATGATTATCTTTCACATATAAATTTTCCATCATAGTTAATGCAAGCGGCCATTGCTAATTTAATAGAAATATTGAGTTTTTGCATCAATTTCGCCGAATATGACCTATTTTGGTGTTTTCAAAGGGCTAAAAGGTGTTGATATAAGGCAATGTTTAAAAAAACTAGATTCGTGATTTAGAAGAGAACGTTTCAAAATGTCAAATAACAGTTAAAAATTCTATGAAGTAAAATGTTCAAAATTTATCCAAATTAGGGCCAATATCGGGCTTCGTGGCCCTACCCCTTTAAAATTTAAATTTAGATTTAAAATTTAAAATTTAAAATTTCTTAAAATTAAAATTTAAATTTAAAATTTCTAAAAATTAAAAATTTAAAATTTAAAATTTAAAATTTAAAATTTAAAATTTAAAAATTTAAAATTTAAAAATTTAAAATTTAAAATTTAAAAATTTAAAATTTAAAATTTCTTAAAATTAAAAATAAAATTTAAAATTTCTTAAAATTAAAAATTTTAAATTTAAAATTTCTTAAAAATAAAAATAAAATTTTTCTTTTATGTTCAATTTTTCATGGACTTTTGTTTTCCGATTTAAATCGATAATCGATCGGTTTACTCTTTCCGATTATTTTCCGATAATCGATTCTTAAAAGTCTTCCGATGTACAACACTAGATGTGAGCAGTGAATGCGCTACCACTGCGCTAACCCGTCTGATGTTTTGGATTTTCATAGCAGATAGTAGAAATTTAAAAATTACGAAAAAATATTTAGGTCAAGAGTTTCGCTTTCACAAACTAGTAAAGACTTTATCGAAATTTTACAAAAATTATTGTCACCTTCGTTTGAAATTCGAACCAATACAAGGAGCAGAGTATATTACTTTGGGTATTTCACAATCTGCATTTTATGGTGACATAATTAACAAAATGAGAAGGGTCAATTATAGAGAGCATAACCATCGAACATGCGTCAGAATCATCAAAGGCCTTTAATGTCGTGTATATGATCCTAACGGACACTTGGCTTGGTACTTGACCAATTTACAGTCATGTACAAGCGCATTCCTAAGACTTGCACTCTGACTGGCTATGACGAATGCACTCCATGACAAATTTTTAGAGATGACAGAGCTCCGACCACCTGTCCTCTCTGAATGTCAATCGGACTCCTCGGGTGATAACTTACATGAGCTCGCTACAGAGCTATATGGTAAAGCTTCCCCAAAGAGATCCTTCTCCCCGGTAGGTTTTCTATAAAAGAGAACCTTATCCCTTTGTTGCAATAGAAAATCTTCCCCGATACCGTTCTTGGTTTGACTTTCACTTGTTTAAGAGAATCAGATCAGAGAATTTCGAACCCTGTCACGTTAGCATAGTTACAATGCTCTTGTTTATGAAAAACATATACTTGATGAAACACTTCGGAGCATTGTCGCGCGTAAATTAAACACGCATGAGGTCGAATAAATTAATTTAATCTAATTTGATTTCATCTATATATTTATTTTGTACGTATATGGGTGAATGCGTTTTAATTAATTCAACATTTTGAACTAATATGGTTTTTTATCTTATACTCTAAAGATACTATGTTTAGTTATTATCCCTCAAATTTTAAAAAATAATCGAAAACACTTAAATTTCTATTTCAAATAGCACTATCTTTAATTTTCCATGGATATATCATGGTAGAAAGTCAAAAACCAAAGACGATATTAAAAATGCGTATGGCTTTAGGGATTTGGGGGAAGATTTTCTATGATGGGGGAGTTTTTTTTATAGAGAACCTTCCCCGGGGGATGATTTTCTATATGGAAAACCTTCCGTTGGGGATTATTCTCTATATAGAACACATTCCGGGGGAAAGGTTCTCTATATAGAAAACGTTCGGGGGGAAGAGTCTCTATGGGGGAAGGTTCTCTATGCGATACAGAGCACGGACTGTATTACGTATTTATATATCCATTTACATAATTATTCATCTTATACGTCGCTTGGGCCCCTGCGTTTTTCTGTCTTGTTTGTGTGTGGTCATCTAACAGTGAGGAGGTTGATTTACACCACAATTGTACGTTTTTCGAGACCTCAGGGTAATCGGAAAAGTTGGAGGGTTGTGCGCTTGTAATCCATGATAACCACAACGTCCGCTGCTGACGTGACATATGGCCGTTCGTAGTGGGGAACGATTGCTCATTGGTCTCGTTGGTTTATGTTTAGTCATTTATGTATGATGTTTCTATGTGATTTGGCGTTCATTGTACCATTTGCGCCTCATTCTGTGCGTCCTTGCTTTGTGTTTTTGCAATGGGTGTTTTGGGGTTTTGCTGTTAGTGATGCAACCTAGCGCTGTTGGAGATCCCATCCTTGCTTTCAGATGAAAATCTTTTCATTTATGACTTCATTCAATGTAAACGTCCTCAAATTGAATAACATAATTTAAGAACAGATAAATTGGCAATATGGACCAGACATGCACATTTCGAGTACTTAACCCTCGTCAGTGATCCTCAAATCTAAACAATGAAATATGCCAAGAAAAGTATGAAAGTTACTATATCCAAAAAGCGTACCAAAAGACGTAGCAGGGTGGGTGGGATATGATGCTACAGGACCCACGTTTTTGATATTTCAAGAAATTTTGATAACAGAAATTTTAGAATTTTTTATGGTATCAGTATAATTTGAATTACCATATATATATATATACATTTATATCAAATATCACTTGTTTTTTTTATTACTACCAATACAATGTTGCTGTGAATTACATACTACCATAACTATAACTGGCATAACTATATATGTCAATAAATGTTTCTGTCAAAATTATATATCCTAGCATATTTTCAAGTTGTTTGTATTTTCACTATTATTACAAACTTGCTACAAGTATGCTTTGAACTATATAGATCAATTATGACATATTATTGATTATTATCAATACAATGTTTCTGTCGACTATATACGTTATATATACGATCAATTTAATGCCATCATGTAAAAAATCGCAAAACTTGTCCCTTTGTTGTAAGTTTACTGTTATTCTACTGTTCATTTCCTGTACTATATAATCATATTGTTAGTTTTAATTTTGTTTTGCCTTGTTCGCTTTTTTACAACATGTTTGGTGATATCTATAAATAATTGAATTTCCATTCAATGCTATGGCATATGGAGGCTAGAAGAAAGAAATGTCCTTATTTGATCAAGAACTTTAAGGGGTATTATGTATATTAAGATATAAAATGTGAAATATGTTGGTTACCATGGCAACAGAGTTAAAAAAAAAAGAAAAACACCCATTCCCTCGAAATGACGTTACGAGATAGGTATGTCTCACTTCGGATTGTTGTTCATTCCGGGGTTCGCAACCGTTCTGATGGGAATTCTCACGATTTGGTCTTGCCTTCTCATCTTTATGACTGAATAAATGATAGGTACTTCTTTGGTGCTTAGAATACAACCAAGAGGAACAAGAGAGACTACAACACGGCAAAAGGAAAACAATTAGTTGCTTTATAGTAAAAATAAATTCTGGTATCCGCAAGCATTATACCGTGAAAAAAAATTGTCTTTACTATTTTTTTTTCAAGCAGGAGATGCTGACTCTATCTGGGCTCTATCTGACTCTCACTTCCATATTAGGAGTTCGCTTCTTTTCATGTGTCGGCGTTTTGTTTTTTTTTGTTTGCTATAATAGTTCCTGTTTTACCCCGATTTTGAATGCCTTTCTGAATTATCGATTTTGCACTGTGTATGGAGATATGATCATTATCCACATTTCATTGTCATCCGTTGTATTGTACATACAGGAAAATATTTTCTATGCATAGACACAGGAATGAAACTTACATTATTGATTTGGCATCCGCATTCGAAATTTCTTTATCAAACCACAATATAACCACAAATGTTTTCATTTGATAAAATTATAATAATGTTAAACGTCTTTAAATTCAAAAACATCATTTAAGGAGGCTCAATAATCGTTTGACGTCTTCATATTCCCGGCGTCAATACTGGTTCGAATAGTACCGAATGCGGTTTTGGTCTTCAAACTCCTCTTATTCGCTTGTTTTTCGACATATTTCGACAAGTTTGGTATCGATTAAACCAGAAAATTATCATCTACAATCTGAATGTAATAAATATATAGTCAAATGCATCGTTAAATCTATATATACAAAAAAATCCCGTAAGTGAGACACCCCGGCTACCGCCGTAAACGTATGTTTTCATAACGTGATCATCGGAAATTCAACCCCTTGTTGCTAGGGAACAAAATGAAGTAGGTAAATTTAAGTCATTGATCAAACTGGATATTTTTTGGAGATTTTTAGCGATATCACAAATAAAATTTCTCTAAAAAATTTTGTAAATAGAATTTTTCTTCAATTTTGTCAACTTTTATACTTTGAAGCGAGATGTTATCGAACAAAGTTTCCCTATTTAAAAACTTTGAGCGAGGGAATTTTATTCTTAACCCTGCTTTGTTCAAAGACATATCCATTTTACAGATAAGTGCACGCATTATCGAGAACGAGGGAGGTGAGTGACGTCCACTTATTGACCTTGAACGTCAAAATGTTTTAAAACTCCTCCGTTTACTTTTTTCTCTTATTCATATTTCCGTATCTCCGACACCCGGCGATTTGTAACCATCTTCGTTGTACTTTGAAAACACGCTTATTTTACATTGTTAACGCCTTTTGAAATATAACTACAGTGTATATCGAGAAATTTCATTTTCTGTGTTACTTATTTCAGAATCGCCTCCTTCTTTAATCAGTATTGAGAACCCTACCCCCTCCCCCTAAAATCGTTACTATGACAACCAAGTATAATGAATCAGGATGAACGATAACATGTACTTTTTTATAATATTTATTGAAGAACAGAGTTTGTCGTTGATAAATATGAAAAAGAAAATAACTTCTAACAAAGACTTATTATCACTTTGATGACAATTAAGGGTACTGGGTACTTTTTTTTAGATTTTCATTTTGGGTAGGGGTGCCCAAAATGTACGTTTCGGGATCAGTTTTAGCTATTTCACTCTTTGAAAGCATTATCTATAAAGAAAGAGACATATTTGATTATATGATGGTGAAAATAATCACAAGAATGGTTTCAATGTGGAATTATTATCCCTATATTATGTATTTATCTATCAAATCCATTGTTTTGAGACAGATCTCGGAATTGGTTTACACATGTATATTCAAAGGACCACTAGTCAAACAAATGAACGATGATATGTAATCTTAATTACAAATATAAATCATCAGATATGAATGTCAAATAAACAGAGTAATTTTTTGTTTGCTCTGACAAAGAACTCTTGGATTATTGAGCCACCTTAAGAACAGATAAATATGCAGCATAGACCAAACATGCACTCTTAGGGTACTTAACTCTCGCAAGTAATCCTCAATCTAAACAATTAACACTATTCGATCTTGTACTCTTAAAAACTACAATTTGATTTAGGTTTTTTTTTGTATATGTAAATCAAATCTTACCTCCGTCGAAGTTCGTAAGATATTTTGCCAGGAAAGCATTTTCTCCTGCAGTCTCTACTTCCACCAGATGTGCTCCATACGATTCGCAATTTATCTTAAAGAAAACAATGATTTTAATCAAACTTTTATTCATCTCATCAACATTTTCATGATAGGCAAATACTCAATCAAGATGAATATTCAACTGTCGCTGCGTCGTATCTTCATGATCATCACGATTTTCTGTTCAGATATTTACTGTCTCTTCACATCAATTGAGATTGCCTAAAATAAGTGGGATCAAAGCAAGATTTCCTTAGCAGATGACACGAAACATACAAATTATCATTATACTTACAATAAGCTCGCTACAGCCGGCAGAGCACGGACTGCATTTCGTACGCCCCAACATATTTCTATATATATTTACATATTCATCTGTGTTCCTTGGGCCCCTGCGTTGTGCTGTATTGTTTGTATGTTCATCTTACAGTGAGGAGGCTATTTTACACAACAATTGTGAATTCTTCGAGACCTTTGGGTAAGCGGAAAAGTTGAAGGGTTGTATGCACGTAATCCAGGAGAACCACACCATCTGTTACTAACGTGGCTGATGACCGTCCAAAGTCGGCACCGATTGTCCATGGGTCTCGTTGGTTTATGTGTTGTCTTTTATGTTCGAAGATTGATGTCTCGTTTGATGTTCCTTGTTTCATGCTGTATGTGTCTTCTCTGTGTTTTCACTTGGGGTGTTTGGTGTGTTGCTGTTTGTGCTGCAACCGAGTTTTGTTGGAGATCCCCTCCTTTCTTATAATATATTGTTCTTTGAAAAATTGTTGAATTTTCATACGATTACATGATTTATTAAATATTTACTGTTTTTGCGCTATTTCTAGTTGAAAATGGAACTTAAAATTGCTAAATGCCAATTTCTACAATTTTTGAGATTTTGAACTTGCATGGTTGATTACATTTGGGTATAGGTATTTCATGTTGATCTAGTTTCTAGGTCAAATTCCCATTCTCAAGGTCACAACAAACTTTTGACTATAGAACAAAGACTGTTTGACTTTGAAAGTTTAAAGGTTTCACAAACATTTTTTTTTCACCCAGACCTTAACCCAAGGTCATTTGTATAATTTCAAGGCCACATCAGACTTGTTGATAAACTGTTGGGCTTTGATCGATTTCAGATGGCTTTAATGAATTAATAAAATTTTTCCAGAAATCTTTAATTTTTAGATAAAATACAGGCATTTTGCAATAAATTAAGTAGAAAATATACCTTTAATGTTTCATACATGTAATTTATGAGTGAACCTAAATAATTACAGTTCAAAATACATTCCTGCTATCATTTCAAGAACTTCTATAGATTCATTAAATCTTCTCCAGAAATCAGCTATTTTTAAATAAAAAATACGTTTTTTCCCCAAAAACACTTTGATTCTGAATGAAATGTTAGTAAAACATATATAATCTGATAGAGTGTGAAAAGTTACACTAGAAAATAGCTTTCAATCATTGCTTTCATAACAAATAAGGGTTCTTTAAATAAATATACAGAAATCTTAGATTTCTTATTGAAAATACAGGTTTCTGTATAAAATAATTAATTTCGAGCATTTTGCAAAAAAAAAAAAAGAATATTAAATATATGTCATTTGAAAGAGGAGACATTAAAGATGTTTTTCAAATCATCATTGAACGATCATATGCAATATTATGCAATATGTGTCGTTTTCTGTTTTGTGCTTGATGGCATATGTGTTGTATTCTGTTTGATGTCTGATGTCATATGTGTTGTTTTCTGTTTGGTGTTTTGATGTCATATGTGTTGTTTTCTGTTTGGTCCTTTGATGTCATATGTGTTGTTTTCTGTTTTGATGTCATATGTGTTGTTATCTGTTTGAAGTTTTGATGTTGTTTTCTGTTTGGTTCTTTGATGTCATATGTGTTGTTTTCTGTTTGGTGTTTTGATGTCATATGTGTTGTTTTCTGTTTGGTCCTTTGATGTCATATGTGTTGTTTTCTGTTTGGTGTTTTGATGTCATATGTGTTGTTTTCTGTTTGGTGTTTTGATGTCATATGTGTTGTTTTCTGTTTGGTGTTTTATGTCATATGTGTTGTTTTCTGTTTGGTGTTTTGATGTCATATGTGTTGTTTTCTGTTTGGTGTTTTGATGTCATATGTGTTGTTTTCTGTTTGGTGTTTGATGTCATATGTGTTGTTTTCTCTTTGGTGTTTGATGTCATATGTGTTGTTTTCTCTTTGGTGTTTGATGCCGTATGTGTTGTTTTCTCTTTGGTGTTTGATGTCATATGTGTTGTTTTCTGTGTGGTGTTTTGATGTCATATGTGTTGTTTTCTGTTTGGTGTTTTGATGTCGTATGTGTTGTTTCTTTTACTTGTTGAGTCCCTAACTATGTTTGTCTACTATGTACTGACTCTGGGTGTTTCAGAGTTTTTCTTCAGGTACTGCATTCAGGTCTTGTTGGTGATCCCCTTCTTTCGTTTCAACCTCAAAGAGAATAATACAACTATACAGCGTTACATTGACAAGTATAATGCGGACAATGTATTTGAATGCTGGATCTGTGATATTATTCATTCTTTGATGGCATACACGTACCTTTGCGTTATTCCACGTCATATAAGTTTCATTAACGTAATAACACGAAGATCCGTACTGAATCCATTGATCTGAACAGCTCTTTCCTGAAAAAGGATTCGAGAGGAAATATAAAAGATCCACTCGTTGTATTCCGTCTTTTCGATTTTATGCTCCTAAATTCGATTTGTGCAGGCAAAAGCATTATGACGTCATCAAATTCCTTTGAAAACGTCATATAATAATTATGTAACACTGCTTCCCTGAATGTCATGCTGGTTTCCATAGAATTTGATGACGTCACAATGTGTTGACGTCAGATAACTGCACTAATGGGAAGTAACTTTGTATTTCGAAAAGACCGAATAATTGATTGAACAAGTTACAGAAAATGGAGGACTGACACTTAACAAAACAAATGTTACGAAAACATAGACACCATTTTTTAACCTCAGTATTAAAAATCATAAATGGAGAAATTCATGCGAATGTGTATGTGTGTATTAATACAAAACCAACATAGCTTATTTTGACAGTGATATTCCTAAGTTACCTTTATATGGTATTTGGAGTTTATGTGTGTTCTTTAGTGTTCCATGTTTGATGTCTCGTTTGCTGTTCCTTGTCTCTTTCTGTGTGTGTCTTCACTTTACCTCTTTAGAGAAGACTGGGCCCCGACCACCTGTCCTCTCTGAATGTCAGTCGGACTCCTCGGGTGATAACATACATGAGCTCGCGGCGGCAGAGCACGGATTGTATTACGTACGCCCTCTTTTTATATCCATTTACATATTCATCTGTGTTGCTTGGGCCCCTGCGTTTTGCGTTCTTGTTTGTGTGTGGTCATCTGACAGTGAGGAGGTTGTTTTACACCACAATTGTACGTTCTTCGAGACCTCTGGGTAATCGGAAAAGTGGGAGGGTTGTGCGCACGTAATCCAGGATAACCATACCTTCTGCTATTTTCGTGGCAGATGGCCGTCCTAAGTCGGCACCGGTTGCCCATTGGTCTCGTTGGTTTATGTGTAGTCCTTTGTGTTTGATGTTTCTATGTTGTGCGTTGACGTTCCTTGTCCCTTACGCGTCTCTTTCTGTGCTTGTCTGCTTTGTGTTTTTGCATTGGGTGTTTTGGGGTTTTGCTGTGGGTGCTACAACCTGGTGTTGTTGGAGATCCCCTCCTTTGTTTCACTTGGAGTGTTTTGGTCTTTTGTTGAAGATCCCCCTTTCTTTGATACCTCAACCCATCAGGGTCTCTAGGATATATATTAATTATTTTGTATTTTAACAGTAGAAATTAAAAAATTACTTAGAATCATTTAGGTCAAAGTTTTAGCTTTCAAAAACTTGTTCAGGCTTTCATTGAAAATTTACAAATTTTAATTTCAGCTTCGGACCTACAAATACAACATATTTTCCTTTGGGAATTTTTCACAGCCTATTTTTAGGGGAAACTATATTAATCATAGAAAGTGGGATCAAAGGTAGACATAATTTCCCTCGAACATACTTAAATCATCATTCGCCTTTCACACCAAAGATGATTTTGGTGTCACCCGAAGGACATTTTGCATGGTACTTTATCAATCTTCAGCCTAGTCCGAACGGATTTGTAAGAATTGCAATCTACAGACTGTGACAACGGAATTTAATGACGGATCTACCCTTCTATTTGGAAATACCCTCCTTTTTATCTTTTGATACATAGATATTATTCAGGCACTCCGGACATCGCACTGTTATGGTCATATCAAAGAAATCGGGTGTGATTATTATAGTAAAGAGTAAATACACAAAGCTCGAGATGCTACTGGAATTCTTCAAATTATTATGTTTATTTACATAAAAACAATGGGATACCATCAACAATTTATTGTTAAACAGTCCCTTGGAAGTGCGATGTCCGAAGAACGAAGTCCGCGAATATACAAAATGTCGAATAATAAAACTCGTATCTTAACTCTCTTTCTGTGGGTGTCTTCTCGTGTTTTTGAATTGGATGTTTTTGGATTTTGCTGTGGGTGCTGCAACTGAGTGTTGTTAAAGATCCCCTCCTTTTTCGTATAAACGATACAGATACATTAACATTGTGCATGGAATGACCATTTCGACCCACAAATGCATTATGGTTTTTCTTATTAGGCAATATTTGTTCAGAGTAATACGGATACCACCTTCCAGCATATAAAGATTCTATGAATTTTAGACTTCAAGATACATGTAGCTCCTTCCTGACAGCATAAATGTCGTGTGTAAGTGTGGTTCAATTTTCTTCTCATGTATATCTTTTGTGCAGTTTTGTTGCTATTTTTTACTATTATATTCAACAAAACAACTTATTAACGTCAAGCTATTAAAAAATGTTAATTTCTTACTTTGCTAATTAATACGCAATATGCTTTTATGAAAAAATGATTCCTCGTAAATGATTTTAAAACTAAATGAATCAAAGTTGACATCATATTTCAATGTTAAGCCCCTGGGAGAATTTTAAAAAATGTATAGATATAGAGCAACACAACATGTACATACTTATACTTCTTCTGTAAAACGGAGAGGAAATATTTTGCTGCTTTGAACAAAAATCTGTATGTGCTTCGAACAATTGGCATTCTAAGATCCTTTTATCAAAGGTCAGTCCTAAACATTTCGCACTGAAATCACAAAGGAGCATGCGATTGACCCTTCCGATTGCGGGAAAAAAATGCAAAATTTCGTGACGTCACAATGCTTTTACCTCGGACAAACAAGCTTCGAACCTCGGTCAAACATCGAAATTGCATTGTGACGTCATGGAATTTCTCAAATTTTTCCCGCGTTCGGAAGGATCAATTGATCAAACTTTCAGCGTAGACTTTTTGATAAATCCATACGTCATCACACGAAACAAAAACAACGCTGTATACGACGCTTAATCCTGTATGAAAAATATAGAATAAACATATTGGTAGAATAATGAATCTCATCATAGCGCTATATTTCCTCAAACACGTTGACAAAAGATGTATCAAGGAGCTATGATACCAGGCAAATAAAACAATGACAAATATTAATAATGACCATATCCCTTTATCATGTCGAGGAAACTTTCTTATATGGAAGTCAAGCATAGCGGAACGACTGCGCCACATAATCAGTTCTGAATGAGCGCTCTCTCATATTCAACCAATCGCTTCAATGAATTTTGCATTATGGGATTATTATGATAATTATTGTTCGACAGTATATTCCAGTAGCGGTATCAACCAGATGTGGATTTTAATGAATTCGAGGGAACTTTTAGAACATCTGAAATCCACTCATGTTAGTAGAGTCCATTCGAAAGACTTTTTTCGACACTTTACACTACAATCCCACATTCTAAATTGAAAGAGAGACTCGCAGAAATTACAAGTAATGCATTTGCAAGCAAGAACGACAATCGCAAATACAAATTTATTGTTGTTGACTATGACAAAACCTACTTTATAAAAGAGAAGTCCGATTCTGAAAAAAAGTACACTGAAACTGATATTGTTCAGATGTTAAATTTCCTGATCGACAATATTTTTGTGGGGTTCGGAGGAAAGGTCTTCCAGTAAATTGTCGGAATTCCAATGGGGACCAATTCTGCCCCACTCCTTGCCGACATCTTCCTTTACTCGTACGAAGCTGAATTCATTCAATCTTTGGTCTCTGAGAATGTGGGATTGTAGTGTAAAGTGTCGAAAAATAAAAGGCTTTGATCGAATGGGCTCTACTAAAATGAGTGGATTTCAGATGTTCGAAAAGTTCCTTCAAATTCTTTAAAATCCACATCTGGTTGATACCGAGAATGTACTGTCGAACAATTTTTTTGAAGTCCAGATTTGATTTCAGGGAAAACTTTGGTGGGTAAGATCAATACAGTTTTGGCAGAACAAGCGATTAAACAGTCAGAGTGCATCTCTCAAGAAAGCGCTGGTACAATACTGTATATTGGTAAAGCACCAAGCCTAGTGTCCGTCTGGTGACATTAGGATCATATCCATGGTATAAAAGGCATTTGATGACTCTGACGCATTTTCGATAGTAATGCTGTCTATCTTTGATCCTTCTAATTTTGTTTATCATATCACCATAAAAGGTAGGTTGTGTAATACCCAAAGTAATGTACTCTGTTGCGTGTATAGATCCGAATTTTAAAAGAAGTTGACTGTAACTTTTGTAAAGTTTCCAGAAAGTCTTAACTAGTTTATGAAAACGGAAACCTTTCTTGGTATTTTGTAAATGTCTACAGTGAAAATCCAAAATACGAGTACATGCTCTAGCGTACCGGATGAGTTGTGATATGTAAATGCCGTATGACGGTAGTCTTGGAACATCACCGTCAAGCCAAGGGAAATTTATTGTGTTGAATCCAAGATCATCTCATTTTTCATATACACATGTATGAATCTTTCCGTTTAAAATTTTGATATTTAGGTCCAAAAATTGTGTTTCTGTATTTGTAATGTTTGCCTCGTTAAGTGATAATTCTTGTGGATATATTTCATTCTTATATAATTCAAAAGTAGGATTGTCAATAGTTTGAATATCATCCAGATACCTAGAAGTACATGTGTATTATTGAAACATTTCACACCTAACATTTTCTTTGCTTTTGAAGACCTTGGATAAATTCTTTTTCGTAAGTGTATGTAAATAAATCCGCAACAAGAGGCGCACAGTTAGTACAAATAGGAATCCCCACAACTTGCTTGTAGAGATTCTCACCAAATCTAACATAAATATTGCCGAAGAGGAAGGACAAGGCATTACACAGGTCACTACATGTCCATCATTTGTACGATTTGTAGTCTGTTTAGGGAAAGAAACCCTTTGATTCAGATGTACAAATGTAAGTTTTCCGCTCTCGATCAAAACACCATTTAATGAAATTAGATAATCGATCATTTATTTTGTCAAGAGGAAGTGTGATGTAAATACTAGAGGAGTCGTATGAAGAAATCGTATTGGCTAGGAAATTTCCAGATTTCATTTTCTCAATCACATCCCCTGAATTCTTAATAGACCAAAATAAATTTATATTGTTCCTGTTTAGAATAGTTTTACAATATCTAGTTACGTGTTCTTTAATAGCCGTAAGTGCTGACGTCAGATTTCTAGACAAAATTGTAGTGGAGCAGTTGCTGGAATTAGCAATAAATCGAAATTTGTAAGGAGACTTGTGCAGTTTCAGTATGCATTATAGTCTTGGGAGATCCAATTTAGAAATTGAGATATTGAATGAAGAAAGTTCACTGTTATGCTTGTTCAAAATGTTAGATACACTTTCATTGCTTTTGATATACCTTCGGAAACTTAAGTTGATATGTAGTAACGCTTTCAAATGATAATGGTGTTGTTGGCTGCTTTATCAGCTGGTGCAAAGACATATTTTTATGTTAGTTACTTAACTTGGATTTGAAATATCTTTCTGATTTTGAATGTGGATTTTGAAAAAGATGAGGGTTTTTATGGAAGTTATCTAATCGAATATCCGTTATATCTAAGATGAAGTTTTTCCAGTCATTAAGAGCTCGCGGTTCGACTCCTTCTGATTTACACCATCTTTTGGTATAATTATCTACGGCTTCCGTAAGCACCTCAAGGCATTTCACAAAATCTATCTTGGGTTGGATTATATACTTCGGTCCTTTTTGAAGAAGACAACGGAGCTGCCTATCTTGGATGATTGAAAAGTCACCTGTAACAATATGGTCAGCTGAGAAACAACATCCCTTCATCCCTGCTTATGGTGTGTTCATATCTCAGTTGATACGCTATGCCAGAGCAAGTACCAAATATACATATTTTATAATAAGAGCGAGGCGTTTTTAGATAAGCTTCTAAGTCAGGGATACGTTTGCGATCAACTAACATCGTCACTGAGGAAGTTCTACGGTCGATATGGAAAACTCGTCTTACGCTATGATGTCCCACTCTCTAGAATGGTGGATGGTATTCTTTCATAGACCATTTGATACTTTATGTCTTCCGAAATGGAAGTAATCCGATGTAACAGTTCTACTGAATTGAAGCGACGGGTGTTGCATGCAAGCAGGAGATGCTGACTCTTCCTGGGAACCTGGTCTAACTCCCATATCGAGAGTGTGCTTGCTCTGATGTGGCGGAGTTTTCTGTTTGTTTGCTCCGGTTCCTGTTTTATCCTGGTTTTGAAGTAATCGGATGTGACAGTTTGGGCGGGTGTTGCACTCAAGCAGGCGAATCTTACTCTTCCTAGGCACCTGGTCTCATTCCCATATCGGGAGTTCGCTTCTTTTCATATGGTGGAGGTTTTTTTTTGTTTGCTTTGGTTCCTGATTTATCCTGATTTTGTATGCCTTCGGCTTCTGATTTTTCTGAATTATCGATTTTGTGCTGTATATAGGGATATAGTCATTGTCCATATTTGTCATTGTCTGCCTTCGGTTTATGATTTTCTGAATTATCGATTTTGTTATGTGTATAGGGATATGGTCATTATCCATATTTGTCATGGTTTTATTGGTAAACATCAAATTAGTATCTATCAGTTATTCAGTCTGGTATACATCATAGTAAACACATGTGGTATGAGGGAGAAAGTTTTCTCTTTAAAAATACATGTAACATAATACAATAAAACTACCACCGTTCACTTTGTGGAATGTACGTCAGAGAAAGTAATTGTACGAATTGTAGGTGACACGATCAATACATAATAATGTCGAAGGGTTCTGACTCTATACCTTCTTGAAGAAAATTCCCAACCAATTTCCATGCACCAGACACGTGTTTCGAATATTAAATTCTCATCAGTGATGCTTCTATCACAGCCAAGTGTGCCTCACATGAAATTCATATGAAATGAGCATCATGTAAATTTCACATGAAAGTTCATGTAAAATTCATGTAAATTTCACATAAGATTTATGTGAAAAATATTTCACATGAATTTCACATAAATTTCCTTCACATGAATTTCACATGAATTTTTCAAAGTGACCTTCACAGGAAACTGAATTCACATAACATCCATGTAAAAATCTTCACATGAATTTCATGTGAAAAAATTCATGTAAATTTTATGTTCGTGCTCGTTTCACATAAATTTCATGTGAACTTTCATGTAAAGTTCATGTAAATTTCACATGAATTTCATATGAGGCACAATTGGCTGTGTAGCGGAGCCACCAAAAGTCATTTCAGTAGCACCCTCTTTATTTTTTTGAATTTAGATTTGTACATTTACATTACAGAGAGTGTGCGGCCCAAATTTGGTGAGTGTAAAACATGGTGAGTGTCACTGCAGAACACATGTAGCCAAGTTCGATCAAGTCTGTTATCAAAATGTACCAAAAAGCGTAAACTATTAATGGATGTTTTTTTTTCTGTATTATATGTGCAAAACCACAAAGGTTAGGTGTCATAGCTTAATCACAATTTGAAACCGTTTTTTCTGAGCAAATCCTTTTTTAAGGATGGGGACTTAGCCATACAAGTTTCCCCATCTTGTCAGTTAAAAGTATAATTGTTGTTCTCAATAAAACATAATGCATTTATTGCAACTCCATGAACTGTTTATGTTTGCACGGTCGTTTTGACGTGCGAAGTTCGAGACCCATAAAAATGTCCATTCTAAAAATGTCGTGTACCGGAAAATTTTTCTGCAGAGAGATGGTTTAAAATTAGTGACTATATAAGCCATGATACCTCACCCCTGTGTACAAAACCCTTCTACAGAGGTCTCCGATGATGCAAATAGTATAAAATATCAACACAATTGAGTCTTTGTGGAAAACAGAGTTATTTTTCATTTGAGACGGTATCTGAGGTAAAACTATTATGACATCATGAAAATGGTTATGTAAAGCCGATTTTATTCCACTATTTCCCAGAGTTTTTATCGTTTCCATAGACATTGATGACGTCATCTTTAGTCTACGTCAGATACCGTCCCAAACGGGAAATTACCTATTCGAGAAACAGTATATATGGTCAGTGTCCTTGTCATATGCTTTAAGATTGCTAGACATCAGAATACGACCATTTACTATATTGAATTTAACAGACCTGTAATCATTGAAGCTCAGTTATTGAGATATAATTCAAGCAGGAGAGGCTGACTCTTCCTGGGCACCTTTCTCACTCCCATAGTTCGCTTCTTTTCATGTGGTGGAGGGTTTTGTTAGTTTGCTTTGGTTCCTGTTTTATCCTGATTTGGCATGCCTTCGGTTTATGATTTTCTGAATTATCGATTCATTAAAAGAAAATATACATATTACATGATGATTCCTTTTGACATTACACAGCCAATTGTGCCTCACATGAAATTCATATGAAATGAGCATCATGTAAATTTCACATGAAAGTTCATGTAAAATTCATATCAATTTCACATAAGATTTATGTGAAAAATATTTCACATGAATTTCACATAAATTTCCTTCACATGAATTTCACATGAATTTTTCTAAGTGACCTTCACAGGAAACTGAATTCACATAACAACCATGTAAAAATCTTCACATGAATTTCATGTGAAAAAATTCATGTAAATTTCATGTTCGTGCTCGTTTCACATAAATTTCATGTGAACATTCATGTAAAGTTCATGTTAATTTCACATGAATTTCATATGAGGCACAATTGGCTGTGTAACCTCTTTCTTTATTCCTACAAATGTACATAAAAATAATCGACTTCTATCAATAATAATATTCAAGTAACTAGTAAAATGGTAAGTTGGAAAGGTTGACAAAGTGTCTTATCAACTTTAATCGAGCTCCTCCACTTTGGATCTGTCTGCGATTCTGACAGAAATTTATATCGTCATTGCTTTGTAAGAAATGAAAAAGTCTTTCCTGATCGTTTACATCACTTTCTATCACATGTTCAATTAAGAAGGTATTGATTTCTCATATATCTTATAGACTCCTCTTTTATAATTTATCTGTATCTAAATGTTACCGTTGACACAATGTGTGCCCCAAAATAGACATACCTTATAATATATAGCTCTGCCGGAAATTCTTTCATAAAACTTTAAAACAGTCAAACATATTTCCATTTAAGAAGACGGCAGATATATTGAAAAAATGTGTCAAAAATGTACCTTAACAGTGAAGGCATTCCTCTGAATAATACATACTTAAGTCTATGACTAAAAATTTTCAAACAACGCATGAAAAGTAAAATGGTAAGACCTGCAAGACAATTCCAATCCACTGTAACAAACAACGAACACCAGACAAAGATCTCCATCAAGACTACCCCACACCACTGTAACAAACAACAGACACCAGACAAAGATCTCCACCAACACAACCCGACACCACTGTAACAAACAACGAACACCAGACAAAGATCTCCACCAAGACAACCCCCACCACTGTAAAAACAACGAACACCAGACAAAGATCTCCACCAAGACAACCTCACACCTCTGTAACAAACAACGAACACCAGACAAAGATCTCCACCAAGACTACCCCACACCACTGTAACAAACAACGAACACCAGACAAAGATCTCCGCCAAGACAACCCCACACCACTGTAACAAACAACGAACACCAGACAAAGATCTCCACCAAGGCTACCCGACACCACTGTAACAAACAACGAACACCTGACAAAGATCTCCACCAAGACGATCCTACCCCACTGTAACAAACAACGAACACCAGACAAAGATCTCCACCAAGACTACCCTACACCACTGTAACAAACAACGAACACCAGACAAAGATCTCCACCAAGACTACCCCACACCACTGTAACAAACAACGAACATCAGACAAATATCTCCACCAAGACTACCCCACACCACTGTAACAAACAACAAACACCAGACAAAGATCTCCACCAAGACTACCACACACCACTGTAACAAACAACAAACACCAGACAAAGATCTCCACCAAAACTACCCCACACCACTGTAACAAACAACAAACACCAGACAAAGATCTCCACCAAGACTACCCCACACCACTGTAACAAACAACAAACACCAGACAAAGATCTCCACCAAGACTAACACACACCACTGTAACAAACAACGAACACCAGACAAAGATCTCCACCAAGACTAACACACACCACTGTAACAAACAACAAACACCAGACAAAGACCTCCACCAAGACTACCCCACACCACTGTAACAAACAACAAACACCAGACAAAGATCTCCGCCAAGACTACCCCACACCACTGTAACAAACAACGAACACCAGACAAAGATCTCCGCCAAGACTACCCTACACCACTGTGACAAAAAACAAACACCAGACAAAGATCTCCACCAAGACTACCCCACACCACTGTAACAAACAACGAACATCAGACAAATATCTCCACCAAGACTACCCCACACCACTGTAACAAACAACAAACACCAGACAAAGATCTCCACCAAGACTACCCCACACCACTGTAACAAACAACGAACATCAGACAAATATCTCCACCAAGACTACCCCACACCACTGTAACAAACAACAAACACCAGACAAAGATCTCCACCAACACTACCCCACACCACTGTAACAAACAATGAACACCAGACAGAGATCTCCAGCAAGACTACCCCACACCACTGTGACAAACAATGAACACCAGACAAAGATCTCCATCAACACTACCCCACACCACTGTAGCAAACAACGAACACCAGACAAAGATCTCCGCCAAGACTACCCGATACCACTGTAACAAACAACGAACACCAGACAAAGATCTCCACCAAGGCTACCCGACACCACTGTAACAAACAACGAACACCAGACAAAGATCTCCACCAAGGCTACCTTACACCACTGTAACAAACAACGAACACCAGACAAAGATATCCACCAAGACTACCCCACACCACTGTAACAAACAACGAACACCAGACAAAGATCTCCATCAAGACTACCACACACCACTGTAACAAACAACAAACACCAGACAAAGATCTCCGCCAAGACTACCCCACACCACTGTAACAAACAACGAACACCAGACAAAGATCTCCATCAACACTACCCCACACCACTGTAACAAACAACGAACACCAGACAAAGATCTCCACCAAGACTACCCCACACCACTGTAACAAACAACGAACATCAGACAAAGATCTCCTTCAACACTACCCCACACCACTGTAACAAACAACGAACACCAGACAAAGATCTATACCAACACTACCCGACACCACTGTAACAAACAACGAACACCAGACAAAGATCTCCACCAAGACTAACCCACATCACTGTAACAAACAACGAACACCAGACAAAGATATCCACCGAGACTACCCGACACCACTGTAACAAACAACGAACACCAGACAAAGATCTCCATCAAGACTACCTCACACCACTGTAACAAACAACGAACACCAGACAAAGATATCCAGCGAGACTACCCGACACCACTGTAACAAACAACAAACACCAGACAAAGATCTCCATCAAGACTACCCCACACCACTGTAACAAACAACGAACATCAGACAAAGATCTCCACCAAGACTACCCCACACCACTGTAACAAACAACGAACACCAGACAAAGATCTCCAACAAGACTACCCCACACCACTGTAACAAACAACGAACACCAGACAAAGATCTCCAGCAAGACTACCCCACACCACTGTGACAAACAACGAACATCAGACAAAGATATCCACCGAGACTACCCGACACCACTGTAACAAACAACAAACACCAGACAAATATCTCCACCAAGACTACCCCACACCACTGTAACAAACAACGAACACCAGACAAAGATCTCCACCAAAACTACCACACATCACTGTAACAAACAACGAACACCAGACAAAGATCTCCATCAAGACTTCCCCACACCACTGTAACAAACAACGAACACCAGACAAAGATCTCCACCAAGACTACCTCACACCACTGTAACAAACAACGAACACCAGACAAAGATCTCCACCAAGGCTACCCCACACCACTGTAACAAACAACAAACATCAGACAAAGATCTCCACCAAGACTATCACACACCACTGTAACAAACAACAAACACAAGACAAAGATCTCCACCAAGGCTACCCAACACCACTGTAACAAACAACGAACACCAGACAAAGATCTCCACCAAGGCAACCCGACACCACTGTAACAAACAACGAACACCAGACAAAGGTCTCCACCTACACTACCCCACACCACTGTAACAAACAACAAACACCAGACAAAGGTCTCCATCAACACTACCCCACACCTCTGTAGCAAACAACGAACACCAGACAAAGATCTCCGCCAAGACTACCCGATACCACTGTAACAAACAACGAACACCAGACAAAGATCTCCACCAAGGCTACCCGACACCACTGTAACAAACAACGAACACCAGACAAAGATCTCGACCAAGGCTACCCGACACCACTGTAACAAACAACGAACACCAGACAAAGATCTCCACCAAGTCTACCTCACACCACTGTGACAAACAATGAACACCAGACAAAGGTCTCCACCAAGACTACCCCACACCACTGTAACAAACAACAAACATCAGCCAAAGATCTCCACCAAGGCTATTACACGTCACTACCAGAAACAATTAACACTACACAAAACAACTGCAACAAATAACAAGGGAGAGCGAGTGACATAACATCAAACACTATAATAGGGTCAACTCAACCAATTATTTAGGAATCACGTATATGTGTGTGTAGTCGTTTGTTATTGGAGTTTTCATGGCGTATCTGGTTTTCCTTTTCACTTTAGTTGCGTCTCTTGCTGTGTATGCGTACTCAGTGTTCTGTAACCAAGTCTCCTTGGAGATCCCCCGGTCCTGTATGTATTTTCAAAGAGAGATGCGCCAATGTCATTGTTTTTGTTGTGTTTTTGTTGTGTTTTGATAAATGAAATGCCAGCCCATGAAGTTGTTCAATTTTTTTTCCATCTCTGCAAGGCAAAACTGCACAAACAGTCTGTCTAACTCCATATCCTTTGTACCTTTTATACCTAAAATATATATGGTGACAAAATAATAGCTTCTGGAAGAAATCAATTCTAAATGTTAAAGAAATAATTTTAATTAATTACTACGTATGTAACATACATTTCGATCATATCGATCGGTGGGCTGTATTAGAAATGTTGTGACAAATTTATAATTTGTATTACTGAAATACAGTCTTCTAAAAAATATCCATGTTAAGTGCTAATGACAAAAAGTAAAATGACAAAGTGATCAAGAAATGTATTTTTGACGCTTTAATAATGTTATCGCGGGATAATTCCTGCGTTTTATCGACGAAAGAGATATAAATAAATAAAAATATATCGATCAACTTCGATGAAACTAAAACATTGTTAAATGCAATTTAGCGGATCCTTTTAAGCTTTGACAAAAAAAGACATTAAGGTATAATGACAAAAAGTAAGAGACAAGATTATAAAGACGAGAAAATGTGTTTTAGGCGCTTTAAAAATTAATGAGGCCATCCCTTTGGGTATTTTAAAAGTCTATATATCTGTGTAATTTAATACAGTACTATAATTCATTTCATTATATATATTCATTAATATTCATTAATATTCATTTTTCCCTCTGGCTATTGTCCAATGGAATTCCCTCCCACAGCACGCAGTGGCGCTTGCAGACCCTGGTGCCTTTAAGGCAGTGGTCTCAGACCTCCACCACATAATGCAATAAATCAACCAATCTGTTTTATCTTTTAACTGTAAATTTCATAATTTTAAAAAGCACACAATATGAACTTCACCAATTTTTAGCACTACACTATGACGCGCACGCTGCACAGAATACTCGTAAGAGGGTGATGCAGTATAGAGAGAGAGAGAGAGAGAGATACTATAATATAACACTGAGATATCAATATAGCGATCGATAACAGTAATATATCTATATAGTTTTCCGTTAAGTCAGTTATTGCATAAATACATTTATAAATAGTTTTGAAACATGAATCTTCCTTTATGAATACAAGTCACACAAGTCACATACAAATTATTCAAAAAAGTAAATTCTTGATGCTGAGAAAATATGTGTGTATAAAACTTATTGAAAAATGACAATATTCTAAAGGGAAGAAATATCATGAAACGTCTCATTTGTTGCTAGAAAGAGATTAATTTCAATATATGTAAAAACTGTGTCAAATTTAATGCTTTATATGCCAAAATTTGACGTTTAAAAAATCAAAACAAACATAACACGTGCTTTTGTTTTGATTCTCCCGCTTCCGGCTGCTGCTAAATCGGTCAGTCAATCAAACCTCTGATCGCTTGTCACGTGACCACGCCGACCACTACCGGCTCCCTCGATCAACGTGAAAGTTGGGCACAGAAAACACCCTAAATTCCTTCGATTTTCTGCAAATCTACAGCTCAAAATGGCAAGTGCTAAGCCAAGTATGCCTCGGGATGGTACAATGCAAGTTACTGCAAAGGTAAATAAAAATCTGTCGTTCGATTTTGACACAAATTTGCTTCGAAATTGATCAGATTTCACGTCTTGCCGTCCATCGAATTTGGTCAAACATATCGTAGCTAGTGGTTACAATTTAGATCGTTTTTGTTGATATACCCTGAAAATTAAGGGACTAAATTTTGATATATCGTTCATGAATGTTTCATTTTGTTAAATATCATAAGATATTGCGTTAATTTTCCAAAACCGGAGTGAAAAAGGAAGAAATTTACAACGTTGTTGAAAAACCCAAGATGGCGTCCACATTTTTGCAAGGTCAGATGAAACCGGTTGGTTGTAGAGAATGACGCGAATACAGACTTATTACTTTGGTTCCAAGATTTTCTCCCAATTCATTCACTAGAAATATATTATTCTCAATAATGAACTGCTAATCATGAGTTGTCATTTTGATATTTCTTCCTAATTTGAGATTATGTTAGACAGAGTGGTCTGCTCATGGCAGGGGTGTATCCAGTGTGAACAAGCCCATACAGGTCCTCTGTGACATTGTGTTAGCATGTCATAATGAGGCCAAACAATGTGCATAAATTATAGATGAAAAGTGAGGCTCTATGATCCAATATTTTTGCAGTCTAAAGAAATGCACTTATGTATTTCTAAATTTACATGCAGTTTAACACATGCACATGCATTGATAGAAATCTATATAAATGATGCATACATAGTCATGTCACCCTAGTATAAGTTCCTGCATCATATTATTCCCAGAAAACATTTAAAAAAATTCCTGTATTCTAACTCAGCTATTTCTTTTGTTAAAAAGGAAGATTAAGGAAGAGATATGGGGATTGAATAAATGTAAGTTGTAACTTTATGGGGGGGGGGGCTGCTGGGGGGAATTAAGAAGATGAAATTATGCAAGGCAATCCTGTATTAAAAAATATTTTACAGAGCTTACATTACATGTAGTCCCAGTAGTAAAATTGACCTGTACAGTAGGTTTTATTTGTAACGGTCATGTACCTTTGATAAATTGTAGTTTTTGTACATGTCATTGTTTGGAAATCTTTACAGAATCGTAACAATATTGAGACGCTTTATGAAACATAGGTCATTGGGAAACCCACATGTTACCCAGTCAGAACAAGTACACATCACAAAAGAGTAGAAATCATTCTTCACGTAATTTCATACTGGTATCGATCTAGAAATACCGGTATCAAATACATTTGTACTAACTGAAATAGTTGTAAAACTAGACTTCCATATGGTTTAAGCCCTTGAATATAAATTTTAGTGCCATAAGCTGTAAGTTTTTTCAATGTGTACACATACACATGTACTAAATACTATGTTACACTTGAACTTTGAAGACAAATTCTTTTTTCATTGGAGGGTGTGAAGTACTTGGAGGCTGAAGGAAAGAAAAAACGGTTAGAAATGCAGGGTCTTAAAGAGCCTAAAAAGGACAAGGCAACTTTAAAAAGAGACTCAACTATGGCTGTAACTGCAAAGGTTAAACCATCAAATTATAAGATACATGTACTCAAAGATAAGTTATAGTCTTGTACTCAAACTTTGAAAACAAAATTTCTTTTTTTATCTATAGGAGGGTGTACAGTACTTGGAGTCTGAAGGCAAGACAAAACTGTTAGAAATGCAGGGTCTTAAAGGACCAGAAAAGGACGAACCAACATTAAAAAGAGACTCTACAATGGCTGCTACTGCAAAGGTTAAACTATTATGATAACCATTGGACATTTTAAAACAAATTATGATGATGATTTTGTATGCATTTGTTATAAGGTACATGTAATACAAATAGATTTTGCATGGAATTGAAATTTTACTCTGAGTTCATGCAGTATCTAACTCAAAAAATGTTTCCAACAGCACTGTTCGCGCAGCTCACTTCAGAAATCGGAAAATTGATGTTTTCTTTACTTTGTTGACAATTTTTGTGATTAAAATTTATATAGGGGGATAGATCTCAAACTCTCATAAGTAACGATGTATGATATACCGTACATGTATGTCTGTACCATCAATACTACGCTCATAGCAAAAGAAAATAGTTTTAGATAGGGAGTTTTCTATGTTAATTTTAGCTTAAATCATACACCGTTAGTTATGAGAGTTCGAGATATATCCCCCTTTATAAATTTTAATCGGAAAATATGCTGACAAACGTCACAAAGAAGAGAAAATTTCAATTTTCAGATTTCTGAAGTGAGCTGCGCGGACAGTGGTTGTCTTTACAAGTTATAGGTATCATGGTCTGGTAGATTTTACATGTTTGTTATTTCACAAATTCAAAATAAGTTTAAGGTACATACATACAAGATGAATATTATCAAATTACATGTATGTAAACTTATTTGTAAATGTTCTTGAGGAGTCTTTCATTATTTGTTATAATTCATTAAACTTGCATTGAAATTCAATTATTTACATTACACTGTAGGAGGCAGATGTCCTGCTGGGTGATGACAAGCCAGATGAGGATGCTAAGACAAGAGGTCAGCAGGCCAAGATTGAAGAGGTCAAGGCCGAAACAGCATCACCAAAGAAACCGAAGATGGCTAAAGGGGTCACCATGGTGGGAACTGCCAAGGTCAGTTTTTCATGCATGATTGTATGTCACATTGTGTACTTGTAAATTAAATTGCCTATATTGGAAGGGATACATATAGAGATAACTTTGTTTCGAGTTCATGTGTTTCACTGCTTTTCTGGTAGTTACACTTCCAAATACAAGGCTATAACATGTTTAAGAGGAGGAATTACCCTGAATTAACGGACAATGACTGTTACAGGAAGCAGACAGGATTCTGGGGGATGATAAGCCTGATGTTGATGCCATGACCAGGGGACAGCAGAAAAAAATTGAGGAAATCTCAAAGCAGCCTCCAGCATCTCCTGCCAAAAAACCTCGCATACAGAAAGACGGCACCATGGCCGCAACTGCCAAGGTAATGTAACAAGTTTGTACTCGTAGAACTTATAAATGACTCTGTACACTGAACATACATGTAGACATGCAGCTTGTCATCATGAATATACTTTTAATTGATAGAAAGGACTGCTAATACATGTACAAAGGTTACTGATCTGTTGCTAGGCAACAACAGCTACTCCTAATAATGAAGAACGGTTCCAACTCTATACCTTCTTGAAGAAAATTTCAAACCAATTTAAGTAGCAAGTCTGTTTCTGAGCTTTCTACTCTGTTACTAAGCTAACTAGTCTCCCACTAATATGTACCTCACTAGTCTGTCACTAAGCAATAAGAAAGTCATAAGTTTCACAATCAGCGTTATTATTATTTAATGAACATTTCCAAAATGTACATGTCTTTGAAATTTTTGAGAGATTGATGCAATTTGTAACTCATTTGCAATTTGAACAATTTACAGGAGGCCAAAGCTCATATTTTAGGAAAAGAAAAATTAGGTGACACAAGGCAGCAAACAAAAGCAACTACCGGTAAACCCAGCACAATGAAGAAAACTAGCTCAATATCAAAAGCCATAGAGGAGGGTAAGCTTAATACTTTATTTTGAAATTCGTTTTATAGATACTGTAAACGTGGAAATTTTCCTGCGGGGATAATTTTCACGTATTTCGTGAAACATTGGATTATGCAAAATTTCCCCTCACGCGAAAATAATCCTGCAGCATTCTTACAAAGACAGAGACATTTCCATCACAAATATTTCCCCCATGCGTAATGTCTTCATGTTAACATTGTGAAATTTTCCCCAGCGAATATAGCCACGTTCACAGTATATTAACAGTTATCCAGGGATTTCTGTTCTTTAACACTAGCAGTTAAAACTATTTTGTCTGTCGTGAAATAATTGCTGTCCTCTGTAAAAGTTTTCTTGATTAAAGGCTCAACTAATGTGCTAATATTCAGTCTTCACAAAAACTTCTCTAAACCCAAATACTAGCCCAAATTCAATTTCGACAAGTTATTTGTTACTAGATTATATACATGTACATGAAGTAAAATTTCACTAGCCCAACAAAACTTCTACTGGCCAGGGGTGTCGGGTTAGTGAGTTTTCGTAAAGACTGCAAATTCGATAAGAAAACTGATATTTCATTGGAACAGTGAAACTATTGTCCCTTGATAGCAGAAGAAACTGCAGGGTCTGCTACAAACCTACAGCCCTTTCGTCCAAAGGTTACAGTTTCCAAGGTTTTCTGATCAACCTTGGGACATTTGGTTTGACTGTTTCCGGAGTAACAATGAAATAATTGTATGTTTATTATATTAAGGTACATGTAGAGCGAGGAACCATATTTCGCCGGTGACCATATTTCACCGTTTCATAGTTACTTGATTCTCATCGGTTATCAGAAATGTTCGGCAAGTTTATTTTTCTATATCCTTTTAAATATGACCGCAGTAGTCATGTTCTGATAGATTGTGTTATATCCTGCACTCAATTTTGACATAAAATACCACAAAATGGGGAAAATTTAACGAAAACACCATATTTTAGACGTAGACATCCGAAATTTTTACAAAAGCCAAAAAAGAAAACATTTTATTTGGCATGATTTCATAGAAGTAGTGGTGACGAAATATTTCCTGAAAATGAAATCACAATTTTTGTCCGTTTGTGTGTAAATAGGATACATATGAACAAAAACGGCAAATTATGGTCACCCCCGGAAACATGGAAACGAAATATTTTGACGTTTTATAAGGAAACAATGAACTGCGTTAAATAAATTCTTTTTGTAGTTGTTCTATAGGAAATGGAGTTAAATTAAATTCTAGCAAAAGCAATTATTGAATTGACCTCCAAGTTTTGATATTTTTGAAGAAATATACGAAAAATACGGCGAAATATGGTCACTTGCTCTACATGTATGTCTGGTACAAATACATTGTCACAGTTTCACATGTAAATTTGCAAGCTCTTTAGAGTTAAGATAATCTAAATAAGACATGTGTATAAAGGTCAATTGTCTCCTTCAGAAGGAAGGATTTATTCAATAAATGACATACAAATTTTCGGTCCTGGCCTTTACCAATTGCAAGTGATGACATTGTGTTTTCAACTAAATGAAATTCATTTTTGCAAATTTTAGAAGTAATTTCCCTGAAATAATATTAAATTAGAACTTAAGTATTGTCGAATATTTTGTAGCTAAATGGGTTGTGCCCGACATCAATGTCAACGAAGGACGGAGAACAAGATCGCAATCAAATCCAAAACCCGGTATGAAACGTGCAGGTACGATGCAAGAAACGGCAAAGGCCGGTAGAGACTTCTTAAAACGTTCCAAGAAGGGAAAGAAATCCAAAGAAATCGTCGAGGAAGAAGAAGAAGAGGAGGATGAAGAGGCATAAATAGATTGATTTTCATATCACAGCCATTAAAATTCATTTTTTGAACTTTCATTTCTCAAAATTATTGTCAAAAATTGACATACATGTACATGTAGCTGTACATTAGAAAATCGTAGGCTCCCCATAAATGTTCTGTTTTACCATGTCTAGATAGAAGTTTACCAAGTTTACATGTCCTTTGTGGTCAAGAATTTTTCAGTGCCTATTCAGGTTGATAGATTTTCCATCATTCTTAAGAATTTATAAACTTCAACTTCCCCTAGATAAGTAATATTTTGTTTGCATTAACAAATATCTAATACAAAAAAAGCGAAAATTTGAATAGATAAAAATAGATAAAAGGATAAACAGATGAAAATGAACAACACATTATGTATCTGAGGTGTTTTCACTTAATTCATCTCTTCCTATTTTGAAACTTAAAAGCAGCAGTGAAGCTAAAAAATAAATTCCGAAACTTTACTTAAGACTCCTAGCTACTATAATAGTTTTTATCTTACAGTGACAAAAAGAAAAAAAAAAGAATTCAATTTTAAGATTTCGTAACAAAGGTAAAAGTTGACAAATTTTTTGTTTTGTATAGTTGACCGGGTCTTAGATTGTTATAAATGGCAGCATGTTAGATCATTGAACAATCATCAGTATGGATATTCATTGCTATAAATTTGTGTCTGTGTTGTGCTAAGATTCCCGCTGTATTGTTTGAAACAACTGAAAACTATATATTTTCCTTCAAATTCCACGTTTATGCCGATTCAATTGCCCCCTCCACCTTCCTCTTTATCCCCCTTTCTTAATGTAAGACCTTTGTATGAATTTATTTCTTTGCATCCTTGAATTGAATCAGAGTTCATGAAAAGTATTTACCTCATATATATACATGTAAACCTGAGTAGGTATAGTGTCAACAAAATTGATAGTGATGAGATTCCAAAAATCGATTGGACTAAGGATCACCAAACTTGCAATATGGTATGAACAATTTAGGGTTGTATGCCTGGGGTTAACCATACATGGCCATGTTGTTATGAAATCATGATTGTATTATATACAGTGGCGGATTTAGGGGGGTGCGGAGGGGGCGTCTTGCCCCCCCCCCCCCCCCCCCCCCCCACGGCACTGACCAAAATTTTTTCAAAAACCCTATATTTTGGCCCATTTTCAGCAAAAATTGGCAAAATTCCCCCTTGACCCCCCGGCAAAGGGGGCGCTGGATCCGCCACTGATATAACAGAAAATGCAAGAGAGAGAGGTCGAGTTGATTCAAAGAACTGACATCCTTCATGTATTAATCATTTACATTTATTTACCTTAGTCATAAAACCTTTTGGAGATTTTCACTACTAACAGAGATAATTTTGGAAGGGATGTTGCAGAGTGTAAAGGGAGGGGCAAACAAACACCGTACATGTGTACTTCTATATGGGTCAACCCTTGACATTCTTTCTTCACACCATGCTTTTTGAGTTTTTGAGAGAATTGTATGTTTTTGTTTTGTAGTGCTGTCCATTCAAGTGAAATGAGTGTCTGTGATTGTTTCCCGTTTGTCTAATTGTTAAATGCTTTTTTTGATATATATAATTATATGTTTAGTAGATGTACTAATTTGATAGAGAGAGCTTGATATGTGTAATGCACATACACTTGTAGTTATCTATATAACATATACATGTATATTAGTGAACACTCGATCATATCTAAGTTTTTCGTTCTTATGGTTATTTTATAGTTTTATAAACAATAAGAATTAATTTATTTCATCATCTTCAAAGATATAATTTAAAGTTTTCAAATTTGTTAAATGACGTCATCCCTAAATGAAAGTTTTTATCATGGTCATATTTTTCATTACTTCTTTTGCTTTTACTCAAAAGTAGAGTTTAATCAAGACTTTTCGTGATGTATTTTTGACACTTTTACTATTTTTTATTCAATATGTTAAGACTTTTTTAGAAATGCTTATTAAGGATTTAGCAGTAATTGGTACATTTCTCCACAATTCATCTGCCTGTTTACCTCTTTGAAAAGTCCTTATATTTGAAATTGAAGACAAATATTTATTAAGTTTAAATTCTATTTGTCAATTCATGGCTGTGCGTACTTCAGACTAAGTGACATAATTTACAACAATATTTTGTTAGTTGATTATCAGGTACATCTCCATGTATATCCAAATGAACAAATATAATCTCAGAATTTGGATAAATCGTTGATATTTATTGGTGATAGAAAAACAAATTATTTATATAAAATTCATGGTGACAAACTTATGAACGAAGAAAACATTACTGTATTAACATGGAAAACAGTTTTGTTACTACACATACATGTACATTGACTCAGAAATGAAAATTGTAAAATAAAACCTGGTTAACATTTATTGTAAGTCTTTGATATTTGTTTATGAAGAGACAAGTTATATTGCTTAAGGTATTAGGGGTATGATAGAGATAACATCTAGAAGCTAGAAATTACATGTATATACTTCCATATCTTACATATTGCTAGATATTTGATATTATTTCAACTTGCTATGAAAATCTATAGACCCAAACATAGTCTTCGGCCAACTTCATAATATTTAATATGTCTGTTGTTGAAACAACCGGAAGTAGCGTATTACACATGTATATCCCTAATGCCTTAAGGCATAAAACATGTATATGTCTGGAGCTTTTATCAAATTTATACTCGGCATTTTTTATCTATTTAATCTGCATTTGGTTCATGGAAATACATCTAACTTTTTATCATTAATATGAAGTCTCGATATTCTATTTACACATTGTTATATTTTAGCATTTTGCTCTTATAGTATAGCATTTTAAGCCTGTATTTTAGCAAAACTCAAGGAAATGGAAAGATATACATATTATTAAGATTCTTTGAAAAAATTACATTTGTTTTTGCTAACATTTTTGGAAAGATTGTTGGTTATACTCATTATCAATTTTACATGTATCTTCTGGTTACTTATCATTTTAAATATTAAAATTGCTGTAGATGTACATGACAATTTTATTTGATGTAAAACTCTGTATTAAAGAATTAAAAGGAAATTCCATTCTGTTCTTATTAAATACATACATGTACATGTATATATACATGTACAATTATTGTTTAAGGTAGAGCATCCCTCAAGTCTCATATGCAAATATTTCCAAAATTTCAACTTTTACAATATTTTCTTTTCATGTATTTTAAATTTGTGCTAGACCTGATATACAAACCAAATAAATTTTGTCATTTCATGATTATCATGAGAACGTTAGGAGTCTGAACTTTAACATTGGACCCTATGGGAAAAGTAAGATAATACCAATTTTAGAGGTGATAAAATGTAACTACAAAATTTTCTTTTCCCAAAACTATGTTAGTTTGATACTCTGAACAATATTCTGAAAGAGAAAAAATAGGGTATCCAGGAATAAAATTTTCAAAATTCTGACCTGAGGGATACTCTACCTTAATCATAGAGACAAACACTTTTAAGTATGTTCTTCGTGATTGTGTTCCCAATATTTAGCTGTTAGTGTAAATCTGTTTGTGTGATTTAAAATCATTTTGATGATAGTGTCATATTTTCCAACTTTATATTTGTTTTTGTTGCTTGGATTTTAAATGTGTATGAAAAATGTTTAACACATTTGAATAGTTGCGTATGAATCCAGATTGCCTGTGGTCTATTAAAAAGAAATTTGATGTAAACTAACACATGTTGGTTAATTCTTCTTTAAAAGTTTGTCAAAATACACAAATATCTTAAAAGATTGTAGAGTCAGTACATGTGACGAATTCCATTATTAGGGGCATGTTTATGCGAGTGAGTGTGAAAATAGTTACAAAATGTCTATATTAAGATAATCAAGGAGTGAGACGGACATATTAATTCCTTGTCATCTTAGGCTGAAGTATTAGACTCCAAACCTAATGTTATGTGCAACGTAAAAATATCCTGATCCTTTAAAGCATGTTGAATCTACATGTAGTTCGTATTTTTAGAATTCAAATCGCATCTTACCGAAATTCTTAGATATTGAATTTTTTACCAGATTTCATTATTATTGAAGTACTGTGACTACTAACAATGGCACATTAGCAGCAACAAAATTTTCAACTTCGTCCAGATAAGGTTCCATTATCTTGGCAATTGAGATACATTTTATGAAAATACATAATTAAAAAATTTTATTCTGAAAAATTTGTGTCTGAAGGGATCAGGTTAAGCTTTAGATTGTGAGATTAGTGATCCCATCATTGGTTATGTCAAATTTTATGTCACCTATCATGTTTTATCATCTATCACACTTTTTGTTATAAATCTACATGTACTTTACGTTTACTAGCGGTATGAGAAAATGAATTTTATTTTTAGTTTGTTGTAGACTATATTGATTTGAATGACCTTAAAAAGTAAATATATTCATACTTGGATTTTTTTTCATCTTATTTATTGCTATCCACTTCATGTTTTATGAAGGATTAATAAAGGAAAATGGTTGGAGAAAAATGTGTATAAATTTCATCCATCTACAAATTTGACAACATTTGCTGGAAATAACCTCATTTGATTAATGTTATTGTGTGCAGTCAAAGAAAACCTGCAAGTTTTTGCTAAATTAAAAATTTTCATGAAATAATGTTAAAGAGTCAATAAAACCAAATTTTATAGCTAAATATCTTTTTCACGAATCAAATAAGCAAAAAACTTCCTCAAAACATTTATATGTACATGAACGTAGAGACTGATCTGACTCATTTGAAAAATAACTTAGCAAAAATTCAAATGGAATAGCACCTGCCTGATTTTACTTGGACATACACTTTGTGTATCTACAACTGGCTAATCTTGAGAGGATTTTTAGAAGTTCAAGATAAATGTGTGATCTTTCAGAATGTAGAAGCTTGCTGCTGTACTTCACAAGGTCTCAATGTGTCCATGCTCTTGGCATGCATTTCCCAAATCTTGTGAAAAAATGTGGGTTTAGTACAGGAGTCATTATACAGATTTGACAAACAGAAAAAATATTCTTATTCATTTCTTATCATTTTATATCATCTACTTAATATGGAAAACAGACTGTTTTCTTTAATCTGATAACAAACAATCCCTGCACTATATTTCGTTAAGTTTGGGAGTAATGGTAAAATAAAGCGCAACTCTTAATCACATATTTTTCAAAAACAAGGTCAAACCTGCAGGTCAAATTAAAGGCAACACATAAATTCAAATTTATTCCCTATTCTCCAGCTCCTTAACAATTTGCAACATGGTACCCCATAAAAATCAGAAATTTTATCCTTAATGCAACAGGTCATGAAATTGTTGACACATATCTTGTGAAAGAAGTTTTGACACTGAACAAGGTAAGGAAATCTGAATCGTTTAATTTCTATTGTCATTATTTAGAAATGAAGATTCTGATTGGCTGAGAAATTTTGTTGATACATCAATCAACTACATTTTTCAGACTTCTATTTATAGCACATTTTGAACCAAGCATTCCCTAAAACAGGTATCAGCTCGTAGCTGAAAGTACAATATGTTGATGTTCGCTTAAAATTTCAAGGGAACATCATTTCTTTTCTACTTACTAACAAATTTCCTTTGCAAGTAGGATTTCCTCAAACTGGGTCTTGTTCCAAAGATAAAGAAACATGATTGTTAGTTGTTTGAATCATGGTGGCTGCCATACATTTGTAACTTGCTTTTGTCTTTGAAGGCAGTTATATCACTGCGCAACCCCCCCCCCCCATGACTTTTGACGTAATGATCTTGACCTTTGAACTACTTTGAAAAAGTTTTGACCTAGTGATCTGACATTTGAGGTACTTTTCAGAAAATTAGCCTGGGCTATATTTCCCAAGCGTTAAGGGATATTTCACGTGTTGATTCCTTCTGGTCAGAGCTTTAATTTGTTATTGTGACTTACTCCTTCTGGCACCTGGTCCCACCTCTAGCTTGCTAGGGTTCCGTCGATGCACACTTTGGTGCTCTATTGTGGGTGCTGTTGAGATTATCGTTAGGATCTTCCTTAACTGATTTGACCTAGACTGTAGTGACCTCTTTAAGAAATCAACAGGGCTAAATCTCATGAACTATAAGGGATAGACCTGAAAATTTTCACACTTTCCGGATAAATATATAATTCTAAATTCTTCTTGCTATTCAGTTCTATGTATGGTTGCTGATCATTTTGTTGCCGTTGTTGTTGCAGTTTTTTTATCAATAAAATGCCATTGACATAAGTTGTAGGAGTCAGGTTGTGCGCTCGTAATCCGGATAATTACACCGTCAGCTACTTGCATAGCAGATGGCCGTTCTAAGTCAGCATCGGTTGCCCATTGATCTCGTTGATTTATGTGCGATCTTTTGTGTTTTATGTTTCTATGGTGTGAGTTGGCGTTCCTTGTATCTTTTGCGTCTCTTTCAGTGCGTGTCTGCTCTGTGTTTTTGCATTGGGGTTTTGCTGTGGGTGTTGTTGGAGATCTCCTTCTTAGATAAAAAATTTTCTGATTTCTGGAAAAAAAATTCAAATCCCAAAAATCAGTAGCATCTGCAAACAAAATGAGACAAATTACATTTAAAACGATCCAGAATGATCAGTGACATTCTAAATTGTGATTGAATGGCTGTCGTCATCACCAAACATGACATACTTACCAGATCTGTTCATCAAAATGTACACCGAGATAATAACCGAATTTGACAGATTTCCATGGAGCTGTTGCGACGGATTTTGCATGCAATCAAGAAACGCTGACTGTCCCCGGGCACCTGGTCTCGCTTCGGAAGGTTAAAAATGTTCACTCCGGGGTTTGCAACCGTTCCGATGAGAATTTTCACGATATGGCCTTGCCTTTTCGACTTCGAGACTGAATAACTGTTAGGTACTTCTTTGATGTTTATCATCAAGCAATACACATTGCAAAATTTCGTAAAACCTTTCAGATATCTTTCGAAATCTTTTCTGTCAGGATTTCCTTCTCGATTTTTTTCAACAAGGTACTGTCCAAGGATTTTATTGTCTGATAAATTCTGTTATAGTTGCGTTTTATCCAATTAGGGCAAACAGGTCTTGACGGAATTTCTCAAAGTTTCTTTATTATTTTCCAGTCTTCATATTAATCTCGTATTTTTTTATGTTCAAGATGACATAAACCTAACAACATTTGACAGCTCTTATCTAAGTAATCCGAATCAACAAGTCGAAGTGACAAATACAGATAATGACCATATCCCTGTATACAGCACAAAATCGAAAATTCAGAAAATCAGAAACCGAAGTTATACAAAATCGGATTAAAACAGGAACCAAAGCAAACAAACGAAAACCTCCACCTTATGAAATGAAGCGAACTTCCGATATGGGAGTGAGACCAGGTGCCCAGGAAGAGTATGCATCTCCTGCTTGCATGCAACACCGCCGCTTCAATTCGGTAGAACTGTCACATCCGGTTACTTCCATTTCGGAAGACATAGAGTCCAAAATCGATAATTCAGAAAATCAGACACCGAAGGCATACAAAATCATGATAAAACAGGAACCAAAGCAAACAAACAATTGCAGTGAGAGACATTTTGTTCCAGCAGAATATATTATATATGTAGAACTGTCATATCCGTACTTCCAATTGGAAGACATAGAGTACAAAATCGATAATTCAGAAAGCGAAGGCATACAAAATCAGGATAAAACAGGAACCAAAGCAAACAAACAAAAACCTCCACCACATGAAAAGAAGCGAATTTCCGATATGGGAGTGAGACCAGGTGCCCAGGAAGAGTAAGTATCTCCTGCTTGCATGCAACACCCGCCGCTTCAATTCGGTAGAACTGTCACATCCGGTTACTTCCATTTCGGAAGACATAGAGTCCAAAATCGATAATTCAGAAAATCAGACACCGAAGGCATACAAAATCATGATAAAACAGGAACCAAAGCAAACAAACAATTGCAGTGAGAAACATTTTGTTCCAGCAGAATATATATTATATATGTACAAGATAGTATCTTGGTACTCGGCTTTTCTCGTTTTATAAACTTCGTTCTTTGTCAATGTTCAAGATATGTTAATATTCACAACATTCGACAACTCTTATTTAAGTAATCCAGTTTATCAACAATTTGAAGATTTTCCTGTTGCAGTGATATGACGTTTTCTCTCTAGTTATAAATTTCGTATTATGTGAACGCTCAAATTATCATTAGGTTCACAACATTCGAGATCTCTTCTCTAAGTTATCAAGGTAATCTACAAATTGACTACACTTGCAGTGAAATGAAATTTTCTTCTTATTTCGTGGTACTTGGCTTTTCTCTTGTTATAAACGATGGAATTTGTACAGATAAGAGATTGCTGACTCTGAATCAGAATGACGTGGACAGAAGATTGGAAAAGCTCGAGTCATTGTTTGCAACGTGCAATGCCTCCATTTCTAAGGCTCAAAAAAGAATATCAACTTTGGAAAGGAAAGGTAACTTACATATATTTTAAAAGTATCTGTCCCTTTACTTTATGTGCATTAAACATCCTACTGACAACATGAATGATCGATTGTTTATATTCATCCATTCTTTTTAAACGAGAAGTTTAAACATCTATTTGTACATCTAACGCAAAGGGTTTTCCGCAATGGAGAACAATTAATGCAAATCATTAAAATATAGTGACCGATGCAATACCTTGTCCGTCCTGTTGGAAGCCATTTACAGTATGTAAGATTTGGTGAACATATGTACAGGTACAACGTAGGTCGTAGAGATAACTGTGCGCATATAAAGGATGTATTCAAAATCTTTAAAAGTAAAGGAATTATGATTTGAAATGTTTAAAGGAAACTCCTGGTGCATGTATTTAGATGGTATTCTGCTATCGACAAACATTAGGATGAAGCAAGAAGGCCGAATGAAGTTCTCAGTCGTTACAAATTGTCAATATTGAAATATATGTTCTATTGTACCAATTTTATTATACTAGACACGTGTTTCGGATATTTTAATCCTCGTCAGTAGTACTTCATTTAAAACAGTTAAAATAAAGCCAAAGTGAATTTTCATGGCGCAATTTACAATACAGACTTTTAATTTCCTCTTGCCAAAATGAACGCCTCCAAATTTTGTGTAGGGTTTATTCAGAAGCGTATTTAAGTGAAAAATATTGCCAAAAATTGTTGGAGAGTAGGCGCAATGAGCTTAATTCTGAAGCATGACCGAAAAATATATACCGAAACCCTAGCTAAGGACATAGCTATGCAATGAGGGAGATGTCCCTTAGTTTTAGAAATTTAGGTCTAATTTGATTCACACCATTTTTTTACCTCGAGATCAAACTTATCAAAACAGAAATTCGTGCCAGTGTGTATGACTTGGATTCAATATGGTAACGTTTTATGTGGTATTGTTGCCCATTACAATGATTATGATTAAATTGTTAACGTTTTATGATTAAGATGGATATATGTAGACTACATAAATATAGGATCTCAAAATGATTTTCTATTTCATACGGTATTTATGAAACGAGTTGTGTGGATTTTACATCCCCGAGCCTTGGCGAGGGGATTAAAATCACACAACGAGTTTCATAAATACTGTATGGAATAGAAACATAATTTGAGATTCTTTTTATCACATTAGATATCACGTAATTGATCAAAATAACGTCAAAATGTTATAATTCCGACTTCATTTCTTATTTCAAATAACGCGCCAACGTCTCCGTTTCTTTTGTGACGTCACAAAGGATCTGGAGCGCTTCATCCAATGACCACGCTCCCAAAGCGATATGTAACATGTTATCATAACATTTATTTATGACATGGCTTTATGTAACTGAATAAAGGGTGTATCATGTGATAATATCAGATATATAGTCAAATGCTCTTTATAAAATATACGGTAGTTAATTGATAAATACAACAATACTATATGTTTTATAAAAATTTACAATAATGTAAATCTATTTTCAGTCAACAATTCCACCCACCATATGGTAGCTTTCACAGCTTGTCATTCTAAAGGTTCTACAATTGGAGTTCTTCAGACGGTCATCTACGATCATATAATAACAAACATAGGAAACGCTTACGATGTCAGGGATGGAGAGTTCAATGTGCCATATGATGGACTATACACATTTTCTGTGACCGGAATGGCATACTCCGATTCTGATATGTATCTTAATTTACTCAAAAATGGGATGTTTGTTCAGAGGATGTATAGTAATAGTGGATACGCTGATTCCTCCGCCTTTACAACGAATCTATATCTCCAAGCTGGTGATAAAATTTGGATAGTCAATGGCGGATATGGCAGTGATCATCTTCATCCTGGCAATTATAACTGCTTCTCTGTAATGCTTTCCAAAGAAAAGTATTAAAGAAATGACTTCCAACTTAAACGAATTGTATACATGCCCCTTTTCTAGAACAATTTACATCTGTGTTGCTTTGGACCCTGTGTTTTGCTGTCGTGTCTGTGTGGTCATTTTACAGTGAGTGGGTTATTTTTCACAACTATTATGTGTTCTTCGAGACCTTTGGGTAAATGTAAAATTGGGAGGGTTGTGCACACGTGACCCAGATAACCACACAATTAGCTTCTCTTCTTGCCCATTGGTCTCGTTAATTTATGTGTAGTCTTTTGTGTTCCATGTTTCTATATTGTATATCCCTTGCGTCGCTTGCTGTACTTGTTTACTAATGACAAATATGGACAATGACCATATTCCAATACACAGTACAATATCGATAATTCATAAACTGAAGGCACACACAATCATGATAAAACAGGAACCAAAGCAAACAAACAAAAACTTCCACCACATGAAAAGAAGCGAATTCCAAATATGAGAGTGAGATCAGGTGCCTTTCCAAATGTGTTTTCACTTCGGGTGTTTTTGGTCCTTTGTTTTGGGTGCCGCAACCGAGTCTGTTTGGAAACCCTCTTCATACTTCTGAAGGTCAACAAATCGCCTACCTCAAAATATCTGAGGAAAAAAGTAAAAATACTATGGCAGTGAATTCGGACAAGGGAGGGACGGGATAATGTGTATATAATTGAATATTTTACAACTTTTTTTTACAGTTAATTAAAACGTTTCTTCCATAGGGAAGGAATGATACAAATAAAAGCACGAACACTCAAATACAAAATTACACGAAAGGTCAAGGGGCCGAAAATTTGTGTGTTTGACTGTTTTTATTAATGGCATTCACGGCGGGTTTTGCTAACAGTCAGAGGACACTCACTTATCCTGGGTACCTGGTCTTGCCTCCATACGGGTGTTCGCTATTGCCTTACACAATCAGTTCATATTTCCCTAGATCAAAGAATCATGAACTACGTTTTGTACCTCTATGGTACACCGGTAATATATGACTATATATGTAGTTTGGATCCCCTCTGAGGTTAAATGCTGGATCTGCGCCTGCTTTATATCCAATACATTTATGTAGTAGTTTCTTTCCTGTAACCTTAGTTGGATTTCATGACGGCATTTACGATGTAGTTCTTAACTAGATGTCTCATACATATTTGGCTTGGATGTGCTGTTTTCAATATGCAGACAAAATGCAGATTGGCCTAGTTTATAGAGATAACATAAATACAAGTTCATACCATTCGGCAGTTTTAGATCTTACTTATAGAAGCAATAAGATTCTCCTTAAGGTAAAATGCTTTCTGCTTTGTATTTCGTTGTATTCATCTTCTACCTATCTATAAATGGTGGAACGTGTACAGAAACGGGATGGGTATCTTTAAATCCGAATGACATTGAAAGAAGATTGGAAAAGCTCGAATCGTCTCTTACTAGGGCTCAAGAAAGAATATCTACATTGGAAGGAAAAGGTATTGTAAGTTAAATTCATGAATGAAGAAGGAGAGTGAGAGAGAGAGTTAAAATTCTTAACTAAGAATTGAATGTTCTATTATTACGTAACTCTTCTGAAGATATTTTGAGCATTCAGTTGTCTTGTATCGGTGCTATCTTAATAGATATATTGAACGTAACGACGGAACAACATAATAATAACGACGGAACAACATAATAATAACGACGGAACAACATAATAATAACGACGGAACAACATAATAATAACGACGGAACAACATAATAATTGATTCACTTGTTCTGACTTTCATATCCTTGTTTGAAAAGTTCATGCGTAGTGGAAGAGAGGGGAACTCCAACAAGACCCGGCTGCAGCACTCAAGGCTAAACACAAAATAGTGTGGTTATCCAAATTACGTGCGTATAAACCTACGGTTACACGAAGAAATCTCGAAAAAGGCTCGATTGTTATGTATAATAACTTCCGCTAGAGTAATACTTCGACAACAAATATTTTGAACATTACATGAGTTGAAAAATGATATTTGAGGATCAACTCTGGCATTAGAAACGTGCTTTTCGATGACGAACATCTTTTAAACGTAAAGACTTGACTTCCTTATATTTAAAGGCTCTAGTTTCATTAAAAATTAACCGTTAAATGTTGTGTTTCTTTATATCGAACACAATTTTCCGCTGGTACCCTTATCAAAATTGAACGCCTCTCACTCTAGAAAAAAACTAAATTAAAAGTTAATTGCATGTCTGGTCCATGTTGCCAATTTATCTGTTCTTAAATGATGCTTTTCAATATGAAGACGTTCACATTAATCTATAAATTGGCATCTTTACACAGCCAATTGTGCCTCATATGAAGTTCATGTGAAATTTACATGAACTTTACATTAAAGTTCACATGAAATTTATGCGAAACGAGCACGAACATGAAATTTACATGAAATCTTTCACATGAAATTTATGTGAAGATTTTTACATGGATGTCATGTGAATTCAGTTTCCTCTGAAGGTCACTTAGAAAAATTCATGTGAAATTAATGTGAAGGAAATTTTTGTGAAATTCATGCGAAATATTTTTCACATAAATCTTACGTGAAATTTATATGAATTTTACATGAACTTTCATGTGAAATTTACATGATGCTCATTTCATATGAATTTCATGTGAGGCACAATTGACTGTGTAGCCATTTTTCATAATTTTGGCTTGAGGTTGAAACAACATAGATAATACTAGTAGCGAAACTCTCATGCTCAACAATTCTTCCGATCAGTATCTTTACAGGCAATATTTTAGGACATATACGAAAGAAAGGAGGGAATCTCCACCAACACTCGGTTGCAATACAAACAAGAATTCACCACATGTAAAATACAGAGCAGTCAAGCACAGAAAAAAGACGCAAAAGGGACAATGAACACCAACACACAGCATATAAACGTCAAACACAAAATACCACACATAAACAAACGAGACGAAGGGAGGGGATCTCCAACAAGACCCTGTTGCAGCACCAACAGCAAAAACACAAAAGACGAGCATAGTATAAGACGAAAAAGAGACATACGACATGTAAACATCAAACACAAAAGACTACAAATAAACCGACGAGACCAGTGGGCAACCGGTGCCGACTTTCGACGGCCATTTGCCACGCAAGTAGCAAATGGTGTGGTAATCCTGAATTACGTGCGCACAACCCTCTCACTTCTCCAATTACCCAGAGGTCTCAAAGAACGTACAATTGTGGTGTAAAACAACCTCCTCACTGTAAGAGGACACCACACAAACTAGACCGCAAAACGTAGAGGCCCCAGCAACACAGATGAATATGTAAATGGATTTAAAAAGAGGGCGTGTGTAATATAGTCCATGCTCTGCTGGCTTTAGCGAGCCCATGTATGTAATCACCCAAGGAGTCCGACTGACATTCAGAGAGGACAGGTGGTCGGAGCCCTGTCTTCTCTAAAGAGGTTTTGACAAGGCCCGTCATGGAGTCCCGTCGTAACAGTCAGTCGGAGCAAGTCTCAAGGATGCGCTGGTACAAGAGTTCGCAGCTTTCCTCTTTACGGTCACACATCAGTATGTTTCATTTGGTGAGTTTCCGGTCTCCCTTATGTCATATCCCTGATCTTGTACTGTCTATTGCGAGTTTAATGCGATAATGAGTGCAAAGTGAAAGTCAAACACTAAAGCCGAAACCATATTCCAAAAACCACAATCCAAAGACTTACGAATTTTTGGAAAAGACGTGAAAAGAAAAATTTGACAGACGACATGACACAACTGCAAAGAAATACGAAGGAAGCCTATCTAATGGGCTATCTTCAGTGCAAATCCGATAGGCATTGTAAATGCAATGAAGATGACACTGTCAAAAATGTTACATATCTAAAACAGGTATAGTATCAAAAAATGTAGGACCAGAAAGGAAGCCCACAGCCTATCCCATTTTTTTCTTAGTGTTACCTGAAGTTTTGCTCAGATTACCTACCAAAACAGATTTGTTAATGGCATCACCCTGAATAGATTAGATCAAATTACAATTTATCATTGTCCTTCTTCGAATGTTGCATATTAGTATGAGGACAATTCAATTGTTAATTTAATGATTCAGATGGATATATGCAGAACAGATAATACAGATAGAACCAAAACACCGTGATAAAAGAAAGCATGGAAGGTAAATATTATGATACCATATTCTCTACAGAATTTGTACTTCATAGTCGAAAATCTTATTTCAGCCAACAATTCCACCCAGCATATGGTTGGTTTCACAGCTTGCCATTCTAAAGGATCTACTTTCGCTGCATATCAGACGATCATATACGATCATATCATAACAAACATCGGAAACGCTTACGATGTCAGGGATGGAGAGTTCAACGTGCCATATGATGGACTATACACATTCACCGTCACAGGAATGGCATACTCCAATACTGAAATGTACTTTACTTTATTGAAAAATGGCGTCTACGTTCAGAAGATGTATAGTAATTTAGACACCAGCGACACCTCTGCCTTTACCACGAATCTTTATCTTCAAGCCGGTGACGCAATTTGGGTAGTCAATGGCGGGCATGATTCTGGACATCTTCATCCTAATAATTATAATTGCTTCTCCGGTATGCTTGCCAAGGAAAAGTATTAAAGAATTGGCCTCAATTTCATATTCTGTATCGACCATTTAGGAACATAATTTGTTGCATGAACTCGGTACGTTTTAGTTTTTCTTTTTGAATTTAGAATTCGAGTCTTTAAAGAAAGGCTTTAGATATACTATGTATTGTCTAAGAGGAACACTGATTGTAGGCTGTATGAGAGTATAATTAAGGAGGGGATCTGAAACAAAACCTAGTTGCAGCACCAACAACAAAACCCCAAAACACCCGCTTTAAAACACAAAGGAGACACACACGAAAAAGAGACGTAATGGTACTAGGAAACTCAAATCACAGAGAAACATCAAACACAAATGACTACACATAAACCAAGGAGACCAATAAGTTTCGTCTGTAAATCTTGTTTGAATTCTGATAAGAATAAGGGAAAATTAACATTTATTTTCAACAACAAGTAACTACGAAATCACATATGAATATAACTGAAATTTTAAATCTTAAAACTGTAAAAACTCCCAACATCTCAGTGATATCACTCAATGACAAACGTGACGAATTCAATTTCAGCATTACAAACTTTCTTTTTCTGAGTAGCACATCCCTTCATCGCCTGCTTATGGCGTGTTCATATTTCAGTTGATACGTTATGCCATAGCAAGTACCAAATATACAGATTTTGTTCTGAGAACTAGGCGTCTTTCAGATAACCTTCGCGGTCAGGAATACGTTTGTGACCGACTAACATCGTCACTGAGGAAGCTCTACAGTGGATACGGGGAACTCGTCATACACTATGATGTCCCACTGTCCAGAATGGTGAATGATATTCTGCCGTAGACAATTTGATCCATCCAACCACTGAATGTACTTGTATCTTCCGAAATGGAAGAAAGGAGGGGATCTCCAACAACACTAGGTTGCAGCACCAACAGCAAAACCCTAAAACACCCAATGCAGAAAACACAGAACAGACACCCACAGAAAGAGACGCAAAAGGGACAAGGAACACCAACTCACACCGTATATAAACATTGAACATAAAAGACCACACATAAACCAACGAGACCAATGGGCAACCGGTGCTGACTTATAGGACGGCCATCTGCCACGTAAATAGCAGACGGTGTGGTTATCCTGGATTACGTGCGCACAACCCTCCCACTATCCCGATTTGCCAGAAGTAACCGGATATGACAATTCTACCGAATTGGAGCGACGGGTGTTGCATGCAAGCAGAAGATGCTGACTCGTCCTGGGCACCTAGTCTCACTCCCATATCAGGAGTTTGTTTCATTTCATGTGGTGGAGGTTTTTGTTGATTTATCCTAATTTTGTATGCATTCGGTTTGTGATGTTTTGAATTACAGAATTTATGCTGTATATTGGGATATGGTCATTATCCATATTTGTCAATCAAAACAAAGTAAAACAATACAGAGGTGTTCTAACTCTTTATCTTCCTGAAGAAAATTTCGAACGAATTTCATTTTTAAAGTATGAATTGTCTCAAGGTATCAAGCTATCGCGGCGTAAGCAAAAGTAAACTCAAAAAAATGTTTTCTCTTCTATAATGATGCTATGGAAGAGGAAGCCCCTACTAACAGCATGCAAGAAACTTCATTTTGTAATTTATACAGGATTCTGTTACAACACTTAAAGCAAAACACCAGAACAACACAAAGAAGACACACACAACAAGAAGCACAAAAGGGAAAAGGAACAACAATCAACGAAGACAACATCAAAATACTAACACAAATTACTACACATAAACCAACGAGACGAATGGCCAATCGATGTCAACTTAGGATGGCCATCTGTTATGCTGGAAGCAAATAATTTGGTTATCAAGAAATCGTCCGCTTAACTAGTGGTCTCATAGATCGCACAATTTTGTTGCGAACACAATCACCAAATTTGAAAGCAAAACGTAGAAAAGGGAAGAAGCATGACCACTCTGCACTGACCCACTGGAAATAAAACCCACAAGAAAGCGACACATAAATGACATCAGACAAAACTACAATCCGCCACAGGACACAACAATATGCACTAGAAGAATTTAATATACATTCATGTCTCACGTTGGCTCAGATGAGGCATGAGGGGTCCTTCAGCAGGAGGAAACCGGATTACACGGGGAAACCCCTCCTAGGACTGGATGGGCGACCGTCATACCACTCCACATAAGATCCCTATGTACTTCCTAGACCAAAATATTCCATTTTTATGTCTATGGATAAAAAAAGATTTAAGTAAAAATAACAAAACTAAATATTGAGAAGTCTTATATGATTGATTAGCTTAAAAGGTTTGGGTTAGGGTAGGGTTAGGTTTATTTTCAGGTAAGAAAAAACGTTTCAAAGAGCAGAACTTTAAGTTCAACCTAAGAGGTTAATGATTTGATCTACAATTCACAGTACAATCTCAACAGTTTGTATGTGTCCGAGATAAGGCAAAGTTCATAACACATGTCCTTTCTTATCTTAATTTTGAGGCAGATCATTACAATTCTCCCCATGAGCAAAATGTCTTCCTTGCTTTGCTTTTTGCTAGTCATTTGTCTAGGGATAGAGGATGGATTATGTATTGGAAAGAGACTACTCATGGAAGAAAATGATGTTGAATCGAAACTGACGCAGATTGAATCTATGTTTGCGTCATGCAATGCTACAATTTCAACTCTAAAGAAAGAGCAATCAAAATCACTGGAAAGGATATCCACTCTGGAAGGAAAAGGTATTTTTGTTTGCATAATTCTCCATTTTTATCTTGTTTTATATAATTTTTAGTTGTTTTTTTAATCTAGGATTTAAGGATTTGTATATTTCTGAGGAATTTTTTTTTCGATATTTTGAAAGTTTTTGATACGGTATATATATCTTCTGATTAATATAATGTTGACAGAGAAAAAAACCGGGAAGGAAAAGCACATCATTTCTATATTTTTATTTTTATACAATACGTAATATTAGGCAGATTATGGAAATCTATTTAGAAAGGCAGTATTGAAAGAAACGTCTGAAACATCGAATGATTATCTTCAGTCTTCATTTCATCACAATTAATTAGTAATTTAATCACGTTTCAGTCAACAATTCGACCCAGCATATGGTAGCTTTCACAGCTTGCCATTCTAAAGGTTCTACAATTGGCGTTCACCAGACCGTACTCTATGATCACGTCATTACAAACATCGGAAACGCTTATGACGTCAGGGATGGAGAATTCAACGTGCCGTATGATGGACTTTATACGTTTTCCATCACAGGAATGGCATACGGGAATACTGACATGTATCTTACTCTATTTAAAAATGGTGTCTACGTTCAAAAACTGTACAGTAATATTGGAAATGCAGACTCTTCCTCCTTACTACGCATCTTTATCTTCAAGCTGGTGATGAAATTTGGGTAGTCAATGGCGGACCTACCAGTGACCAACTTCATCCTGGAAATTATAATTGTTTTTCTGGAATTCTTGTAAAGGAAAAGCATTGAAGAATTAAATGAAAATTGTGTGAGCTATATTATTCTCGTACATGTTCGAATAAGTTGGTAGTACTAGACTTTTTCACCGTGCCGAACTTCGCACTTCGCACTTCGAACTTCGCACTTCGAACTTCGCACTTTAATTTCATAAGTTGGTTGCCGAAAAAAGCACGCCAGTTTTACAGGAAGTCCAATATACCATTCCATGGAGTATACTAATCAAATTGTAGATGACTCCGCCTATGCGTTTTTACGCGAACGGCAGCTACGCCACTTTTTCTACAATGTTCGAAGTGCGAAGTACGAAGTTCGAAGTGCGAAGTTCGTCACGATGAAAAATGTCTACTCGTACCATACCAGAAAGGTATGACTTGAGTGACATGTTTTCAGTTCATGCTGAAGTTGTTTGTCTTATAAATATCATCCTGTAGGTGCGTTGTGTTCCGCTGTGGTCAGAGCAGGGTGGTCACGCTGGAAATCTTTTCTCAATCATTAAGCAATAGTCACGGAAATATTGAATATCTCCATCTAGCTAGCATGCAACTACGCATCGCTTAATATGGAAAATTATTATCCTTGCGTCATTATCAGCGCGTTTTTAACAACGCCACCTACAATAAATTCCGTTCTTGCACTGAACTCTGGGAAATGTTTATTTGACAGTGTTGTCCTTCATATTTCCGTGGTGCTTTGTTGATGTCTCCATCTTGTGTGGCTATATTTGGCTCCCTATCTTGTTTTGTACCATGTATTTTAAGGGAATTTATATTGAGCGAAGCTCGCCCTTATGGTAACGCGTATACACTTACTTTATTGAGAAATATGCTGAATCAGTAAATGAGAATTTACAGCTATGCTTTCAAAAACTTTTGTCCCACAGAGTTGCTGCGATACTGCCATTTACAATTTTTTTCGACATGCAAGTTGACATAATATGTGTTATACTCAATTTTTGTTTATAAGTTAAATTTATTGACATAATTTTTCGTAAAGCAGATTACGATATAGCATCAAAACCTCAGCGTTGAACACGGAGTCTTTTAAGAAACCGACATTTCCGGTGATTCTAAACGGGACGTTTCGCTCTGATTGCTTTTCTTGTCTGGGGTGGTTTCGTACTGTCAGAAGTCGGAATAGGGTCTTTTTTTTTTTTTCTTTTGGTCGATATGCAATGTGTAATTTATTTTCATTTAACCTTTTTCTTACAAAATTAAAATGGCCTGAAATAAAAAAAAAATTACATATATGAAATATATGAGCTTAGGTCGATTCCGTTTTTAACCAGGTCTGTTTATAAATCCTTTGTCTGACCAGTTCAAGCAAAGATGACTTCTAGCTAAGCACTTTCTACTGAGTTCTTTGAAACTAGATCGTTGATATAAGTTTTCAAATTCTGACACCTTTCCATTTGCTCGTAGGTCTTCCGTAAATCTGACCGGCGGAACCCCCCCCCCCCCCCCTCTAATATCTTCCTTTCTAGGTCAAAAGATCAAATATTTCTGTTTCCACTTACCGTACTAGCAAGCAATTTTTTGGGGGGGAGGGGGGAGTCCTCTAACACAAAGTCTATGATAAACTGTCATAGTTTAAGATGCGAGTACATATAAAAAAGAAAGATGTTTAAGGTTTTAATCATATTTTAGCCCCACCCCCTTCAAAATTTTCATCTGCTGGTCTATACCATAATTAAGAACAAATACTTCCGTGTTTCCTCGCCCTAACTACCGTTTTGGTAATCATCAAACAGAAATTTTCACAAATATTGTATGATAATGTCCTCATGACATATTTGAACGGTTAAAACATTTAAAAAAAAAAAAACAGAAGTCATAATGCATGTTTAAATGTTTTAACCTTTCAAATATGTCATAGGACAATAAGATAAACCGTCATAGTCTTAAGATAAAACGCAAGAAAATAAAAAAGATTTTTTATTTTTGGATTTAATCATATTTATTTTCTCTCCGCTCGCACAAAAAGGCTTTATCTTGATTCATATTAATGAATTTTAGTATCTGGTTTTGTTTTTTTGCTTTCATTCTATGATTAGCTTATACCAACTCAACAATTATATAATAAGCTACTATTTGTAATTTTAAAGATTTATTGAATATGTTGTAAACAATTTATTAATTTGTTTTATACAAATGTTTAGTCTTACAGCACAGATCTCTTATTTTAATGATTTACAAAAGAAAAACGTGCATGCATAATAAAAAGAAGAACTGACATAAAGTGGTCACATCCAGTCTATAGCACTGAACATAATTATATAATTTCTATTTATAGAATTAGATAATAATTATCATTTCATGTCGTTTTTTTTTTACAAGAAAAAACCCTGATTTATTTCGCTAAGTACCTTATTTGCTAAGGTGTATTTATTGAGCTATAACATGCGCAAAGCTTTGGGGAGGGGAGATGTGCTTGGTTCCGCGTCAGTCAATAACTTTCAGAAAATATTACGTAAAGGAGGGACAAAAAACAGACAATTTTCCATAAAATTCTTAGGGCTAGGATTTCCCATCGTCGGAGACCCACGCTCAGTTGCACATTATATTTTGTATTCCTTTTTCGATGATCCAAAGTTTATAAGAAAAATCAAAAATCTTTGAAATAGAGTTTAACGGCTCAATCGTATTATTTTCCATTTAAAAGAGAAAGCTGGGTTTTTTTTTACAATTAGAATATCCATTATACTTATATCGGTATACCTTTATCTATTGAAGTCTATTCAGAGTGTTTGTTTACCTATCATTTTGTTCGTACACTGTGGCAAGACAGAGTGTTCGATCTCACCTTACTTTCATTTTAAACAAACGTGAGACAACATGCCTTCGTTTACATGTCTTCTTTGGGTAAGTTTACAATTATATATTATATTTTCTTTTCGTTCATTAGTTGCCGTTTGAAATTTCATCTGTAATGAAATTCTTCATAAGCTGCAGTGTATACAGAAATATATCACTAGCGAATCCAGGATTTTTATTTTTGTCCGAGCTTCGTTCTTCTTCTTTTTTTTCAGGTATTATCCCTGGTCCCTGTTGTACTAAGCGATCGTAAGTATATCTATTACATCCATCCCCGCAAACAAAGCAGTGGCGATTTAGAGGGGGGCCCAGGGGGCCGGCCCCCCCCCCCCCCTTTTTTCACCCAAAGTTATTGATTCAGAGTACTCTTTTTATGCTTATTCTCTTTACTTTTGGGGAAATTTTCGGCTCGCTTCGCTCGCCGCACTAAATTTTTCATTAGTTGTTAATTTTTTCGTCTTCACTTTGTCTTCAACTTTCTTTGTCATCGTGTTTGAACGGATTCATTTGTCATAAACAAAATATATACAAAATTCAAAATAAAATTGACACTTGAATAATCACCAAATGCTTCATTTTCATGGGTCGATCTAACCAGGTTGTGGAGTTGTAATGCCCTAATCCTCCCAACCTTCCCAAATTGGTCAAACAAAAATGGAGCATGGAAAATGAGAGAGAGATTGTACTAAAGTAAATGAATCAACTCCCCTCCCCATCCCATTTCTTAATTAGATCAGTAGTCTTGAGGTTCACGTTTTTCGTCTCGACCTTTTTTTTTTTTTTTTTTTTTTTTTTTTGCTTGTCAGTTTTTCCGTGAACAATTTTCTTCGAGCTGAAACCTTGGGCCCCCCCCCTTTTATGGAATCCTAGATCCGCCACTGCAAAGATTTAGGGCATGTAGCATGTATATAGGAATCGCCCTCAGACTCACCCTGTCTGCTCGTCCGTCCGTCTGTCCTTCACACCTTGCCCGGGACATAATTCCTCCCCCTGTGAATGAATTGCAACATTATTTCACGCAAAAGTTCCTTAGGACCATAGGGTGTGTCATGACATTGAACTAAGGTCAAGGTCAAAACAGATATCATTAGTAGAACCTTGTACGGGACACAACTCCTTCCCATGCAGTGGATTATTTTCAATAATATCGACACAAATGTTCCCTTAGGCTAGGACCTAAAAGTGTGTCATGACCTTGATCCAAGATAACTTTTCAAAGTATATTGCTGCGGGGGTATTTCGTCACGTTAGCGTCGAAGATCTAGTTAGATTCAATATTGAAAAGCCAACAGCTTCTTTACAAGTTGAAAGAAAATTAATCTTTTTTTCTCTCTTTTTCGAGATGAATACCGGACCCTTGTTCTATATTCCACCTCACCATAACCCCCTCGGCTCCCGCATTTTTATTTACATCTTTTTTTTTATTATTTTATTCCTTTTTTTCCCCTAATTCAGAAACACTGAGTGTGTTGTATTCATCTTGTATTCACAGTTATATAATTCTATTGTGACAAATCTGCATTCTGTAATCCATTGTTGAATACAAAGGTATAATACATGTATAAAATTATTAAAATATGTGGAAAAACCCTTTTTTTAATTAATTCTTTGCGAAAGTTATCAGTTTTGAGATTTGTGCACTGTTCAAAATACATAGCTGCAAAATTAATCAAAAAGAATTTTGTTTAACAGTACACATAATGTATCAATGAATTAGTTGATCTGCAAACTTTATAGAAAATCATTGAGATTCCCCCCCCCCCCCTCATGATCACGTTTAAAGCATCAAGAATATGCCGGTGAAAAAAAAAAAAAACGGCAGATCCCAAATGTAAACACGAGAGAAGATAAACTGAATGAGATAGTGTACGCAAAACTGAATAGAAATGTCGTTATACAACTTGACTATTGACTACATGGGGACTGAGAATTCGTTTGGTCGGATGCACTCTTGAGCTATTTCACATCTATTCACAGTGGAGTTTACATGTCACGCTGAGGATGACAACCTCGTGTCAGTGACGTATACAGGTGACGTCAAGGCCGTGCTGGCCAGACGTAGAGATGGCGCTGAGTGTAAATTTATACCACAACCGGGTGAGGCAACTTTCACGCTTGACTTGAAATTGAACAAAACTGATCCAGATGACTGTGAAATCGAGGTAAGATAAATGAACAGTTCTTATTCGTTGAAAGCATATTTGCTAAAAATGGTACTTTATTTTCGATTTATTTTTTCCAAGATCAAACAGAAATTAAGAAAAAAAAAAAGATAATTCAAAAATAAAATCGAAATGACGAAAATCAGTCAGCCAGACACTATGCGTACATCACAAATTTTGCCAATATTATTACTGTGACGTGACAAAAGAAATTGCGAAAACGATCTGGTGGTCAAATATGATGTCACTAAAAATGTTTCTAAAATAGTGTTGTCTTATGATAAGTCTTATGTCTTTTTATGTAAAATCTAGGTGATATACGATCATAACTATTGCCTGGAAAATGGACCTTAAAAATCTTTTAAAAAGAAAAGTCAAATATTAAGATAAGTGTCTGCTTCTTTTCAACAGAGAATCCTTGGGAAGTCATTCTCCATTGACGTCATCATTAGAACGGAAAATGCTCTACTTGACCAGGCAAGTGATCTGCGCAGGCGCATAACATGCGGATATGATAGCTTTAACGAAAGGAATGTGTCGCATGAAAGTGAAGATACGTGAGTTAAATCATTATTCATATTTGTAAGCAAATTATTTAAATGAACATTTGAGCCTCCCTCTCCACCCCTCAAATATTAGAAATGAGATGATTTTTGTTAATGAAAAATATTTTTTCTTTTAAACGAAAAAACAAATGATCGCAAGTTTTGTGTTTTCTTTTATGTTTCTTTAATGTTTGTCAAATAACGATGGACATTAGAACGAAGTGATGAAGAAAACCATAAAAAACAACAACAAATGAATAATGTTAATATTTAAAAAAAATCGATGTTGAATTTTAATCATAATAATAAACTCGCGTGTGTTTTATTTGGACAACTGGAAACAGTCACTGCTGATAATACTAAAAATAAGATGAAACGATGATAAAATGGAGTATTTTATTTCAAGATGTGAGAAGAAATTTTATTAAGCATATTAATATATTATATGTTTAAAGAAGTGACAAAAATTATCAAAGGTTGAAGTAAGTTTTTCAGATTTTACACAACTTATTTAGCATATCTCCACCTAAAATGGTGCCATCACAGCAGGGACCTAAGGCAGATGCCAAAATCAGCGTATCATTGAGGAATATCAAGGGTGAACCTCTTACAGGAAAGATAACTCTTGGACAACGAGTCAAGATAAAAGCAGTAATGGAACGTAGGTCTTCAATATGTTTATAATACACATTTACTTTTATATAGGAAATCGAAACAAAACAAATCATAAACACCCAGAGGCAAGAGAAAAGAAGAAATCAAATAGAGAGAATTTAATAGATTATTCCAGGTCTATTATACAGACTTTGCATTGCTCTATAATTGAAGTCGGACCAAGTCTTCAATCTCTGAGGTTTTTTTTTTTTGGTTTTTTTTATAAGCCGAGTTGCAAAACTCGGCTCTTAATTTGATGTGAAACGGGCGGGCGGGCTTGCGTCTGGATGGGCGTCAACAATTGGTTTCTGGACTATAAGTCAAGTATTATATATGCTAGTGCAATGAAACTTAACACACTTACTCACTATGCGTCAAGGGTGACCCCTATTGATTTTTGGGTCAAAAGGTCAAGGTCACAAGTCTCAGATGATTGGAAATGGTTTCCGGACTATGTTAAAGCCTGTATTGCACCTATGATCATGAAAATAGCCAGAAATGTTCCCAATGAATCAAGGATGGCCCCTTTCGATTTTTAGGTCATAAGGTCGAAGGGCCAGGTCATTGGACTCGGATGGTTGAAAATGGTTTCCAGAACATAAAAGAGCGTGTATTGCACCTATGATGATGAAACTTGCCAGAGATGTATCCCATCAATCAAGGATGACTTCTATTGATTTTGGGGTCAAAGGTCAAGGTCATAGGACCGATGATTGAAAATGGTTTCGGACCATATTAGAGCCTGTAAAGCACCTAATCATGAAACTTGCCAGAAATGTTTCCTATGAATCAAGGATGACCCCTCTTGATTTTGGGGTCAAAAGGTCATAGGTCAAGGTCTGATGATTGAAAATGGTTTCCGGACCATATTTGAGTATGTATTGCACCTACGATCATGAAACTTGCCAGTAATAATTCATAAGAATCAAGGATGACCCCTATTGATTTTGGGGTCAAAGGTCATATGTCAAGGTCATATTACTCTGATGATTGAAAATGGTTTCTGGACCATATTTGAGCCTGTATTACACCTATGATCATGAAACTTGCCAGAAACGTTTCCCATGAATCACGGATGACTCCTATTAATTAGGGCCCGCCACTAAGCGGGTGCCCTATAGTAATCACTCTGTCCGTCTGTCCGTCCGTCTGTCTGTCCGTCTGTCCGTCAGCAAAAACTTTAACATTGGCCATAACTTCTGCACTGTAAGAGGTAGAGCTTTTCTATTTTACATGAGTGTGCCTTGTGACAAGACCTTTCCGTTGGTACCAACATTTTTCATCATGTGACCTTGACCGTGACCTTTGACCTACATTTGAAAAACTTTAACATTGGCCATAACTATTGTACCGTAAGAGATGGGGCTTTGATATTTGACATATCACTCTGTCCGTCTGTCCGTCCGTCTGTCTGTCCGTCTGTCCGTCAGCAAAAACTTTAACATTGGCCATAACTGTGTAAAAAATCGATGACATTGGAATACTGCATTGTATGTTTGCCTCTATTCCTCTGGCAGCAATTCTTTTGTTGCCAACCATGTTGACCTTGTTGCCTTCACATTCAACTTCTTAAAGAAGTGGCCGGCGGGGCCCTTTCTGACTTTGTCAGTGCTCTAGTTTTGGGATCAAAAACTCAAAGGTCAAACTTATAGGACCCTAACCCTAACCCTTACCCTAACCCTGATGTCTGAACCATAAATGAATGTGTATCAACCTTAAACGTGCTAGTAATGTTTCCCATCAGTCGAGAGCATAGATATACAATTCAAGTCTGCATATTCATACTGACATTCAAGTTTTGCAACTCGGTACTTTTCATCTTTGATGCATATAAAGCTTATTTTATATGCCCGTCTTTAGACGGGACGTATTATGGTACAGCAATATCTGTCCGTCCGTCCGTCCGTCCGTCCGTCCGTCCGAACCTTGTAAACAAGATAGAGCCCAAACCAGTTGAGCTAGAAACTTCAGATTTACCATGTGGATTGAGAATAATGAGGCAAAGAACCCTATTGATTTTCAAGGTCATAAGTCAAAGGTCAAGGTAATTTTGGGGCTAAAAATAGATTTTTGGTGAAAATATTATTTTAAAAACTCATTAAAAATATAATTTTCGTCAAAATGATTTGAAATTTGATATGCTTAAAGCAGAAAGTATATTCTTCAACATATGCAACGGGTTTTTATATCTTATGTCAGAAAATTGAGAAATTATGTGTAAGGGGAAGGGGGTTCAATATACATGATATATATATATGCTTACATGTACCTTCAGGCTTTCTACTGTTCCTACTTTTTCCTACTATTTCCTACTTTTCCTTCTTTTTTATTTTGATCCTATTTTTTCCTACTTTTTCTCCAAAACCTCCTACTATTCCTACTTTTTCATCTCAAAAGTAGAAAATTACTTGCTTCACTTGTCATCGACATCTGATTCAAAGTTTTTGAAAAATTTCGGGCTCGCTTCACTCGCCCATTCTGTCTATTTTACATGAAAAATCAATCTGCCTTTATATCTCTCTGTGATTTCCTCAAAGATGAACATTACCAGTCTACAATCATTGATTACTGTGATTTGTGTGTCATACTTACTGAAAATTGTCGCTAAAAGTGATGGAAAATTTAATACTTTTCCCCTTTTAATTTCTACTTCTTCCTATTTTTCTCTTACTTTTTTCATTGACTACTCCTACTTTTTTCCTACTTTTTCATCAAGTTAGAGTAGAAAGCCTGTACCTTGTAAACAAGATAGAGCTCAAACCAGTTGAGCTAGGAACTTCAAATCTACTATGTTGATTGAGTATATTGAGACCCTAAGAACCCTAATGATTTTCAAGGTCATAGGTCAAAGGTCAATGTCATTCTGGGGCTGAAAATAGATTTTAGGGCAAAAATAATTGAAAATTCATAAAAATCTATTTTTTGTCAAATTATTTTGAAATTTCATACACTCAAAGAAAAATGTATATTCTTTCACATATATAAAAGTTTTATTTTAAATCTTTTGTCAGAAAATTGAGAATTTATGTGTAAGGGGAAGGGGGGGTCAATAGATGCCTACGTTTACCTTGTCAACAAGATAGAGCCCAAACCAGTTAAGCCAGGAACTTGAAATTTACCATGTGGATTAAGTATAATAAGACAAAGGAGCCTATTGATTTTAAATGTCAAAGATCAAGGTCATTTTTTGGCTTTTCATGATATTTGTAATTCACGATAAGAATAAAGGACGGACACCAATAATGGTATTCCAGGGAAACTATTTGTCATTACACAATTATGGAACTTAAGTAGATTTTCTTAAGTAGACTTTTTAACAAATGACTAATTAATCCCGACGGGCGTATCTTGCTGCGTTAGCGTAGGCTTTATCATTTATTTATTTTTATCTTTATTTATTTATTCTATCTTATTTTTTATTTATTTTATTTATTCATTTATTTATTCATTTTTTGCTTATTTAATTTTCAAAATAATCCGAATATTTCTGAAATCCTACATTCCTGACTACAAATGTAACCTATTCAGATACTCATGATCTTATTTACATTCGTTTCTTTTCTTTTTACTCTTTAAATCTGGCTTGCCAAATTTTGATTAATCCAAGTACTTTTATAAATATTTTCTCTCCATCACTTAGCCTCAGCGGACTACGCAGGATTTAGAGTGACCAGCTGTTCTGTAGAGACAGACGACGGCTCTATTAAAATTGTAATCTTCGCAAACGGGTGAGTTAGGGTGGGTGGTTGTGTGTGAGGGTGTGTTTTATGTCCCCGTAATCGGAGATTCGGGGGCATATATTTTTTGGTCTGTCCGTCCGTCTATTTCTGTCTGTTTGTCTGTTTGTCCCAAAAAACTTTAATCTTGGCCATATCTTCTGAATGGTAAGTGAAAGGGCGTTCATATTTCACATACCGGTATGCAGTCCTTGTGACAAGACCTTCACATGGATACCTCGTGACCTTATCCCTGGAGTTTGATGTACTTTTGAGAAAAAAAAACTTTAACCTTAGCCAAAACTTTTGAATGGTATGTGATAGGGCTTTCATATTTCACACATGGATTCCATTTGGCAAGACTTTTCCATGGAGATCAAATTTGACCTTGACCTCAAAATGTGAAACTACTTTTCAGCTGTTTTACTGTCAAAGATGCCATCGGGGGCAGTTTTGTTTCACAAACACATGTCTTATTTTTTCATTGTTTTGTTATATTTAGTGGGTTTTTTTTATATAAATTTGTCTCCTGTTATGTTTTTTCATTATTAAGAAATTAATATAAAGTAAAAACTCAGTTGGAAATATTCGCAACTTTTATTTATAAGTCAGTTATAATGTTAAATATTCAGATTGTCAAGATTGAATGAATATCACGTCAAAAGCAAAATCCCCATAAAACAAACAAAAACAAAAATTCAACGATGACGTCATCAATCTGAGCCATCTATAGAAAGTAAATTTGAACTCCTTTGCGATGAGATGATATGTACTTTGTATCAAACCGGATATGGCAAATTGCGTATGTGTGACCGATATCATACATTTAATGAATGATTTGTTTCAGTACCCGAAATATGCATGTATGGTCCATATTGCAAATTTATCAGTTCTTAAAGTATGCTATTGAATTTTGAAGAGTCTGACGTTTAACAAGAAAAATCTCGATCGTTAGGTATGTTATCAATAAAATGGATATTATTCCATAAAAAATGAAGTCTTAAAAACTTTGCTTTCGCATTATTTTTGTTGATAATACAGATGTGGTACGGGCTCTCCCTTTGACAAGACGGCCGGTTTTACCATCAATGGCCTGGAGGCGTCCAGTCCCATCTTCAGACTGTTTCGTCTCATTAAAGGTCAAGGTATAGTCATCAAATGCCAGACCAATATGTGTGCAGATAGCTGTGACGGGGTAAGGAATAATGTTTAGTAGGTATACTAGTAATTTAAGCTACACAAAAGGTTCTTAAAATCATTTTGAAACAAATTAAAAGTTGTCTTTATTTACGACAACATATAGAATACATTTAGATATCTATCTGACAGTATAAATATTCAAATTTATTTTTATTTGAAAAAAGTACTAGTGTCTTTTTCTTAATGATTCAGAATTGAAAATTAGAAAAAGACACTAGTGCTACAAAATGGAGTTTTTTTTACTTTGGTGTTAATAATATGCTTATTGCTTAAGATGGTCATTTTGGCTGACCTTACCATAAATTTGACTATGTTTTATTTTATTTGACAAATTCAATTTCTGGAAAAGTTGCAAAAATAAAATACTTTCAACAATAGAATCAACATATCAAAAACTTTTCTAAGGATAAAAATTTATCACATTGATAAGCTTTGGCAATGGTTCACATGGCAACATGCTGTTTCCCATGTTTATTCCACAATTTTCTAACTTTAAGGATACGTTGTTTCCATTGCAACCAGATATATCAATGTCAAAAATGGTCATATCTTAATTCATTACATCAAATATACCGATAATGAAAAAGCAATGAAATCTATGACAAGACGACCTTTATCATTCCTTTCAAAGAATTGCATATTTTGATGTATATTTCAGCCTTATCATTATTATACGATTAATAAAATAGCAATCTAAGGAATGCTTGTGTCGCCTGCATGCGAAGTGGTTTATTTTCAAAAAGTGGATCAAATATGTAGGTCAAGGTCACTTGGTTCAAAATTATTGGGATCAGAAGGAACGTCTTGTTAAATGAAATTCACATGTGATATATCAGACATCTTACTAAACCATTAAAAGATATGGTCAATTTCAAATTTTCAGAACAGAGGGTCAATCATTAAGGTCAAGGTAACTTCGTAAAAATTGTGGTAACAACAGAAAGGTCTTATCATAAGAAATACATATGTGGAATATTTAAGCCGTATACATCACTTAAAAATCAACATAAAGCCAGTCTTAAATTCTTTGAAAAGTAGGTCAAATATCTAAGTCAAGGTCACTAAGTAAAAAAATATGGTATGATTAGTCTTGTTACAAGGAATACACATGTGAAATATTTAAAAATGCATATCTCTTACCAATCAAAAGATATAGCCAATCTTAACGTTTTGAAAAGTAGGTCAGTTGTCTAGGTCAAGGTAACGAGGTCAAAAATTGATGTATGTTTAAAAGGTCTAATCCCAAGAAATAATCATATGAAATATGAAAGCTCTATCACTTACCAATCAAAAGATATAGGCAATCTTAATTAATTGAAAAAGTAGATCAAATATCTAGTTCAAAGTCATAAAGTAAAAAAAAAAAACTATTGTATGTTTAGAAAGGTTTTGTTACAAGAAATATACACGTGAAATATTAAAGCCCTATCACTTATTAATTAAAAGATATAGCCAATCTTAGCCTTTTTTTAAAAGTAGGTCAAATATCTAGGTCAAGGTCACAAGATAAAAAAAATGGTTTGTTTTGAGAGGTCAAGTCACAAGAATATCAAAGCTCTATCACTTTCCAATAAAAAGATAGAGCCAATTTTTTTTAAAGTAGGTCAAATATCTAAGCCAAGGTCACTAGTTCAAAAATTATGGTATGTGTAGAATGGTCTTGTCACAAGGAATATACATGTGAAATATCAAAGCCCTTTCACTTACCAATCAAAAGTTGTGGGCTGTGACACCCCAAGTGTGACGGACTGTCGGACGTACAGACAGACGAACTAAGTGATCCCTAAGTGTCGCTTTGCTTTGCAGGCGACACAAAGAGTAACATAACTTGTTTTTCTCTTTCAGAATACATGCATTGCCTGAGTTCTTTGAAGTCAAAGCCAGCTTTTTGTACTTATATTTTCTGGTAAAATATTAAAAAGTTGAGATCTACATATTTTCTGTACTTTTCTGTTATGATGCTGAGATCTAAAAAAAAAAAAAAAAATACAGCTTATACGTCTAGGACGATTTAATTTAGTTCCATTTAGTATATTAATCAAATTGTAGATGACTCCGCTTAAGTTTATACGTTAGCGACAGCTACGCTACTTATTCTTTATTTTTCGAATTTCGAAGTACGAAGTTCGAAGAGCAAAGTCCGTCACGGTGAAAAAAGTCAAACAAGATCTGAACGTAACACTGTCGCCTTAGTTCCATGAAATATCATTTTCTTTTCAGTTTTGCCTCAGTCAACATCTACCGATGTTGCAGGGACTCTTCTTGGGAACCTGGTCTCACTCCCATATTAGGAGTTTGCTTCTTTTCATTTGATGGAGGATTTTGTTTGTTTGCTTTGGTTCCTGTTTTATCCTGATTTTGTATGCGTTTGGATTGTGATTTTCGGAGTTATCGAATTTGTGCTGTATATATCGGAATATGGTCATTATCCATATTTGTCATCGACTTCTTTGCGTGTGCAATTTTTTAACAGACATTACCTCACACTACTTTCTCGACCTGTGGTAGCTACTGTTTTATAAATCAGTTTTATCTAGTGAAACCCCCCTCAGGATATTGAATTCCATTGAGCACTGGGAAAAAAACGTTCCTACGGAAGAATAAAGGAACATTAATTTAAAACAGTTATGCTTACATTTGTATCCTCAAAGAAGTAGATAAAGGTATTTTTACATGGAATTAAGTCAAAATCACTTATTATTTAATAAAAATAAACATCAAGGAAGTACCTTACCGTTATTCAGTCTCAAAGTCGAGAAGGCAAAACAAAATCGTGATAATTCCCATCGAAACGGTTGCGAACCCCGGAATGAACAACATTCCCAAGCGAGACCAGGCGCCCGGGGAGAGCCAGCGCCCCCCGATTGCATGCAACACCCGTCGCAACAGCCCATGGAAACCTATCAAATTCGGTGATTGTCTCGATGTACATTTTGATGTACAGATCAGGTAAGTATGTCTTGTTTGGTGACGACGACAGCTATTCAATCGCAATGTAGAATGTCACTGATCATTCTGGAAAGGGGGATGCATAGAACCCAATGAAAAATTCTTCCAAACTACATTGCCTTGTTTTAAACAATCTCCTGTGAATTCTGAAATCTGACTTTGGGTTTTGTTATTGAATTTTATTCACCGATAAATCATCTGAGGGTATAGATAATAAAGAGATTAAACTTATACCCTGTTCACACGATAAATTTCATTCACCGATAAATCATCTGAGGGTATAGATTATAAAGAGATTAAACTTATGGTCTGTTCACACGATGAATTTTATTCACCGATAAATCATCTGAGGGTATAAATTATAAAGAGAATAAACTTATGCCCTGTTCACACGATGAATTTTATTCACCGATAAATCATCTGAGGGTATAAATTATAAAGAGATTAAACTTATGCCCTGTTCACACGATAAATTTCATTCACCGATAAATCATCTGAGGGTATAAATTATAAAGAGATTAAACTTATGGTCTGTTCACACGATGAATTTTACTCACCGATAAATCATCTGAAGGTATAAATTATCAAGAGAATAAACTTATGCCCTGTTCGCACGATGAATTTTATTCACCGATAAATCATCTGAGGGTATAAATTATAAAGAGATTAAACTTATACCCTGTTCACACGGTGAATTTTATTCACCGATAACTCATCTGAGGGTATAAATTATAAAGAGATTAAATTTATGCCCTGTTCACACGATGAATTTCATTCACCTATAAATCATCTGAGGGTATAAATTATAAAGAGATTAAACTTATGGTCTGTTCACACGATGAATTTCATTCACCGATAAATCATCTGAGGGTATAAATTATAAAGAGATTAAACTTATGCCCTGTTCACACGATGACTTTCATTCACCCATAAATCATCTGAGGATATAAATAATAAAGAGATTAAACTTATACCCTGTTCACACGATGAATTTCATTCACCCATAAATCATCTGAGGATATAAATAATAAAGAGATTAAACTTATACCCTGTTCACACGATGAATTTCATTCACCCATAAATCATCTGAGGATATAAATAATAAAGAGATTAAACTTATACCCTGTTCACACGATGAATTTCATTCACCCATAAATCATCTGAGGATATAAATAATAAAGAGATTAAACTTAGCCCCTGTTCACACGATGGGTTTTCTTATTTAATTTCATTCACCGATAAATCATCTGAGGTTACAGATTATAAAGAGATTAAACTCATACCCTGTTTACACGATCAATTTCATTCACCGTTAAATCATCTGAGGGTATAAATTATAAAGAGATTAAATGTATGCCCTGTTCACACGATAAATTTAATGCAAATTAGATGTGTGAACAGGGCATGAAAGGGATTTCCTATCAAGAAAAGAACCATTTGCTTACAAAAGAAAAAATAAACTTTGCAGTATCAGTGACAAATATGGACAATGACCATATCCCAATACACAGTATAAAATCGATAATTCAGGAAATCACAAACCGAAGGCATACAAAATCAGGATAAAACAGGAACCAAATCAAACAAACGAAACCTTCACCAAATGAAAAGAGGCGATCTCCCGATATGGGAGTGAGACCAGGTGCCCAGGAAGAGTCAGCATCTCCTGCTTGCATGCAACACCCGTCTCTTCAATTCGGCAAAATTATCACATCTGGTTACTTCCATTTCGAAAGATAAAGTATAATCTGTGGTTGGATGGTTCAAATTGTCTAAGACAGAATAACATTCACCATTCTGGACAATGGGACACATAGTGTATGACGAGTTCCCGTATCGACAGTAGAACCTCCTCGGTGACGATCCTTGATTGAGAAGCTTATCTGAAAGACGCCTAGCTCTCAGAACAAAATCCGAATATTTGCTACTAACCCTGGCATAACGTATCAATTGGGAAATGAACAGACCATAAGCAGGCGATGAAGGGATTGTGCTAATCAGAAATGTAAAGTTTGTGATGCTGAAACTGAAGTTTGTCATAGAGTGAGGTGTTCATGTGACCATGAGGCATTATTTTCTAATCAGCTTTGCAACACATTAAAACAAAAAACAACAACAAATCATCCATTATAGATAAATTTATAAATTCTTCACCTTAATGCTACGCTAGATTTATTTTCAGACTTTTCAGTTGTGTAATTATGGTATCTTTTGGTAGGAATTTGCAAAGTATTCATCATCAGATCCATTTTCATCTTCATCAACATCTGTGTGTTCTTCATTGTTATTTTCAACAAGTACAATAGTATGTTTTTTCCATATCAATTCGTTTAGCTCTTTTTGATATTTTGTTTTGATGGTTTCAAACGATTCCAAAATACGAACATCAAGTTTTGACGTCTTTCTTTCATATAACCACGGTATTACTCCTGTTACTAACAAAATCACAATTTGATTACTACCTCTCAGAATGTTTTGAGTGATAAAAAACACCACAAGTATGAATAAAGTCATGATGATAAAAAACTTCAAATGTGAGAAGGCTTTTGATGAAACCTTTGCGTCACCAAAAGCATAAGAATGTCTAAAATCGTTGAAAGTGCGTTTAAGAATATATGAATTGTTTTTCTCGTCAAGAAATATAGGCATTTGTCGAAATTCGATTTTGCCGTCATTGATCAGCGCATATTTCATATTCCCTTTATTGTCTGGCAGAGTTGTGATTAACAAACGGCCCTCCAATTTTCTTGATGAAGTCAGATGAACGCGATCTGTCAATAAATTAAGCAAGAGATAGTGTATTTCTCGATTGTAAACTCTATATGCCGCTGAAAACGAGTTCCAAGCCCTTTGACTGTAGATCAAAACCCAAAATGCAAATACCAAAAAGGCAAAATATCTTTCCCAATCCTGAATTGCTCCTATGATGTTATAAATTATAAACATAATAACAAAATGCAAGGACTCAACTGCCAGAAATATAAATGAGGGTACATACAAACAAAATGATAAAAATACTACCAACTTTAGGCATATTCTTCGACTCCTTGGCATGTAATCTAATTTCTCGTACTCCTGTACGTTAAAATGCCTAAAGCCGCCAAAAATAACATCACACCTGATGCATTGTGGTCTTCTCTTAAAGCATGAACACTTTGATAGCGCCTTTATATAGAGATCAAAAGCACCGCGTGGGATCGAAACGTATGGTGTTGTGATTCCTTACACAGTTTTTGGGTATTTTTTCATTTTCTAAATTAAACTTTACAAATTTTATGAGCCGTTGCAGTAGGGCAACACCTAATAAATCAATCCATATTGTCCAGGTGTATGAAAAGTTCATAGTTTTTGCAAACACTTCAATAGTTTGTCGACAACAGAAAATCATCCCTTCTGATGAACTCTTGAAGTGTTTGCAAAAACTATAGACTTTTCAGATATATGAACGATATGGACTTACTTGTTAGACATTCTGCTACTGCAGCGTCTCACTAATTCTGTGCAGTATCACTTAAATGATGAGAAAACATCAAAATTATGCGTAAGGAATCACAACATCATACGTTTCTATCCCACGCGGTGAAAAGGGATCGTGTTGATAAAATAAAATATAAGCATTCTGCTCAGAGGAACAATGCAAATGAATATTATTATGATACACAAAAAAAGTGCAATTATGAAATAAAATGGCAAAATAATGATGTACATTATCCATCTACATGTACTATTTTTTATTATTCTGAATAAGACAGTTTTTAAAGTAAGAAAAAGAACATACACGCACCAAGGTATGACTCTATGAAATAGAATTTCTCCAATATCACGAATACTTGCATAAAATAAATCTTGCATTTTCTTAGTCATCCAGCAGCCAATTTCACAAAAATTCGTAAGTATTTTCTTACGTAAACGTACTTACGTATTTCTTACGAAAATACTTATGACAATTTCACGAAAGCGTTCTTAACTCTCTAAGAAATTCTTTAAATTATTTTCGTAATATTTTTCGTAAGTATTTTAATGCATAGCAACGGAAGCTTCCTGTGCTTATGCGCATGCGCGATTTCTGGATCTTTGAAATCTTTAATTTAAACATGTTTAATTCCTAATGAATTCAGTTGCGTATATACTATGTATGTTGTATGCATGCATTATCATCCGCAATAAATTTTACTTTTCAATCTCTCGAAAAAGTACATTTGAATTTCATCTAAAAATTAAGTTCTTGTAAGTTATTGATGTGCGTCGACCATTTAGCATTGATTAAAACATGAGACGCACGTGCAATTGACTGGTTTTATGAGGTCATTTTCAAACAAGACATAAAAAGTCATTCTCTCGAAATATTTTGAAAATAGCTATTATTGACAACAAGAAAACCGACGCCATTTTGTTTTTTTTTTTATGCTGTGCTTATGAATTTTCGTAGAATAACTTACGAAATTCGTAAGTATTTGAAGGGTTCTTAAAGACTTGCGACAACCCCGAGGCAATCGCAAAGTTACGAACAATTTTAATCGTATCTTTATACTTATGAACTTTGGTGAAATCGAGTTTAGGAAAATTTTCATACTTACGTATGAAAATCGTTCGTAAGAATTTTCGTGAAATTGGCTGCTGGTTCTTAAGGAAAATGTGATGGTCAGTGCGAGAAAAAAGACCAAAACTAACACATAAAAGACTAGATACATGGGAAAAGGGCGAGTCGAAGTTTTCTTTGCAATAAAATCATTTCGAATATACTCCTTGGGTTTCTCTAATACCAAATATAATATAAAGCGAATTGTTTTCACTGTGAACAATAGAATCATAGGCCATTTTCTTTCTATTTTTTCACAAAATGGTAACAGTCTTTGCGAAGCGACTTTTGGCAACTTTCTCTGATCAGAGGATCCTTGAATTTACATCTGATCAAGTGATCGTACAGAAAAGTATTGAAAGTGATTGGGATGTCATCAAAACGCACAAGATCTTCACACGGTATCGACGTTACTGATCCTTTGTTGTTAAAGATACCGAATTCAATATGTTCTGAGAAAACATCGCAATCAATTTCGAAGGTCCTGCGACCCATGCGTATGCGAGCTGCTAAGAAAAGTGGAAAGAACCCAATTATCAAATAAAGTGTTAAAGTAATAGTAAGACTTCTTTGAGATACAAATTCCTGATTGCAAACAATTTTACCAGGTAGAGACATGTGACAACATTTGAAGACAAAATGCAGTGGTTTATCGTTAAGTTCCATTCTACATACATGTACACCATCTTTCACATTTTGGTAATTGAAAGATAACTCTTCATCCCTCATACCCAGAAGAAGGAAGTCGCGAATTTTTGACTCGTATACCTCCTTGGACATATTTGAAAGACAATTTGATGGTGCCTCAATAATCGTAGCATTCATGAGTGCAAACTTATTTTTCAGCATTGTCAGGGATAAGACTTGTGGACGTTCATCGTATTTTAAAATTTCCATTCCTCTATCATCTTCTACTCTCATCCAGTGTAGTGGTCGATACGTTCCTGACAAAATAAGAAATTTTCAGATCTAAATGAGAATGGCCGATATAAGTTAAATAAAAACTTAAAAACAATTTTCCAGGAAAACAATAAATTACAGATAGACGAAAATGACGCGTACCACCTGATATCTACCTTTACAATTTGTTGATCGAACAAAAACACGTTCACAGAACAAGGTCATTAGATTTACACGAGTATCCTTAATCCATCATAAGACAGTAGAATCTAAGAATTATGTACAGTGCTCCCCCGATGTAACGCCAACATCCGTCCAGAGAAAAAATTGGCGTTAAAGTGAGGGTGGCGTTACATCGAGGGAGTAAAAAAAAGGATGATAGACAGCTATACGCTTTTAAAAAATCTTATTTTCGCATTTCAAGAATGTGCTGGGTCAAAGAAAAATGCATGTACATGCAGAGTGTTCAAAACGATTTACTTGAGGCGGCGATTGAGAAAGTTTAGAGCAAATAAACGATCAGAGGAAATTCAAACCGGCGACTTTTATCATCTGAGTCGGCGAAATTTCGCCGGGTGCCGCCCCTTATAGAAGTCCGTGTTAAACAGTAACATGAAATACATGATACAGGTTTATTCGTATTTTAGAACATGTAGGCACTGATGAACACATTCCTTGCATTGGCATTAGAAGCGCCGAGATACGTGCTCATCGCATCTGTTACTTTTTGTCTATAGTCGGTTCAATGACGCTTGAATTTTATGCTGGGCTAAATGCCGTTTTCTTTTTTAAATATCTGCATCCTCACTGGACTCGCCATAAGTATTAATTTAACTTCAAATTAGACTATCTAGGCATACGTACATATATTGATTGTTTATCAAAACATTAATGTAAACCCAAGCGCGATAATTAACAAGACAGTGCACCTATGAATCTAAGTTGTTTCTTTAGTGATAACAACTCAATTAAATGGCATTGTAATCGGGGGTTTTATGTACCAAATACGACAATTTGTACGCCGAATTCAGTGGCGGATGGCGGTATGCGGGGGTTGGCGTTACACAGTCCAGGAGAATACTAAAAATAGTAATATTACTTAAAACTGTAATATTACTGTTAACAATAATCTCTGATATTATTGAAAACAGTAATGTTGCCACCCTATATTACATATTTCTGTAATATAGGCAAAGCAACGTTTTAAAGTCACTAGCACAGTTTCTATCATACAATTCTTTCACTCAACAACAAATTCATTAAATATGAAAAAAAATTCTACTGAAAAGTGAAAATAATGTCCATTTTGAACCTATTTTTCATTTTTTCTTCTTTCTGAAATCACATTTTCTTCAAATATGTTAAGGAAAAAAATTTCCGGATGTTCTGAATAATTTTTCAGTTTACATTTGAATGAGATACAACTCCTTATCACCCTCATTTCTCCCCGAATCCACTGGTATAAGAGCGAACTGACAATCTAAATAGTATTACTACTTACAGTAATTTAAAAGGATAAATTTCCAAGAAAGATAACTCCAATTTAACCTATATTATTGCTTTAAGGTAACGCTAAACACAAATTTGGACTTACAGATTTAATAAGATTTTTTCGCTTATTTTCAAGATACATATACAATGTTATACATCAAATTGATTGTCATGAAAAGCTGCACACAATCATGGTATCAACTTCTCTCCACAGGTTCTTGGCTTGGAGTAATGTCATTTTTTTCACTCCTTCCATTTCACACAGTTCAGCAAGGTTAAGATAACAGCTTTCACCTAAACAATGCAGAATTATTGATGGTTAAAGTTAGGTCTAGTGCAAGCTAGATGCGAGTTTTTAATATATTCAAACAAATTGTTATAATCTGGCCTGAAATTATTGATATAAAAATCTTAAAATGTCGGCCATATTGGGGACTACTTTCATGTAGTAAAAAGTATGGTGTCCTTGCAGTGCCAACAATTTATTTGAATTTATGATCCAACAGTTAAATCATAGTTACCTGACATTGTACATGTATATTGATAACGAGACTAGCATAAAAGTATACATGTATATACTAAAATGAATAATAATGATGTTCAAATAAAAGAGAAGATGAAGGGGGGGGGGGGGGGGGGGGTCCTTAATAAAAATCACCAAGTTGAAATGAATCAGTAATCTGAACAAATGTTTCATTATGTACTGTATAGAAGGTACTATTTCAAGGAAACTCACTTTATTTAACATTTAATTTTTTTCCAAGCAAATATAAAATGTAATATATAGTGACAATGTGAATTTTCTATTACTGTTTTCAGGAAACATTCATTGTACAAAAAAAAACACAATAAAAAAGATGATCTTTTTTTATTTATCACATTCCATTTTTTCATTAAAATGCAAACACACTGTACGTATATATATGTATATACTCATGATCAACCCCCCCCCCCCCCCCCCCCAAAAAAAATAAAAAACAAAAAAGCAAATCACAATTTAGACACAAGCTGTTGATTACTTTGCTTTATACTTACTCATATTCTATTTTTCATCTGGAAATATCTGTAGTAAAGCTGAATGTGCAACCATTCTTCGTCACTCAGGAAAAAACTGAAACATTGATGAAATTTGTAAGCAAATGTCAAATTTTAAGAAAAGTTTACATTTCTCCTATCTTTTTGTGACATTTTATTTCAAGCTATATTATATACAAATTGATCTCCTTCATTTTAGATATATACATGTACATGTAACAATTATTAAAATCATTTCACAGTAGACTTTATCAACATTTACCTATTTACCTAGTTAAATGCATGAGTCTGAATCTATTTCCATCTAAACTACATACAACATGTACAAACAATATTTTCACTAAAATGCTAGGTTGCTAAGAAAATGTTTGTGTATAATATTTAAGAAATAACAACTAGCTAGCCGTGGTCTGTTGTCCAGTAATTCCCCTCGTTGCATGAACCAATCAAATTATCACCTCGCAGCGAGGTGATAATTTGATTAGTTCATGCGACTCATGGAATTACTGGACAACAAATCACAGCTATCTAGTTGTTATTTCTATTCTTATATTGTTCTCCACAAGCTCTATAGCACGTGCACGTGCATGGGTGGAGCTTAGCGAACTGGAAGTTTGTTGGAGATTTTACATCAGGCGAGTTCTATGGTACATAAAGGGAGAAAATCTCAAGTCATGTTAGAATTTAATTTCTATATCACCACTTCTCTCTGAAGTATAAGGTGAAAAATTTTAAAGTTTTAAACTTCTAATCACTTATAATGTTATTTATGTGAATAAATCACATACATGTACTGAATGTACGTTAGGTATTTGAGAGAAGTCCATTCAACAACCATAGCTGTTCATTCATCCTCAGAAATACACAGGAATACTGTACAGGAATCAACTGCAAAGGGAAAAAATATCATAAGTCCCTAATAACAAAAGTATTAAACATATACATGCATTTATATATAAATATGACGATATGTAAGCCCACTGTCGAATTGTTATAAATTCATCATCAATTCATCAATGGGTATTGATTGCTTTATAATTTATATTGAATGTATGAATATTTTTATCTTCATGAATGATTGCCCTTATTGCAAAATTACACAAAACTTATAAATCATTTTGAAGTTGTAATACTTAATAATAAGAGCAAGGCAACTCTGCTTTAAATGACAGCATATTTTAGAATATATAATATTTATTGGCTCCAGACAGGAATTGAAACCAAAATCAAAACAATGTATATATTGTAAGACCATATTACCAGTCTGAAGTCGTATTAAGATCTTTCTAATACTGCATATCACGTATTAATCAATAAATTGTCTGTAAAATGCTGTTGTAAGGATTTTTTTCTAACATTCTAACTTTCACATTTGTTAATTGAATTTTAAAAATTGTTCCAAATGTATCAAAAAGTTGTTGAAAGTCTTAATACAAGATTTCAATTATAATACTGTAAGATACACACCACATCTCCTTGAACCACATAATGTTTGCAGGTATCCATGTCAATCTTAGACTGTATGTAGCAGTTATACATTTGAATATTTCCTTTTGATACCAAATATATTGAAAGGCCTTTTTGGTTCACGATTCTTTCCACTCCACGTAGAACATATTGAATTCCTGAAAAAGATAAAGCAAATCTGTATTCAAAATGCAATTCAAAATAAATACTTCAAACAGATTTATTCAATTTGGTTTTCATCATAAAAATTTTGAGACATTTTCATATTTTCGGCATAAATATGATGTATGCAAAAAACTATACAATTTATGAAGTGATGTCATACTCATTGAATTTGATGGCAATCATACCCAGTTACATCATATAATTAAAAAAAATCTGGTGTAGCCAAATGCCCGTAGCTACTGAAAATTTAGCAACGCAAAAATCTGTCTTTAGGCTAGTGGTATAAAAAGTAATATATTGGAGTCAATGAATCATATGGTGTGTCAAAATTTTATGCACAATTTAAGTTTTTTTTTGGTACTTTACTGTAAAAAGGCAGCAAGTGTGAACAGAAGTATTTGATGAATTGTTTCTGGTAGTTGAATTCATGTGGTATACTGTATAGAGGTGTAACAATTCCTCAAACATTCCATACCGTTTGATAATTTTGCTCGATTCCAAGGTTCATACGGAAATTCTATACCATAATTCCATTACTTTTTCATGACTCAAAACGCATTTTCAATGACTTTGTAGACAGACAAGTGGCTAATTCATTTATTGCTATGACCATTAATTATATGAAACAAATTAAACAAAAAAATTTAATCTAGTCATCTTCAGAAATCATGCATTTTGTGGCATGACCGGGTGGAACTTCTTGAATCAAGTGACTGAGGTAGGGCTGCCACGATACGCTAAGATCACAATATGATATGTATCACGATATTTACTCACGATACAATTCATATCACGATACAACATTTTTAATGTAGATATGGAGGCATTTCTGTAATTCGTCAGATATTTTATTAAAACAACAAATTAAGATCATTCATAACTTGAATGATTTGAGAATATATTGTATTGACTAGAAACAAAGTACAAAACTCAGAAGTTATCTTTGACGACTCGGCGTTCAGCATCGCCATGTTGAATTTTTAAAGATTAAGCTAAATGCCGAAAATGAACCGTAAGAACAGCAGTGAATCGAGAACTGCGGTGAATCAAGAACCGCGGCGAATCAAGAACCGCGGTGAATCGAGACAGCCCTATATCAGGGTAGATCTATTATAGTAATTAAGTTAATACTTGTTATCTGTAATAATGAACGGCTTATTTTTTAAATCTTTTGATAACCAGGTGCTACGATAATAAAATAATCATACAAGAAATTTGAAGGGATATTCAAACATCGTCTGGGTGACAAGAAACTAATGATACATTGATAGTGAAATCAAAGAACTAATGCTAAATTCATGATACATGTAAATGAAACTTCTGTTGAGGAAAAGAGAAAAGACATCAAAATCAAAATGATGTCAAGCAAAATTAGATATAAACTTAAGCATTTGTATGAATTTGCATTCCTAAAATGGGTTACCTCAAAAGGAGTAATCTTTGTAATTTTAAGTAAAACATTGTTTTTGACTTTGTTATGCTTAACGTATGAAGAAATATAGATTTTCCCTGCTTCAACATTGTAGAAAATCTATATAAATCACATGCTTGCCTATGTCATCGGTATAGAATAGATTCATTCAAACGCTGAAGTGACAAAGAATTAACATACACATGTCTATTCGCTTGCTGACAAATTTGCAAAAAGTCATTTCGCATGATAATTCATTTAAGACATAAAATTTAGCAGCAAAAGAGTAGAATGTAATTTTAAGTAAATTGCAAAATAAGTCGGTGATGCTGAAAAGTACCAGTCCGAAGGATTTCACCGGCAAAATTACATTCAGACTGGAAAAAAGTTTAAAGCTTTGCTACACAATGCACATGAAAGTTGTTCCGACTGGCATCATTTTCAAAATGACTGGCATGCCTTAAAAGTTTTCAACATCTCTGAAAATTACACCAAAAATGCAAAGGAAAACAGGTCTCGACTTAATATAGCTTCAAGGTTTTGCCCGTCACACACAATATTTCTTATCAGTAGATTGTGTGTGCAACTGTTAATACATGTTATGAAATATTATGAATGGGCCATTTTCCATTCTTTTTTTTACCATTTTAATGGGCCATTTCTTAATATAAGAAAGTACTCGGAATCAATATGTGCCATCTATAAATGGGACTACATGTATCATAGTCTATGCGCATGGTCTCTGTCCTTCCCAATCACTGTTGAGATCACATTCGCCTTGCATTAAAGCGATATGTCGCATATAGGCAGGAATTGAAGCCTTCACACAAACATGAACTATAGTAATACCAATAAGAAATAACATGTAAGATACTGGCGAAATATTGAAACCATTTGTTAGTAGGCATTGTAGGAAATTGCAGGAAAAGAAGGTAATGGTACGAATTGACATACTGCTGTTCACACTTGCTGTCTTTTAACAGTTATACAATTATTAAGCAGAAAACAATTGTTTTCTAAGTGAAAGATTATACCAAAGATCCAAGAGCAAATGGGAGTACTGTTCAGGTACAAAATATCTGAGTATGAGGTATCAATGTTGTTGTAAACACTATTTACATCTAAAATACCATACACATGCGTGAATGACCATTTTTGGCTTCCATACAACACTTTGACAAAAACTTGACAGAAATGTCAATTATTTCAAAATAATTGTTGTTGCATCTTATGTCAATTGCAAATATTGGATATATTTCGGTATATTTTTGTATTAATATTTAAAAAAAAATAGAAATTTCTGTCGATGTTTTCACCATGTGACGTCATGACTTTTAGGCCAAATTGATCGAGTGAATTTAACTTTTAGAAGGGCAAAATCTTGTCCGATCTCTGTCAGACGTGCGTCAATAAATTCTTATATCCACCGAATATTGTTTACAGTACCTGTCTTACGTCTGAACAAAGCAGATTTTCTCTCGATTGTTTATTTTCTCTTTCGTGCCAACTGCAGACCTTCGAACGCAAAGAGGGGAAATACTTCCAACGAAAAGTAGTTCGATATAATGACGACAAACCTTTATGTATAATCTCTCCTATGTGCTTTTGTAGAATAGATATAGTAATTTATATTATGTATACGAAAGTAAGAGACTGTTTTATCAACATTCATATAAGTTTCTCAAACGTAAAAATTCGCGCAGGAATTTGACGTACTTTCATTTTGATCTAAGAGGGAAGACCGAAATTATACAGTTGAAATAGTACATTCAAATGGCTAGAAATAAACAGGTACCACATGTTTTTAAAAATATATGGGTCTCTTACATGAATACTTTCAGAAATATGGGCTGTCACCCATTAGATCATGCATTAAATTGAGATGAAATTGGCTACTCACCAAATCAAATATGGCGACCTCCATCTCGACAAAGTGACATACAAACGGCCTCCATTCAGAACTGTACAAAAGTGGCGCGCAATTTCAAATCCCGCATGCACTAGTATTAAAACATATTTTTCTGTTGCCAAAGTTTCAATTTTTATTTTTCAAGTATATAACAGCTGAACTGTTTGAAAAATTGGGTAGGAAAACATTAATTTTCATAAATTATATGGAGTATTGGTTAAAACATGGGCTGGTCACAGAGAGGCCATTACTGTAAATGTATAGTGTGTACTTATATGTAGTTACATGCAAAGTTTGAAAGTTATAGGCACAGAGAGAAAAAAAATATACACATTTTTATTACTTGAGCTGCCAGGCGTCCATTTTGACTTTAGCGTTACCTTAAGTAATATTACTGTTTCCAGTATTCTCTTGGACTGTTACAACGGGGGTTTATAATGTAAGGAAATCTGTACATTGGGAAAAAGTGGCGGTAGCCGGGGTTGGCGGTTTAACGAGGGGCGATAAATCGGGGGAGCAGTGTATATGATGTAGACCGAGTTGAGGTTTGTATGAAGGTTAGATGCCCAGTGAGAGAACAGGGTGTGCCGAAGGCCTCGGTCTTTAAACGCCAACCTGTTCTCTCTTTGGGTATCTAAACTTCAGACAGACATCATCGAGGTCTTCATCCGACTTACAAACCGCAGATTTTTGTTCAATTTTCTGAAAAGTAAAAAATCTAAATATTGAGTACACCCTTGCTTTTCAAAATGAAATAGACCATGCAAATTATCGGATGGAAATATGCAACAGTAACGATTATTAGGCCGTAGAAGTACAATAATTTGTTACATATCCCGATAATTTTCTGAAAGGTATCCTGTATTGGGTCAAAGATGAAAATAACAGTGTAAAAATGAAGGAAAGGGAATGATCTCCAGCATGACCACCCTGCACTCACCCAGCGAAACAAACCCACAAGAAAGTGACACATAAATGACATCCTACAAATCGCTAAATGACACAACAATATTCACTAGAACATCATACAAAACAATCGTAACAGACGTACAGAAACATCAAACATAGATGACAACACATAAAAGGAAGGAGAGCAATGTGCACCCGGCGCCGACTTTGGACGGCCATCTGTATTAGCAAATGGTGTGTGTGGTTATCCGGATTACGTGCGCACAGCCCTCCCACTTATCCGGATACACAGAGGTCTCCTTAGACACACAATTGTAACTTCTCACTGTAAGGTGACATCACAAACAAGATAATTAAACGCAGCGGCCTCTTGTAACACAGATTCTATGTAAATGGATCTAAAAAAAATTCTGTGGTATGCGTATAACAGTCTGTGCTCTGCTGGCTGAAGCGAGCTCCAGATCAATCACCCGAGAAGTCTGACCTACTTTCAGATAGGACGGAGAATTAAGACCCAGTCTTTTTTGACGAGATTTCAACTAGGCCCATCTTGGAGTCCCGTCGATATGGTTGACCATTGTGCAACGTTGGGAAAGACACTGGTACAAAACTGTACATTGGTCCAGTACCATGCCCAGTGTTTTTATGATGACTTTAGGATCATATCCTCGGTAAAGCAGGCGACCGACTATTTTTTTACATTTGTGGTTGAATGACAAATATGGATAATGACCATATCCCTGTATAAGTTTGTTCTGCCTTTGATCCTTCTGATTTTGTTTATAATGTCACCGTAAAATGAAGGCAATGAAATTCCCAAAGATACATACTCTGATGCTGCAGTCGTCCCAAATTTGATAGAAGTTCATAATAGTTATTGCAAAATTTTCAAAAAGATTTTACAAGTTTATGATATCTAAATCCTTGACTGATAAGTTTTTTTGTAATTTGTATATTTTTTTGTCATGGAAGTCCGAAACTTGGGAGCAAGCTCTAGCGTACCTGATGAGCTGAGAGATGTAAATTCCGTATGATGACAATCTTGGAAATGAGTTCTATTTCCATTTATTATAAGTTTTTGATTATGTGATTACATTATTGCAAATAGAGATAAGGAAAGATTTTCTAATCGAGTGAGGATAATATTTCTTTATTTTTATTTAAATCCCTCAATATACATGTATTTGAAAAGCATTAGAATAATTGGTCTTCAAGAATCGCTATAGGGATCTAGATTGATTTGAAATGGCATTTTATTCTTCTTCTGCTAACATTTCTTATAAAAGGATGTCTTTAGCGGACTTGGAACACAATATTTTCTATACTATGTCCGAATACTCATTATAATCAAAACAATTCACACCCGCGACTGAAATAATTTCCTTTCTCCGCCCCTCATTGTTTTTATTGACCTCCACACTCCATTGAACGTTCATAAAACCTCGTATATTTAGAATAGTCCGCGGTCTTTATGAAATAAAATGACCGATGAATAACACTACAATCACATTTGAAGGATTGTAATAGATATGAAAAAAAATAGAACCTTGTTTTTCGTCTACATTTTTTTTCAGACGACCATTAATTAACGTATCCTGACAAAAAATGTTAGTTTGAAAACAGTGAGCTAAAGTCAAACACAAATCTAAACCAGAATCATAATCCAGCTAAAGTCGAGCACAAATTCAACCAAACTCATAATCCAGAAACTGAGCTAAAGTCGAGCACAAATTCAACCAAACTCATAATCCAGAAACTGAGCTAAAGTCGAGCACAAATTCAACCAAACTCATAATCCAGAAACTGAGCTAAAGTCGAGCACAAATTCAACCAAACTCATAATCCAGAAACTGAGCTCAGGTCGAGCACAAATTTAAACCAAACTCATAATCCAGAAACTGAGCTGAAGTCAAACAGAAATTTAAACCATTCTCATAATCCAGAAACTGAGCTGAAGTCAAACAGAAATTTAAACCAAACTCATAATCCAGAAACTGAGCTAAAGTCGAGCACAAATTTAAACCAAGCTCATAATCCAGATACTGAGCTAAAGTCAAACAGAATTTTTAAACCAGAATCATAATCCAGAAACTGAGCTTAAGTCAAACAGAAATTTAAACCAGAATCATAATCCAGAAACTGAGCTTAAGTCAAACAGAAATTTAAACCAAACGCATAATCCAGAAACTGAGCTTAAGTCAAGCAGAAATTTAAACCAAACTCATAATCCAGAAACTGAGCTAAAGTCAAACTCAAATTTAAACCAAACTCATAATCCAGATACTGAGCTAAAGTCGAGCATAAGTTTAAACCAAACTCATAATAAAGAAACTGAGCTAAAGTCAAACTCAAATTTAAACCAAACTCATAATCCAGAAACTGAGCTAAAGTCGAGCACAAATTCAAACCAAACTCATAATCCAGAAACTGAGCTAAAGTCAAACTCAAATTTAAACCAAACTCATAATCCAGAAACTGAGCTAAAGTCGAGCATAAGTTTCCGTTTTCAAAATTTCTTGAAATTTCTAAATCGAGAGTCCTGTAGCATCATATCTCACCCATCCTGCTACGTCTTTCGGTATATGTTTGGACATAATAACTTTCACACTCTTTGGCCATATTACATTTTTTAGATTGAGGATCACTGACGAGGGTTAAGTACCCGAACGTGCATGTCTGGTCCATGCTGCAAAGGAGCTGTTAAAATAAGGGCTTGATTTAGCCCTGAAATCACTCGATTATTTCTCGTGCGCTGTCCTTCTGTTTCAGGTAAAAAGTGGTCGGGATTAAAATATAAAGTATTAGAAGATTCTTAGTACTACGTATTTTATTTAAATAGATTTGGTGAAAGATGTTATAATAACGGGTTGAAGAGGTCGGGGTACGGATGAGAGAAAACGTCAAATATCGAGCGAAAATTCACAAAAAGGCATTAGTTTACACAAATTTGATGTTTATTATACTTCTCTACCTTTTAGTGTCAAACTTGGATAAGAAAAACTAACCTTGATGTTATTATATCAATATAATCGGCAAAAATCGCAATCCGGAAACTGAAAAACGGTTATATTTCGTATTTATCAGCCACATATGTAGCTTTCAGGCGCGAAATACGCACAGTCTAGAAATCGATAACTTTCTCGTTCATTTCCTTCCTAACGGTTAATCATTTGATCGGAACACACTCTGAATAGATTGTTACATGATATTTACAGAAAAAATGGCAACTTTAATTTATTTTACCGCTATAAATACTGATTCTAAAATAGTCATCCATCCCCCCTTTTTTTCGTTTTTCGCCTGTGGGACATTGTTCCCCCCCCCCCCCTCGGTTCAGAACCCCACTTGGGCAGAAAATTTGTTTTACTGATATACACCTTTGGTAAAAGTGGCATTCTGAATCGAGGGGGCACAATGGTGCAGAAAAACTTATCCGTTTTCCATTGATTTCTATAGGAAAAACGCTTATTTTGACCCAAAAATCGGTTTTATTTTGTATAATTTATCTTATCTGATAGAAGATTCATATCTGTACCAAGTAACTTCTTATTTGTACCGAAAATTTTCTCCATTTTTGCAATTTGAAATATCAACTTTTCAGGGCAGATTTTACGCCTTATCTTAACAGATAGAGGAATACTGGCGTCTCTTTGTGCTTGTCTGCTTTGTGTTTTTGCATTGGGTGTTTTGGGGTTTTGCTGTGGGTGCTACAACCTGGTGTTGTAGGAGATCCCCTCCTTTGTTTTAACCCTCGTCAGTATTCCTCTATCTAATGTCAAATGTCTTTCACAGATTTTGGCCATATTCCGTTGTTTAGATTTTAGATCACTGACGAGGATTAAGTACCCGAAACGTGCATGTCTGGTCCATGCTGTAAACTTATCTGCTTTTAAATGATGCTAATGAATTTGAAGACGTTAACATTCAAATTCAAAAGCATCATTTAAGAACTGATAAATTCGTCAGTGATCCTCAATATGGCCAAAGAGTGTGAAAATTATTATATCCAAAATGTACCGAAAAACGTAGAAGGATGGGAGGGATATGATGCTACAGGACATATTGTCATAGTGTTGCGTCTGTCGTCCGTCGTCCGTCGTCGTCGTAAACTTTTCACATTTTAAACTTCTTCTCCAGAATGGCTGAAGGGATTTTGATGAAACTTGGTAGGTATGAAGTACTCATGGTCCCCTACAAGTGTTGTTGTTTTTCGTCCGGATCCGTCAATAGGTGGCGCCACCACAGCCAATAGTAGGTCACGGGGGGTACCCTCCTATGACAAACTTCTTCTTCAGAACCGAAGCATGTATCGACAAACCGAAAGCATCAGGATGATCTAGAGAGATGTCTTAAGAAGTGTTGTTATTTTTGGTTCCACTTCGAAGTCAAATTTTTGACGCGTTTTTGACGTCTTTTCGGACTTAGTCAGAAATGCACATTTTTGCACTATTTCTTTAAATAACTCAATAAGTGTATGATTTTACACACTCATTTACTGCATATTTATCATATTTAACTTACTTAATGCTTTGATATGTATTTTAGGCTTAAATTTTATTTTTTTGATTTTTTATGAATTTTTTTCTTATGTAAAAAGGAAGGGGGGGGGATGATTTTCATACATTTTCTGCTTCTTTTCTATAACCACTCTTCAGATTGTCATGACATTTTGTAGATATGAGGTACTCATGCATGGTACCCTACAAGTGAAAGAATTTTGTCAAGATATCCACTTTTAGATTTTTAAGGAATATTTTTTAAGATTGTACATAGGTATAATGTATGTTTTCCATGCCCAATGGACCCATGGGGATTGGCTTCAAACCCCGACGGGATCCCGACAAAATTTTATTTTCCCTTTTTAGCTCACCTGAGCCAACGGCACAAGTGAGCTATTGTCATAGTGTTGCGTCTGTCGTCCGTCGTCGTCGTCGTCGTCGTCGTCGTCCGTCGTCCGTCGTCCGTCGTCCGTCGTAAACTTTTCACATTTTAAACTTCTTCTCCAGAATGGCTGAAGGGATTTTGATGAAACTTGGTAGGTATGAAGTACTCATGGTCCCCTACAAGTGTTGTTGTTTTTCGTCCGGATCCGTCAACAGGTGGCGCCACCACAGCCAATAGTAGGTCACGGGGGGTACCCTCCTATGACAAACTTCTTCTTCAGAACCGAAGCATGTATCGACAAACCGAAAGCATCAGGATGATCTAGAGAGATGTCTTAAGAAGTGTTGTTATTTTTGGTTCCACTTCGAAGTCAAATTTTTGACGCGTTTTTGACGTCTTTTCGGACTTAGTCATAAATGCACATTTTTGCACTATTTCTCTAAATAACTCAATAAGTGTATGATTTTACACACTCATTTTCTGCATATTTATCATATTTAACTTACTTAATGCTTTGATATGTATTTTAGGCTTAAATTTTATTTTTTTGATTTTTTATGAATTTTTTTCTTATGTAAAAAGGAAGGGGGGGTGATTTTCATACATTTTCTGCTTCTTTTCTATAACCACTCTTCAGATTGTCATGACATTTTGTAGATATGAGGTACTCATGCATGGTACCCTACAAGTGAAAGAATTTTGTCAAGATATCCACTTTTAGATTTTTAAGGAATATTTTTTAAGATTGTACATAGGTATAATGTATGTTTTCCATGCCCAATGGACCCATGGGGATTGGCTTCAAACCCCGACGGGATCCCGACAAAATTTTATTTTCCCTTTTTAGCTCACCTGAGCCAACGGCACAAGTGAGCTATTGTCATAGTGTTGCGTCTGTCGTCCGTCGTCGTCGTCGTCGTCGTCGTCCGTCGTCCGTCGTCCGTCGTAAACTTTTCACATTTTAAACTTCTTCTCCAGAATGGCTGAAGGGATTTTGATGAAACTTGGTAGGTATGAAGTACTCATGGTCCCCTACAAGTGTTGTTGTTTTTCGTCCGGATCCGTCAACAGGTGGCGCCACCACAGCCAATAGTAGGTCACGGGGGTACCCTCCTATGACAAACTTCTTCTTCAGAACCGAAGCATGTATCGACAAACCGAAAGCATCAGGATGATCTAGAGAGATGTCTTAAGAAGTGTTGTTATTTTTGGTTCCACTTCGAAGTCAAATTTTTGACGCGTTTTTGACGTCTTTTCGGACTTAGTCAGAAATGCACATTTTTGCACTATTTCTCTAAATAACTCAATAAGTGTATGATTTTACACACTCATTTTCTGCATATTTATCATATTTAACTTACTTAATGCTTTGATATGTATTTTAGGCTTAAATTTTATTTTTTTGATTTTTTATGAATTTTTTTCTTATGTAAAAAGGAAGGGGGGGTGATTTTCATACATTTTCTGCTTCTTTTCTATAACCACTCTTCAGATTGTCATGACATTTTGTAGATATGAGGTACTCATGCATGGTACCCTACAAGAGAAAGAATTTTGTCAAGATATCCACTTTTAGATTTTTAAGGAATATTTTTAGCTCGCCGGGACGAATGTCCGGAGAGCTATTGTCATACCCCCGGCGTCGGCGTCTGCGTCTGCGTCTGCGTCTGCGTCTGCGTGCGCGTGCACAAAAACTTTAACCTTGCTTATAACTTTTAAACCAATACAGATTGGGCTTTCATATTTCACATGTGCATTCCTTGTGACAAGACCTTTCCATGGATACCAAAATTTTTGACCTTGTGACCTTGACCTTGGAGATTGACCTTCTTTTGAAAAACTTTAACCTTGGCCATATTTTTGGAATGGTAAGTGATAGGGCTTTGATATTTCACATGTGTATTCCTTGTGACAAGACCTTTCCATGGATACCAAAATTTTTGACCTTGTGACCTTGACCTTAGAGATTGACCTACTTTTGAAAAACTTTAACCTTGGCCATATTTTTGGAATGGTAAGTGATAGGGCTTTGATATTTCACATGTGTATTCCTTGTGACAAGACCTTTCCATGGATACCAAAATTTTTGACCTTGTGACCTCGACCTTGGAGATTGACCTACTTTTGAAAAACTTTAACCTTGGTCATATTTTTGGAATGGTAAGTGATAGGGCTTTGATATTTCACATGTGTATTCCTTGTGACAAGACGTTTCCATGGATACCAAAATTTTTGACCTTGTGACCTTGACCTTGGAGATGATTGACCTACTTTTGAAAAACTTTAACCTTGGCCATATTTTTGGAATGGTAAGTGATAGGGCTTTGATATTTCACATGTGTATTCCTTGTGACAAGACCTTTCCATGGATACCAAAATTTTTGACCTTGTGACCTTGACCTTGGAGATGATTGACCTACTTTTGAAAAACTTTAACCTTGGCCATATTTTTTGAATGGTTAGTGATAGGGCTTTGATATTTCACATGTGCATTCCTTGTGATAAGACCTTTTTTATTGTTGTTGTTGCAATTTACATATGGTTGCCACCGGCGAGCTATGTTGTCATTCTGACAAGTCTGGTTATATTTTAAGATTGTACACAGGTATAATGTATGTTTTCCATGCCCAATGGACCCATTGGGATTGGCTTCAAACCCCGACGGGATCCCGACAAAATTTTTTTTCCCTTTTTAGCTCACCTGAGCCAACGGCTCAAGTGAGCTATTGTCATAGTGTTGCGTCTGTCGTCCGTCGTCCGTCGTCGTCGTCCGTCGTCCGTCGTCCGTCGTCGTCGTAAACTTTTCACATTTTAAACTTCTTCTCCAGAATGGCTGAAGGGATTTTTATGAAACTTGGTGGGTATGAAGTACTCATGGTCCCCTACAAGTGTTGTTGTTTTTCGTCCGGATCCGTCAACAGGTGGCGCCACCACAGCCAATAGTAGGTCACGGGGGGTACCCTCCTATGACAAACTTCCTCTTCAGAACCGAAGCATGTATCGACAAACCGAAAGCATCAGGATGATCTAGAGAGATGTCTTAAGAAGTGTTGTTATTTTTGGTTCCACTTCGAAGTCAAATTTTTGACGCGTTTTTGACGTCTTTTCGGACTTAGTCAGAAATGCACATTTTTGCACTATTTCTTTAAATAACTCAATAAGTGTATGATTTTACACACTCATTTACTGCATATTTATCATATTTAACTTACTTAATGCTTTGATATGTATTTTAGGCTTAAATTTTATTTTTTTGATTTTTTATGAATCTTTTTCTTATGTAAAAAGGAAGGGGGGGGGGTGATTTTCATACATTTTCTGCTTCTTTTCTATAACCACTCTTCAGATTGTCATGACATTTTGTAGATATGAGGTACTCATGCATGGTACCCTACAAGTGAAAGAATTTTGTCAAGATATCCACTTTTAGATTTTTAAGGAATATTTTTGGCCTAGGACATCTTTGGCACGCATAAAAACGAAAGAAAAAAGGGGGTCATGCATACCTTTTCTGCAAAATTCACTTGTTTAATGACCCCTCCTTCCGAATTGAAAATTTGCTAATTTTTATATATTTTCAAATCGATCTATTGATTACATAAAAGGCAAAATCATGTTCAAAACTCAATTTCTACAGACAGCAGGGAATCATACATTGATTTAATGTGCTATTTTTAAATTTTCAATGGTTATGACCAATGAGGTGACACCTTTTATTCAGCCCGGTTCACCAGTCAAAAGGGAAGGGATTCCCTGCTAAAATGATTAACTGTAGTTACACCTTCTAGGTCAGAGACAACCAAATCATTTTCCATAGGCCGTAATGTTAACGAAATGCCTTATAACGTCTATACTAACATTGCTGGCCATGCATGTTATATACCGATTTAGTCATTGATTCAAGCTTTATACGAAACTAAATTAAAAAATATAGCATGACCTGCTCTTTTTCGCACTATTTGCGTCACAAGGTACCCCGCAGAGAATTTTCAAATTTTCCCGCGCCCGTCCCCTTTAGCGGATCGGGAGCTAGGGCAATATCCGGGTATCGACATTTTAATTGCACTTATTTTTTACCTATATATATCATATTCAAACAATATAACAAAAGAAAATAGAATTGATAGCCAATCACATCTTCTGTCACATTTAAAATAACAGGCCCCCTCACACTACAGGTTTTTCTCCAATCAGAGCCGGCCTTTTAGTGGTCTCTGACCTATAACTGTAACTGTAAACAAAGTCGCTGTACTTTAGATTTGATCCGTTCAATTCCTCCACAACCCTCTACTCGTACTGCGATACATTTCAGGAGATACAGTGCAAACGGAATAGATTTTTATTTAATGTGCATTATACTTGGAACACTTTCATAATGGTTATCATTCATGTACTTGGAACACTTGCATATACTTGTTATCATGTATAAAGTTTGCTCGAATTTCCTCTGTCTTAGACTCTCTTAGATGAAGTAATTTACAGACTGATTTCTTGAAGAAACGTCGAATGAGTAATCTCTTCCTCTGGATCATGAGGTTTGATACACCGTACACTGCTTTTTGGAAAACAAATTGGCCCAATTTCTGCACAATTCACTTGAATTGATAAATATTGGATTAAAACGATTTTAACTGTACGTTTCATGTATTTGAGATGAAATCAATACTATTCAAAAGCATTCTTAGATTTCAGTATACTTTAATATGAATAAAGGCAAAACCGAAAAATCTTTGTTTTTTATGCCCCTGGAATAAAAGATTCGGGAGCATATAGTTTTTGGCCTGTCCGTCTTTCTGTTTGTCTGTCTGTTTTACGAAAAACTTTAACATTGGGCATAACTTTGAATGGAAGCTGGTGATAGTCTTAGAGGTTTCATATTTCACATGTGTATTCCTTGTGACAATACCTTTCCATTGATACCAAAATTTTGACCTCGTGACCATAACCTTGACCTTTGACGTACTTTTCAAAAACTTAAACATTGCGCATAACTTTTGATTGGTTAGTGATAGGGCTTTCATATTTTACATGTGTATTCCTTGTGACAAGATATTTCCATAGATACCAATATTACGCTGACCCTGACCTCTCACATACTTAACAGAAAATGGCGTTTATACTAACAAAGATGCCGCCGGGGGCATTCTCGTTTCACAAACACAGCCTGTCAGGCTTTATAATTTCTGGCATGCTAGCTATCAATAATGAAAGGTATGGTCGTTCAGTTTTAAATAAACTTAATTTATGAAATCATTTCATTGTTTTATTCTTTTTCTGCTGCGCATTAAAGTGGGATTTTACAATATGATTTTATTTTTGATGTTGCATAATTGAACTATACTAGTTGGGCATATGACTTTAAAAAAGTTATTGTTTTGAAATGTGACTATTTTTTTAAAGGTTGTCTGAAAAAAAAACTTCTCTGCATCCGGCAAAAATCTTTTCAGAAAGGTTGTGGGCTAAAATCCCGGTACTGGCACTATCAGTATTCAATAGCAGTATGTCAATTAGAGCGTGCATGGGTATCAGGTGAGCGTTGTGCCCCCTGGGGCTCTTGTTTGTGATATTTTCACTGCTTTCAAAAACAAGATCAATGTAAAAAAGCTTTACTCCTTTTTTCACATCTTCTACTATCTTATAATGAAGACGTTCATCGGATAGTTTTATTGAACACTTAGGCTGCTGTCCTTCTAAATTAACTTTGAGTGGATAATAAGTATCTTCATAAAAAGGCATGATGTTATCAGAGTATGTTGGTGTGATCCTTTCAAAGATAGAAAGGACACCTAACAGAAAGATAAATTTTTCTTTTGACATATTGATTATAACAGTCCATAGATTATAATGTTTGGATATTTTCTTTCCTCTCAATCCTTACAACGTACAACCAGAAAACATATTGTTCTAAAGTTGATCAGTTTATTAATTTTAACAACTATATTAAATGAAGGGCTTATAAAAATGGGGACAATGTCAATCTAGTTGTTATGCCTGAGTAGATAAAGACATAAACTTTGTCTTACACATATTCTTTATTCATCTTACGTCATCTTGCTTGTGTACATTTAATTAAAGAGATACAATCTTCAGCTTCTTGCTCTGTGATGTATTTGAAAGATTAAAATACCGTACCTATTTTATCATTTTGTATGGTCGTATGATCATTAAGTCAGTAGAGGTGTAACAAAGCATTGTTATATCGGAGGACTTGGAAGTGAAGATTTTATTAAGTCTATTTATCACAGGATATACCCGTTATGCACTACATAAATGTTAAACGTCTTCAAATTCAATAGCATCATTTTAGAACAGAATAAAGCAATTTCATGATTAAATGTTATGATAACAATTTTCATTCATCTCATTTTGTGCTCATAGTCATCGGTTGATGCACTCAATATTGTTTGTGACGTCATAATAAAAACGGTAACTTTGTTAGGTAATATATATTTATATATAGGGGTTGTCACTTTATTGTCACCGCATAATATATAGGGGTTGTCAAAGTATTGTCACCGTATAATATATAGGGGTTGTCACCGTGGCGTTGCGGTATGAGCAGTCTTCTTTGTATGCTAGGCGAAGTCGCCGTACGGAGTTTACCGACTCTATAAAAAACGGTAACGTTGACGCGTTATTTGCCAAAGTCGAAATCATAAGATTTTGACGTTATTTAGATCAATTATGTTGTATTTCATACAGTATTAATGAAACACCAAGGCTCGTTTCATAAATACCGTATGGAATAGAAAATCATTTGAGATCCTATATTTATCCAATTATACTGCTAAAGATAGTTTCGAATCACAATGGGGTTTCTCTATAACTTCTAGTCAAATCACACTATTTTTAGTAGAATGAAACTATTAGATAATCTATTGATTAAGAATTCTTATAATAATATATAATATAATAATATATAATATAATAAAAATCTTTGAGTCATTTTCTAAAAATGTACTCTCCAAGAAACTACAGAGGATATGGAGAAAAAGGTATAATTTTGCATTTCTCCAATTTTTGTATTTTAACCATTTCTTGTGGAATACTGACAGAAATGGCACCGAAACACCAATATCACGAAGAAGACACTTTATTTCTCAAAATTACAGGCCATAAAGACTTTCATTTAAATGAGGGCTTTATTCCGAAAATCTCTAGAAATTGCTAAAATTTCAATAAATGCAACATTTTCCAAAATGTTTCCTGGAAGGACAATTACATTCAAATTGATCCCATATTTGTGCCCAGTTATGCCTTGACTTCATACTGTGAGAGGTGAAATGTGTATATTTTTCTTATAATTCGCAAAATGTGTATGATAACACAGTACCTGTTGACTGAATGTATACGAGAAATGGTAGTGCAATTCTATACTTTTTAGCAGTATATAATGAATAGGAATATGAGCATATATAAAATAAATATCGAAGAAGTACACATCATTTATTCAGTTTCAATTAAGGTCGAGAAGATAACTAAAGGCAAAATAATAAGATATTCGATTGGAAATAATGCGAACGAAGGAATTAACAATATATTCCGAAGTGAGACTAGGTGCCCAGGGAGAGACACGTCAGAAACATCACTTTGGGCTAACTTTCTTCAGAAAAAGATAATCATAATTATCATATCAAATCTCAATATTACCTTTTTTGTCTTTCTTCTGACACAGATTATTTTCTACTAAAACTATATAATTTTTGCGAGCCAATGAAGCATACTATAGAAATAACACATCATTAAACATTTGTTCATACTTATATATTATAAATGGTTTACAAAATTTTGATTTTTCACAGATTGGTGGATTTGTCATTCAAATTCCAGCCTTTCCTGTCATTGACATTGTCAGTTTTTTTCATCGAAGTTTTACGTTTACGCAGATTTTTCCGATGTTGCCAAATATTATAGACTTCTTCAAGAGGTGGAACTAAAATGGCGAATGTTGCTCCGACAATGCAAATGACGAAACTGAAAGTAAACAATGTGGAAAATTCATCATAGGAAAGAATGCCTAAGGTGATAGTAGAGACAGGTACTATGATGACAAAAAGTACAAGGAATACTCCTCCCCCGATGACGGATACGTATTTTGCTTTCCTGAAAAATTTGGCCATATCTACATGAGAAAAGTTTCTGCTGTGAAGACCATCTGCTTCGGAAATGTTATTTCCGTAATCACTTTTCCATGGTCTAAGTGGGTTGTCTATTACCAAGGTCTTCTCCCATTCTCTGTCTGCATCCTCCTTAGTCTGAATTTTGTTGGTCATTAAAGAAACAACAAGTGTGACGACACTGCTGATGGTAAATCCGGACATACATCCAGCAAGCACGCTAAAATCACCAACTGTGTTTTCAAAAAAGTTGTTCAATCCGTTCTCATATGCTAGATGTGCGACCAATATCTGACCAGTAAAGGCAGCCATAACACCCAGGATGCTTCCTGTAACAATATTGATACGTTCCTATGATTAAGTGTTCTTTTACCAAGTATCACGTGTTAAGTGCAAGCAGGAGATGCTAACTCTTCCCGGGCACCTGGTCTTACTCCGATATTTGGAGTTCGCTTCTTTTCATGTAGTGGATGTTTTCATTTGTTTGCTTTGCTTCCTGTTTTATCCTGATTTGTATGCCTTCGGTTTATGATTTTCTGATTTATTGATTTTGTACTGTCTATTGGGATATGGTCATTATCCATATTTGTCATACTAGAGGAATGACGGATTAGAAATAGCAATGGAAATTGTTCGAGTGTACTATGAACAAAAAGTGATAAAAAAAATCATTGTGTTGTCCCTCTAAATGTAAACTTGAATAATGAATTTAAAGTATCCGTACATCTTTTTTACCTGATATAACTCCAGCTGGAGTAGCTTTTGACCATACTATTGTTAGTAAAAGTGGGACAAGGAATGGACTCAATTGGCTTTCCAGAAAATATACCGCCCAGTTGAGACTTATGTCTGTTTCCAAAACAATGAGTCCATAGGGTATTACCAGTAGTGTAATCCACAGGATACACCAGTTCTTCAGGTGTAAGAGGTACTTTTCGTATTGTCTGTACTCTCCGTGTGTAGGACATACGTTACGAATCAAATACGGTTTTTTGTTTCCGGATATACCATCTTCGATACAGGAATGACATTCTGAAGGTCTGGTACACTTGCATGGATTACTCCCGTTGTTGCTCTGGAGTAGATCTGTCCCACATATCTGACATGCAGTTCTAGGTCCTCCTTTCCTACATGTACAAATGTGATGAGCAAGATATATTGATAATGATTGGCATGTGCATCTTCAATTTTGTTTTTTTTAACATTGCATTTGACTTGTTGTCTTCATTTGCATCAATAGCAATACCTTTAAATCGTATGCAATATCATACATGTAGATATATAAGTAGATAGGTTAATTCATTGCAAGTCAACCTTTTTCGTTCCATTATCATCACATTAAAGGTTTGGGTTTCTTTTGTATCGATACCCTACTACGACTCAACTTTTATAGACTAAATTGGACCTCTTACCTAAAAGGCATTATGTATATTTTACAAATGTCGTAGATTATGATCGAGGAAATAGCCATCACCTCCCCGGACCCTGTAGACATCAAGGCCATCGTAATCAATGTTATCAAAAGATATCCACCGGTTGTCCCCATGAAAGACTGCATTACAAGAGGAGTTATGAAACCTGGAAAAATAATCCTGTATCAAAGTACAAAGCGTGCATTATCTTTTATCATAAATAGTGATGTTTCATTTGGAACTGTTAAAATGACGACAAAATTAATTTTCATGTTCACGTCATACGAAACATAACACGTGTAACACTTCATAAAGTAATACAGTTTTCTTTAGAAATGATAATGTCACTGTATAAATAGGTAAATGGAAGCAACTTTCTGTATCAAAAATACAGGAACTCTATAAAGTTATAGGTATTATAATTCCAATATATAGAATATACACGATATAGTTTCAATGGAAGATGTTACGTTTGTTTTAGGAAAGGTAGCTTATTTTGTATATTGGAAACTAAAAGGACAGAAACGGTATTTCTTCTCATGAAAGTGATACACAGTACCATTCCCATTGTTCTCCTCATTCGTTTTACATTCTAGTAACCTTTTCATGTTAAAAGATGGAAGATACCTCAAGTAAGACTCTCCTGTACTGACGACAGCGGAACACATCCGCAGTATTGTAACAAACGACCAACATTAGATAAATTTTGTTCCGTCGATTATTTGTGCGAACCCATATGATGCTGACCGCTATTTAGACCCCTTCTTCGTAAATGAATGAAATCATAAATATATTTTACTTTCCAAAAAGTTGTGAAAACAACTTTTGAAACCTACCATTATTGATATCGAAATCGGAAAGGTAATGAGTGGCATTCTCATAGCTCATTGAAAGGTACGTTACTGCTATCGGTATCTCCAAACTAAAAGTCAAGGCAAAATACAGGAAAGCAGCGACAAAAAATCCTAGCACCCCTTGTGTTGGTTTTGCAGCGATCCTACTCTGCCAATTAGCCTGGTCACAGAAACTGAGTGAAGTTGCCATCATGAAAAGTCCAAGTCCATATATGATGCCTGATCGGGAGCTATACGTCAACAGTGAATTGTCCAAGTTTCCATCCGGTCCGTCTATACAACGCATGGCTTCATACATTGCCGATCTTTCAGCATACGTCACATCTGTACTGCTGACGTTTATGTATGACGAAAATACAAGAGCAACTGCGAATGTAAGTGCGGTATTGACGTAGGAAATATAGAATGTTGTTCCCAAACCTCCAATCAAACAGTAGCTTCCGAAAAGCATTGCCAATAGAATGACAATAAATTCGTTCGATATGTCCTTCACTACCACAGTTAAGGCTGATTTGGCTCCAAGTATAAGCGAAGTTGTAGTAATCAGGTTAGTGACAAGGGCGATAACTATAAATACAATATGGGCAGGTTTTCCGAAGCGGTAGTATATTATCTGAAAAGAATGAAGTACATGTAACTGTTTATCATTCAATTCATTTTATACCTCTTACATATATTTATTCGCTACATTCAATTCCTGATTTAAAGTTTATATTTGATTTAATTTATTCAGAATTGACACTAAGACCTCTTTCATTGTATGAAGAAGTGTATTTTGTATATCTAATAGATAATGTTATGTTTGTAATGTAAACGTCTTCAAATTTTCTCTTTACTAAAAAAGTCTTGAACAAATTGCAAATTTCTTGTACCTGCAGGAAAGTCTTAGCTCCTGGTGCCTTCGTTTTGAATTCGATTGATAGTAATGGAAAAACGATGATAACCAGAGCAATGGCAATAATGAAGAAAAGTGCTCCTCCAACTCCTGTCTTAAAACATAAGATTAATAAGTTAAAGAAGATCCTGACGATAAGATTGATTAAGTCATGTTATGGTTGTGCTGTATTCTTTCAATAAATTTTGTTTATTGATGAAAATGAAACAGCCATGATGGACTGGCACACATATTATTTCTATATTAACAATTTTTATACGATGTTTTAAAGTCATCAGTACTACCTTGATTTAAAGTAAATCCCTCTGGGTACATCTCATTTTTGTATTGGTCTAGCTTTAGATTTTCAATATTTCTAATATCACTGAGATACCTTGAAGTACAATTGAACACTTCGAGTCAGATCAATTTCCTCATTTTGGATGATTTTCAAAAATTCTTTTACATACGTGTGTAAAGATTAATACGACACGACATACACACTGTTTGTACCCATAGGAACTCAAACAATTTTCCTATAAAGAAAGGTCCCGATTTGTATGTATACCTTGTAGGCATTGGTAGGCGATTGCAAGAAATCAGCAGGCCATAACTGTTGTGACGTCACTGTTACCGCCGTTAGACTGAGTGATACGTTACCGCCAGCATCAAAAACTGTGTCTAGGCTGTTTTGGTCACCATAGAAACTCTTTCGAATGGTTTTGTGAAGAAATGCAAGCAGAATTGAAAGCCCAACAAATCCCAAGATCATGAGTAACGCAGCTTCATATTTCTCCAACGGTGGACTTATTCTAAACGATATATTACAATACCAATTAAAATGTTCCCATAGATACCAACTTTATTGCATGTAATTCCTTTATTATAACCTTATTTCTTAAAATTTTCTTTTTCGTTTTTTTTTTTTATTTAGTTTAAACTGTATTTATTCAATATAAATCACAATGATAATTTTTACAATTATAATGAGTAGAGATTTGAAAAAAAGCGAGACCGCTTGTTTCAATTCAGCTCTCTTTTTTATTTCTAAGTTTGTTCGTTTTGAAGCGGGATCCAAAAACTGTCAAGTTTTTTTGTTTTTTGTTTTTTTTTGGGGGGGGGGGGGGGTCAATGTCACATCATAAATTTAAATGCATCAAGATCAATATGCTATATACAATGTACTTACAACGATTTATTGCTGAATCAACATTATGAAAGCCAAAATATCTATCATTGATGTCTATTATAGGGTTCATTTAATTTCATTCAAAATGTCCTTTTAAAATTTTAACTGAGGAAAAAGCGCACGTATACATTGATATTTTTTTATGTTTTTCTTATATTCCTTTGGTTCTATCATCAAAAGATCTATAGCGACTATTAGCGAGTAACAACGTATTAGTTAACAACAGGTAATTTTTTCTTATGTCTTTAGATCACTATATCTTTAAGGACTCACTTACCTGGACTCCCCGTTCGGTGCTGCCGAAAGTTTTCTAAATCTACACGAATCATTTGTTTTGATTGCCCCTATTAACTCAGGAAATGTGATTATTCCTATACTGCAAAAGCATATCGTAGACAAATCCATTTTACACGTCTTTCTTTCCTATTCCTATTTGGACTTCCTTGTTCGTAAGATGCCGGTGTTGTGAAAACAAACTTACCTAAGTATCTTTATACTAACAAACTTATCTTGCATTTCTAGAGTCAAATAGCGTTCACATAGCCAAACTTGTGGGTTCTTCGTGTCAAAATAGATGGAATAATGTAGGAAACATTTTATCTAACCGATTTTTATCTTTAGTTATTAATTCTTAATGATATGCGATGCATTGGGCATAGGGAAAACAAAAACACATACGCAAGGTCGAAATAACAACGGGCACTACGCAAAAAACCAACTAACACTCAACAGGAGACAATGTTACAAGGAATATACGCCGATAGGACATGGAGAGAAAGAAGAGGTCACATCAAACGAAGCAGGCTTGTGTGTTTGAAGAACCGATTTCTTTTGAGGGGCGCCATCTATTAAAAATGTCGGTAAATATTTACCTTTGGCCTCTTTTTCTAGTCTCGTGGTAGTAAATGTTTCATGAAAAGAAAACATGATGATGTGAAATGTTTCAATGGTACTTCTAGGTACCTGGATGACATTTTCTTACTATCGACAATCCTGTTTTTGAGAAGTATAAAAATGATATTTATCCACAAGAACTGACTCCAAAGGCAAACTTTACAAACACATAAACACCATTTTTGGACCTGAATATCAAAATTGTTAATGGAGAGATTCGTATAAGTGTGTATGACAAAAGAGATGGTTTTGGATTAAACATAGTAAATTTTCCCTTGCTTGACGGTGATTTTCCTAGATTACCGTCACATGGTATCTACATTTCACAGATCATCCGGTGTGCTAGAGCATGTACTCATGTTTTGGATTTTCATAGTAGAAATTTACAAATTACAAAGAAACTTTTAGGTCAAGGTTTTCGCTTTTACAAACTAGTAAAGACTATCTGGAAATTTTACAAAAAAAATTGTCAACTTCTTTTGAAATTCGGACCCATACAAGCAACAGAGTATATTACTTTGGGTATTTCACAACCTGCATTTTATGGTGACATGATCAAGAAAATAAGAAGGATAAAAGGTTGAAAGAATTACTATCGAAATTGTGTTAGAATCATCAACGCCTTTTATACAGTGGATATGATCCTAATATCACCAGACGGACACTTGGCTCGGTACTGGGCCAATCTACAGACTTGTACCAGCGCATTCTCAACTTTCACTCTCACTCTTACTGACTGTGACGACAGGATTCCGTGACGAGCCCTGTCCAAACCTGTTTAGAGAAGACAAGGTTCCGACCACCTGTCCTCTCAGAATTCCAGTTGGACTCCTCGGGTGATCACATGCATGAGCTCGCTACAGCCGGCAGAGTACGGACTGTATTTCGTATGCCTTCAGTTCTTTATATCCATTTACATATTCATCTGTGTTTCTTGGGCCCCTACGTCATGCTGTCTGTTTGTATGTTTATCTTACAATGAGAAGGTTATTTAACACCTCAATTGTGCGCACTGCGAGACATCTGGGTAATCGGAAACGTGGGAGGGTTGTGCGCACGTAATCCAGGTTAACAACACACCAAGTACTGACGTGGCAGTACTGACGTCGGCACCGATTGTCTCGTTAGTTTATGTGTAGTCATTTATGTTTGGTGTTTCTCTGTGATTTGGTATTCCTTGTACCATCGCGCCTTTTTCTGTGCGTGTCTTCTTTGTGTTTATACAGTTGGTATTTTGCTGTTGGTGCTGCAACTAGCTGTTGTTGGAGATCCCCTCCTTTCATTATTTCAGGTTAAAATCTAGTTTTTATGTTCTGTTACAAAATCTGTATTTTCAATAATTTGTTCATGTTTCATGACCGAAACTATGGAGAGAAAAACAATAATTTAACAACAAAATCAATAAGAATATTTTACTACATTGCAATAGAATGTGCTTTGTTTTGTGTGTATTCGGAGTATACGGTGGCATCGCGACTGGATAGGAAACAGCTTCATCGTGCTGAAATTCACATTTGACATGTGTACTTCGCATGTGTTAATATATGTTAACATTCTAAATAATTCCGTTGCTGAGAATTTGTAGTCCTTTGTTTAACAAAGTTGTAGTTTAAATTGCGCTTGTGTCGTGTCAGCTTTGATGCGGGGTAAATAAAAGAAACGAGGAAATGAATCAACGTCTAGTGATGTGTAATTGAATTCGGTTTAGACTTGACATTCTCCAACCTGACTCATATATGGGCAACCGGTGCCGACTTCGGGGGGTTGTCCATGTTAGCAACAAAAGGTGTGTTTATTCAAATAATTTGCACACAACCCTTCCACTTGTCCGAAGACCCAGCGGTCTCGACGAATGCACAATGTTTAATAGCCTCCTCGCTCTAAGAAGTCAACAAAACGCAGGGTCCCAAGTAACGCACACAGATTAATATAATTTGTGTAAATGGATAAATAAAAGCTTCAGGGCATACGAAAAGCAGTCCATGCTCTACCTGCATGAACTAGCTAATACATGCAATCACCCAAGGAGTACGACCAACTACCAGAGAGAACAGGTGGTTCTGGACCTGTGTTCTCTAACAAGATTTAAATTTGGCCCGTCATGGAATAGGTCTTCCAGCAAGTTGTCGAAATTCCAATGGGAAACAATTGTGCCCCACTCCTTGTCGACATTTTCCTTACTCGTACGAAGCTGAATTCATTCAATCTTTGGTCTCTGAAGGGAAAAGATACTTAGCTTCTTACTTCAACTTCACTTACAGATACATAGACGATGTGTTGTCCATCAATAATCCAAAATTTGCGGATACCTCAGCAGTATCTATCCTTCGGAGCTTGAAGTCAAAGAAACTAAAGAGGCAAATAATTCAACATCCTATTTGGACATAATGTTGTCCTACGACACTGATGGTCACATGAACACCTCAATCTATGACAAACGGGACGACTTCAATTTCAGCATTACAAAATTTCCTTTTCTGAGTAGCAACATCCCTTCATCACCTGCTTATGGCGTGTTCATATCTCAGTTGATACGCTTTGCCAGAGCAAGTACCAAATATACGGATTTTGTTCTGAGAGCTAGGCGTCTTTCAGATAAGCTTCTCAGTCAGGGATATCTTTGTGACTGACTAATATCGTTACTGAGGAAATTCTACGGTTGATATGGGGAACTCGTCATACACTATGATGTCCCACTCTCCAGAATGGTGGATGATATTCTGTCATAGACCATTTGAAATCTAACCAAAGATTGTACTCTATGTCTTCCGAAATGGAAGTAACCGGATGTGACAGTTCTACCAATTTGAAGCGGCGGGTGTTGCATGCAAACAGGAGATGCTTACTCTTCCTGGGCATCAGGTCTCACTTCAATATTTGGAGTTCGCTTCTTTTCATATGGTGGAGGTTTTTGTTTGTTTACTTTGGTTCCTGTTTTATCCTGATTTTGTATGCCTTCGGTTTCTGATTTTCTGAATTATCGATTTTGTGCTGTATACAGGGATATGGTCATAATCCATATTTGTCATTCATGTGAAAAGAATTACGAATGACAATCCTTTAAATAGATCAGGTTTTTGTAAGTATGATCTGACCACTTAAGATACATTATAAGATGTATCATCTTCATAGAGGGACTCCGTAGACAGACAATAATTTCGGATATCAAATCTTTATATACATGTAAAATTCTTATGTTTATCATACTCAAAGGTCTTCTATACGCCAGAAGGTATCTCACGAACACACATCTTCTTTCACTGGTAACTGTTAAGGAATGAAAACAATAGTTAACAAGTACACTTAATTTTAATTAGGAAGCTGAAACAATGACATATTCATAATCAGTTGAATTCTCAAAATATTCTAATGCTTGCAATTTTTCTTCATCAAATTTCTACTTTTTATAACATCCCTTCCTAAAATGCACACCACAATCATCAAGTTTTACGTTTCTTTACTAGTCATATTCCAATGGTTTGTTTTATATTTTTACAACATATTCAAATACTTTATGGGCAATCGTTATATATTTTAACGTATCTGCAATGTTTTTATCGAGGAAACTTTTAGGGTTTCTTTTCAATCTATTCATTCCTGAAAATGTTAATATTCTTCCATACTAGGACTAACACAACATCGTTTTACACAAGTCAAGAACATCCCCTTCTCCTGATGTACCTCTCTAGCCTCATGAGGAAGCGTCTCCAGTAGCGTAACGTTGCTGTAGTGGCGTATTGTTGACGTACGTAATCCTTCATTATCGCCGTGTCCCCTTGTAGGTAGTATCTGTACCTATAATAACAGGTGGACGTTTTCTCAAAACATCTTACTGACTTTTTTTAAAAAGAAGTTATGTTGTGTCAATACCTATAATGTTGCTCTTTGGACACAAGTTTAAATCAAAGCACAATGTTTAACTTTAATTGTAAATGTCTCTATGGTAGGCAGTTTGTGTGTTTATAGCTAAATGGCTCTTTGTGTGTTATCAGTTACATCGTAATTGCGCATGTTTATTGTATGTCAAATGATATGCGAATACTTGCATTTTATATTGCTATGGAGTCCTTTATAACACTTTCGGCATGTTCGTGTCATAGTACTATTTTTTTCAAATGCAAAATCAACTATATCTCTATTTCTAATTCATTCTGCTTATTTAACGCATTCTGATTAGTTCACAGGATTTCTACAAGCATGTATAACGACGATATACATGCCGCAAACCGACTCACTTGACATACTTTAAAATGTATTCCTACGTAAATTTGCACGTTACAAGCTTTAGCGCACTTTTTACGTATGCTTCCCTTTGTTCTTTGCTCCTGTGACGCCATACTATGACGTAAAACTACAAGGTATGAGCTTGTAAATGGTGTTCTCCATATGTAAACAACAGATTAAGTAAGTTTATTATTGATTACACTTTGATTTTTCGCCATTGTAATAAATACGAAGCAGTTATATTTTATATTTTGCAGCGCAATAATTTCTGTTGGTCGTTGTTAGTCCTCCGTAGCAACGTCAACTCTAAAGCGATATGTGAGACCCTCTGAGGGGTATAAAAAGTTAAAATATGTCACATTAATTAGAATAGGGATAAACGTACTGTGTTTTGTGGTTCCGACAGGTATATGTTGGATATACTGTTGGAAACATACGTTATACCGTATTATTAATAATAATAACTGCGTTTCCAACATTATATCCAACATATACCTATCGGAACCACAAAACACAGTACGTTTATCTCCTAAATCTACATCTGAAGAGTAAAATCTTGGACAAAATATTGTGACGCGTAACAATTAAGCTCCCTTCAAAAAAATTAGCCAATATAATAGATGAAATGATATATTCTGTTTCACATAAAGATAAATTTCAATCAAATTTCTAACCTTTTAAATCCTTGTTCATCTACATATTGAATAGGTGCCTTTCCATAGATAATGTAAAATTCTCCCTCGCTGACAGATGTTGTGCATCTTAGATTCATCCAAAATACTAGTTCATCGCCAACACGTATGTTACCTGGTCCTTGAATTTTAATTTTAAATTACATAAAAGTTATCAAGTGAATACTGAGTAAAGCGTGTTGTCTTAGTCGATGACAGACATAGTAATTTTGTATTTTCGTTATATTTTTATGATGATAAATCGATAAACCTGTAATGTTGAGAAAAAGAACGAACTTAACATTTCGTTGTAAAAAAATGCTCCGCCGGAAGTATCACTGAAGCGAATTTAATATTCGAAACACGTGTCTGGTGCAGGAAAAATTGGTTTGATATTTTCTTCAAGAAGGTAAAGAGTTGGAACACTTGGAACCGTATTACTATATGGGTGTAATTAATTTTCTTAAGATAAAGATTTTTGTACCTGCTTTTATCGCGGAATGCACAACAGTTGAAATCATAAGATGGTTTCCCGACACCATAACATTAGCCACTTCGATTCGAGCAACTGAAAAAGAATCATACTCATGCGATTGGTAATGTAAACAACAATTCATTCTTTCTATAGATGTATTCATAAACAATTATTTTAATAAAAGTACTGCAAATAGTTCTTTTTTACATTATTCGAGGTAATAGTTATGCCAAGATAATCTTTTCCCTTATTATGTATCCATGAAAATGATTTTAGTGCACCATTTTGATATTTCAACAAATCATATGTCATTAGTGAGGATCATGACATAAACGGGACATCGGAATAATGAACACTTGAAACGCATAATAAAATGAATGTCAAAGAGACAAAATTGGGGCCGACGTATGATCAATGGTTTAGAAATTCCATAAGAAATATTTCAAACCAATATGAAACATACGGACCATAGTCATATTCACGACATGTTCTTTGTAAGAGTTCTCTCCTTGAAATCTGACGGAACTGGAGCTTTGAATCCCAATTGTCCGCACAGGAACCTGTTGATGAGAAACATCCAGTATTACATAGTAACCGGTTACTTATAAAAGAAAGGCGGTGATCTCCAACAAGACACGACTGCAGCACCAAGTGACGTATTCCTTTAAAATTCGAATCTATACCTGATACAGAATATATTTGGGAATTTTACAAGCTGCCTGCATTTATAGTGACATATTAAACAAATTAAGGAGGATTAAAAGAAGATAGAATTTACAACTTGAGTCAGTGTGATATGTTCCTGATGTCACCAGACTGACACACATCATGTTACTTGACCGATCTACAGCCTTTTATCGGCGCATTCTTCAGAGATACACTTTGACTGAGATGACGGGACTCTACTCTTTTTTTCAGAGAAGACCTTTCCCGACCACCCGTCCTCTGAAAATTTGTTGGACTTCTTGAGTGATTGCATGAATTAGCTCCAGCCGGAAGAGCACGGACTGTATTTTGTCTTTTGATATCCATTTCCATGTTCATCTCTTTGTTATTTGGGCCCCTGCTTTTTGCTGTCATGTTTGTGCCGTCATTTCACAATGAGGAGATTATCATATATAGCAATTATGCGTTATTCGAGACAACTGGATAACCGGGCAAGTGGGAGGTATGTGCTTACCCGATCCAGATAACCACATCATTTGTTACTAGCATGACTGATGGCCGTCTTAAGCAGGATTGCCAATTTGGATCATTGGTTTATGTGTAGTCTTTTGTGTGTCATGTTTTGATGACGTCTTTGGTGTTTTGTCTGCCTTGTCCCTTTAGTATCTCTTTTTGTCCAGTCCGTTTACTCGCATTTGAATATTTCGGTGTTTTACTGAGGTTTCTGCAACCAGTCCTGTTGGAGATCCAATCTCTTCTAACTGATAGGTACTTCTTCAATGTTTACTTTCATATAGAGAGTAAGCGTCTTTAATTGTGTTTTGTTACGGGTACGCAGCAAACAGCAAGTTCATTTATCGTACATGTAATGCGCATTACAGCATTTCATGCGATAAATGCACTTACTGTGTATTGCATACACAAATTATGATTTTTCGTTTTTGTTTTTGTTTTTGTTTTTTTTTTGTTTTTTTTGAAATCGTGTTTTTCCAGGTAAAAGGTGACGTTTAAATATTGGTCACCGTGGGTTCATTGTACAGGATAGAACGTCCGTCGCAGCATGTTTCTGAAGAGTTAATGCCTTGTGACGTCATGAACGTTTACATGTTTTCACCTCAGGGAATCACATAGGTTTTGCATTTATCATGATAAGAATAGATAGATGATATTCCTATAGTGTGCCTATGATTTAGTAAGAGATGGTTTATGTAACGAAATTAGTTTGATATAGATAACAAGTTGTGTTCTGGACAAATGAGTTAAAGAAGATCCTGACGATAACCTCAACAGCACTCACAATAGAGCACAAAATTGAGCATCGACGGACCCCTAGCAAGCTAGAGATGGGACCAGATGCCCGGGAGGAGCAAGTATCCCCTGTTGGCTAGCCGCATCCGCCGTCGATGTTCACGCACAAAAATGAAACAATATATAAAATAGAATAATGAAACAATATATAATAACTTCCCAAATACAGTGTACAATATATACATGTATCGAACATCTAATTCTATTCAATGTTTTATGCATTGTGGACTTGCAATTTGGTTTATGCAGCAGCGACCTTACTGTGCTCCATTTCAAAAGCATTCTCACGACAACATTTTGCACATGTTCAAATTAAACGCCCTTGGTTGGTGTCCTATGCCATTGATCCCACAGCCTCCATTGTGATGCCACCTACTGCCCTGTTATGGCATTCCTTGAGGATATCAAACCACCTGTGCTGATTGTTTGATGAAGTTGTTTTGTTTGGTGTTCATTATTTGTTTCAAAATGTGGGTGTGTTCCGCTGTGACCAGTACAGGGAAGTCTTTATGGAGATCCCTTCCATATCATTCTTATAGGCATAATAGTTATCAAATGAACTTTTTTTCTGACAATCATCCTGTCTTAATGATTCTTATAACCTACCATCAACACAGTGACACTCGCTCCTACTACAGAATATATCCAAGTCTGCTACGTCATATTTAAGGCTGTAAAACTTCACGCATCGCTCATCTGCTTAAACATATAGAAAATTTTAAGATGGAATCCTGAAAACATGGTTGTTTATTTAAATTAGGCATTATGAAAATTACCGTAAGGTTTGGTATGATACTTTGAGCAACCGAAACATTTATGGGAAGTGCTATAGTAGCTAAAACAATATATTTGACGAGTACACAGGGTCCGTTTAATCATAGAAGAGTCATAATCTTACACTTCTTTTTCCAGCTGAAATGTAAAATTTTGTCAGCTGCATACTAGTAGTTGTCCCCTTATACAGCCGATGTCATATCCTTTGTTTGTGAGATAGACTCGTATGTTATTTGTTTCAATATATTTTACTTCCAATCGAAGAAATTGAATTGGGCTCTAAATTTTTGCAACATCGCAATTTTTATGATTCCAAAATATGAAACCTGTTTTGTGAAAGTATATCCTTGGTTTATATAATTTTCTGAACTAGAATACGTGGTTATGGCTCTACAACTTTTCTGGTTCAGGTTCCATATCGTTTTCACATCGTATTCATAGAAATGATATTGTATGACTACATTAAGGTTGCTCTTTTTCTGAGGTGTTATAGCTGTTAGTCATTTAATGTACACTTCCTCGAGTCATATTTATGACCTCCTGTGAAAAACGTTCGAAGCAGATGATCTAAGATCAAACAAATTTCTACTTCAATTTGATTAAATTAAGATACGACTTTCTCGGAATACCTGACTTGTAGTAATCAAATACTTCTATTTTTGCAGATTGGAGATTCTCAACTTCAAATTCTTTGACTGTTCTGAATTTGAAGCAAAGGTCCCTGTCACTTGGTATCTGAAATAAGAATTTCATAATAAAACATGTTAAAGTCGGTTTCTACTGTTGGTAAATTCGAAAACAATAGCCATTTAAGTTTTCCTTTATCTAGGCTCTGGGTAATTGGAGAAGTGAGAGGGTTGTGCGCACGTAATCCAGGATAACAACACCATTTGCTACATGCATGACAAATGGCTGTCCAAAGTCGGCACCGGTTGCCCATTGGTCTCGTCGGTTTATGCGTAGTCTTTTGTGTTTGATGTTTACATGTCGTATGTCTCTTTTCCATCTTATACCATACTCGTCTTTTGTGTTTTTTGCATAGGGTGTTTCGGTGTTCTGCTGTTGGTGCTGCAACGGGGTCTTGTTGGAGATCTCCTCCCGTCTTTGATTTCTTAAAAAAAAAATAATTGGAACAAAAAATTATCATGAATATTTCAACCCGATTGTGCAAATTATTATCTGAACACTTGACAAGCAAGAAAAGATAAATCCATTTTTAAACAAAACATTCAGTGAGGATTTTTTTTGTTACGTACATCTGCTAAGTAGAGCGTGACTGATCTCTTTGAAATCTCGTATTTGTCAATTACTCCCTTCTCTACCAACTGCAAAAAACGAATTAACGGCCATCCTAATGTCATATGTGACATTGGTAACTTTTAACAATTATCATATTCATTAAGATTATATTCGTAAAAGAAATAAAATGATATTTTAGTAGCTTAATTCAATGCTACATATAAACAAGATCCTCACTTATCTTCATGCACACGACACGAGTTTTTCTACATAAGCCAGGAATGACTGAAAGGATATAAAAATGAAGTACATTTAAAACACACAACTTCGATTTACATCGCAATTAAATTTATAGATGGAAAGAGAAAAATAGTGCGTCTTACCAGTCTAAAATCATCCTGTTGTGGTCTGAATCCAGTCGGAAGTCCAATATCTATAATTGGCATGTCCAATTTTTCGTAGCCTAAATAGCTTTAAATGTGTAAAAACACAAACACTCAAATACACAAATTTTCGGCCCCTTGGCCTTTATCAAGTGTAAAAAACGACGATCTATAACAATTCTAAGTAAAGCAAGGATGGATTTTACTTAGAATTATTATAGATCGTCGTTTTTTACACTTGATAAAGGCCAAGGGGCCGAAAATTTGTGTATTTGAGTGTTTGTGATTTTATTTGTTATCATGCCTTCCCTCTGGAAGAAATATTTCAATCTACTGCTTTAAATGTGGTTTAATAGTAACAACAAAATTAGCATATTTTCATTGACAGACATTTTAACTTTTTCAACAAGAGTAAAATGTTCGGGGTAAAATGATAAAGATACTATCATCATATTAAACAAATTCAAAATCTATAATACATAATCAGTAAAACTGATGGATCCCCCCAAAAGAACGATCCCAGAAGTTTGATTATTAAGGTGTAGTTTACCTTTCAGAAATGATAAAGAATTACATGAAAAACAATGTAAAGGTAGTATTTGCAATTATATCCTAGAAATAATGTTTAACCCCCTTCCCTTTTCTTTTCTTTCTTTCTTTTTTTATATTTTTGGTGCACTATTTCTCATCAAATTATAAAAATCTTAAAAACCAGTTTCATTTATTAGAGTAATACATTTCTCCTATAATAGACAATATTTCAAACCATCTTGACATGAAATAGTTCATAATGAATTTCTTACATTTTAAGTAATAGCTATTCTTATCTTTGAAATGAACTTGACCTTTGATGAATGATCTTAAGTGGCATTTGTCCTGAAGGAGCTCTCCTTCAGTATGATGAAATTCTCATACGCAGCCTATATATGTATTTATACATTCCCCTGAAGTCATGCGTAAAAATCCCACCCCTTTTTATGGAACATATATTATCATTCTATATCAATTTAGAAATAACTTTGACCTTTGATGAATAACTTTAAGATACATCCTAATCATGCTAATGAACATTTTTGTGAAATGTGTTAAAATTCTGATGTATGGTTTAGGAAATATGACCTCAGACGGACAGACGAACGGGCACGACAGCGACTTTATGCTCCCCGAGTTATTTTATGGGATAATCAAAAAAAAAAAAAGAACACAAAATATTACAATAAATTTAATGATTTAAAGAAATATATTCAATACAAGACTTTTTTACCTTACGCATATTTCCATACAAATCTGTTGCTTGCTAGCACCATGTGCTCTCCAGATTGATCTGCCAACACGTGAACCGGAACCAGCCAATCCCCGTATCCTGGGGTTAAGATCTGGGACGTTGTAAGTTTCTGACAAACCCTCATACCTACTCATATCTACCTCCTCACAACTTCCGCACACATCACATTCAAATCTGTGAATATAATGTACAAAAAGATGTCGTATAAAGCATACTCAAACTGCCTTTTTCAATTTCAGCATCACCTTCATCGCCTGCTTGTGGTGTGTTCATATCTCAATGATACAATACATTTGTATACCAGGGCAAGTACCCAAATACACAGATTTTGTTCTGAGAGCTATAGGCGTCTTTCAGATAAGCATCTCAGTCAGGGATATGTTTGTGACCGACTAACATCGTCACTGAGGAAGTTCTACGGTCTATACGAGGAACTCGTCATACACGATGATGTCCCATTGTCCAGAATGGTGGATGATATTCTGTCTTTGACCATTTGGAAGTAACTGGATGTGACAATTCTACCGAATTGAAGCGACGGTGTTGCATGCAAACAGGAGACACCTTTTCTCGCTCTGGCATTGGGATTTCGCTTCTTCTCATGTGGTGGAGGTTTTTGTTAGTTTGCTTTGGTTCCTGTTACATTCTGATTTTCTATGCCAACGGTTTATGATTTTCTGAATTATCTGATTTTGTACTGTGTATTGGGATATGGTCATTATCAAATACTTGTCATGTGGTAAATGTCTCAACATCTTGATTTCTGGGGGGGGGGTTCTTTCCAAAATCATTGCTTTGCATTCAGTTTCAATTGAACTTATTATGCAGCATTGTAGGAGTTTGCTTTTACCGCATAGTTAATGTAAGGAAACATTTTAAAACTCGAACTGATTATTTTTCGTACATTGCAAGCAGGAGTTTCTTACTTTTCCATGGAAAATTGTCACCTTTTTGTGGGGAATTAATGTTTTTGCGATATGCTTGATTTGTTTCTTCTTTTCTCTTTCCCTTATTTGGATAATTTGTAGTATTACCCTTTTTGTAAGTTTGTGTTACTACATGAATACGGTTTATGAGAACAAATATAATTTTGTTTCTTTCTTCTGCCCTACCTTCTTGACTTTGAGACTGATTAACTGACGGGTACATCTACGATGTTATTTTAAAACGTATGCTTTTACGTCTCTTGCAGCGCTTGTCTGTTTCTTACTTAACTTATATATCTCTTGGTTGTCTTCTCTTTGCTTTCGTTTTCATAATAAACATTTTCAGAGACAGAGACATGATATCTTTAAACATCACTCTATATGTAATCCCTAACAAATTATCTCGAGTCGCCATGCAACTCATACATTTTCGGAGAGAAAATTGAACTATGAAACAAAAAACCAATAATCTCACTCCTGTGGTCTGTATCCATATTTCTGCAGATCTGTGTAGTCCACGTCAGAGTCAAAGACTTCAATGTGAAATTTACACGTCTCGTGCTCACTGATATTCACGTTGTACCTGACCTCAACCTCCATCCGGGCAACTCCGCTACCCTCGGTGGTCACATTTAATTTCCCATTCAAAGGAATCTGAAAAATGTAAAAGGCTGGCAACTATCCTCATATATATAGATGTTTGAACTTGTTTCTAAACTGTTCTACTTTAATCCATTTCTCTCTTTATGATTTTTGTTCTTCTCATGCATAATCTTTTATGGATGACTGATCAATTCGTTCAACATTTGTATCTATTTTACGGACATTTGGCGGTTGGGTTAAAGTGGTTGTGTTCAATATATCTTAGAGAAGGGATCTCCAAGAAGACTACTCGTAATAATCATATAGTTGCATCATAACAAGACAATAAAGAATGCCCATTACGCCATATTTCATGAACGATGAAGACTATTTTAAGAATTTCCGAATCAATTTTATCCATTCTCCGATGTAAACACGGGACATGAATTCAAACGACTAGCAAACACAAAAATCTATAAGCAAGTATGATGTCAGACAACCAGACGATGTCCTGTGTTTACCTGGTCTACACTTTTCTCTATTTCCAGATCACCTTGTGACAGAGTCATATCATGGCGGAATGTATCATTTACTGTCGTCTGCAATGTTAGACGAAGATCCAGATCTCTGGCATATGTCCTGATGTTATACATGGTCAAGGCTTGAAGTGCAATAATGGTGTCCTGAAAAATAAGTCATTTGCCTTGAATTTTCTTAATTCATTCGTCAACCACAATCAATGACAAACAAAACTTTAATTCTGCCACTTAAAATAATCTGCAAAGGTGCCAAAGAGAATCAGGTGGTTCTCACTTAAAAAGAGTCTTCACAGCTGTTACAGATTGTATGAGACATAAAATAACTGAATTACAAATGGGTACTGTCATTCACTCTATTCACTTCTACTGTCTTACGGAACTTTTAAAACAACCAGATCTTTCAGTCAAGTTGAGAGGCTAGACGACAAAGACAAAGACAACATTTGGATACGAAAACTGTGTTGATCTGAAATTGATTATACACCAAACGTTATTATATAGAATATTTTTAGTAAATGTTTGATTATGATATACAACTAACCTGTGTAGAAATAAAAGCTCCCGAGGACTGTCGATTCTGTAGTAACCATTCGACGATATTTCCGCTGTAATGTATTTCATTCAGCTCCATCTGCGCGAGCAGAGCATATGACGTCACTTCCACATCAATAGCCTCCGGATATCGTCTGTACCAGCGTGGTAGGTTCGCAGAGATGCTATTCATATCATTAGATACAGTCCAAAATCGTAATCCTATGATCATAACAGAGAAAAGGACACTGTCGAAATATTTGGTTGACAACAGATGATACCAAAGCAAGGAGGGGATCCCCAACAACACTCGGTTGCAACACCAACAGCAAAACCCCAAAACATCCAAGCAAAACCACATAGCAAACACGCTCAGCTAGAGACGCAAAAGGGACCAGGAACACCAAATCACATCAAAGAAACATCAAACACAAAAGACCATACATAAACCAACGAAACCTATGGGCAATCGGTGCCGGTCATCTGACATGCCAGTAGCAGACGATGTGGTTACAGAGAAAAGGACACTGTCGAAATATTTGGTACTCGTCTTTTGTGTTTTTGTACTCGTCTTTTGTGTTTTTGCATCGGGTGTTTTGGTGTTTTACTGTTGATGCTGCAACGGGGTCTTGTTGGAGATCTCCTCCCTTCTTTTCATCACTGTAAGATGACAATAAAAACAGACAGCATGACGCAAAGGCCCAGGCAACACAGATAATATGTAAATGAATATAAAAAGAGGCCGAGGAGTCCGACTGACATTCAAAGAGGATAGGTGGTCGGGTCCTGTCTTCTCTAAAGAATTTTGGACTGTGCCAGTCATGGAATCCTGTCGTCATAGTCAGTGAACTATCGTCACTGAGAAATCAAAGATCCTAGGGGAGTCATAATAAAAGTCTCCATAAATGTGGGTCTCCATTAACAAGGCAAACGCGAACCCCCGAATGGAGGCAGGACCAGGTGTCCAGGAGGAGTGAGCGTCCTCTGACTGCATGTTTCACCCGCCGTGAATTAACAATTTGACATTCCAGTCACATTAAACGGTCTTACCTTCATTGCTGTTTGTGGAGTAAGGTCGTTCTATTGCGAATGTCCTCAGCTTCTCATTGGCTTCCATCGCTTTGTTGCTGTATGCCAATGAGAGGGCATATGTTGTTATTGACAAGGGGTAAACTTGATTTATATAGTCAAGGCTATTCTCCAGGTACAAGACTGTTTTTCGAATCTTTTCGTCTGTACCCTTAAATAAAAACGAATTTATTGTGACTTTTTGAGCTCTTGTTTTGAACTTGACTTAAGATCACTCACTCGTTCTCTTAATATCAAAATACAGAAAAATGCTTAATTCTTACATGCAAATTTGATTTGTCACTATTTGCTTTAAGCATGTACTGTTTTACATGTGCCAATTAATCATTTGCAGATACGTTTTATGAGATTAAAATTTGCCGACGTGGACTTACCGGAGGGCGGCAGTCACATTCTAGAAGAGCTATGAGGATAAAAGCTGTTCTCGAAACACGACCGATGTTTCCTCCCTGAAACAATGAATAAAATTGATATTAGATATGGCTTATTCACTCACATCAGTTTTCTTTATTCGTTGTATCGTCTGATTGCCATAAGATCTAAATGTTTGACTTCGAATATTTTGTTTCATTTATGTAATCTATTTTTTATGAAATACCAGCAACTTCTTACTCACCAACATTTCCTTGTGATACACGGGGTATTCATCATCAAAAGAACCGTCGTGACGTTGCCGTGACAATAAATACTCCATTCCTGTACATATAACCATGGGATCAATGTGAGAGTAACGCTGGGCTTCACAAAACACCTTCAGAACGAACGCTGTCAACCTGGTTATTGAAATTAAAGCATCATTGCAAATCTCTTAATGTAGTGCTGATCCAAACACTTTCTTAACTAGCATTTTTACTACAAGATTATTAGAAATATCAAGTAACCGAAAAAAAAATACATTTCCATCTTTGTGGTTACTCTATTAATATTGATGTAAAATACAATATTACTCTTCTCCGGCTCGGAGGGAATTAAAACGGCCTAAGTGACCCCTCAGCAGCTGTGGCTGAGGTGATTGTCTCGTGTGGCGGCACGTTTGAAATACGGACCATCCAAATTGCAGTATATATTTTATAACAAACCCTCCTAATATTCATAGCATACGTTGCATACACAGTGTTCAAACTCCTAGGAGGTGCTCCGATCACGGAGGGGTTTCACCTACATCAACAACACATGGCTTACCATGTACTGCTAGGTTTATGGGGCCAAGTGCTAAATGATCCATTGTCTTTCCTAAACAACAACTCCTTCTGGTAACCTGAAAGCAAATGTGACTTTTAGAGTAAGATTTATCTTGATTTGAAGACGTTTAATCTTGATATTCTACAGACTCATGTTTACACTGTTCCAATGTGTCGATCGGAAACAACAAATTCTTTCGGGATTTAATGACTTTATAAAGCATTTGTCTTCATAAAAACTTCATATTGTGAGCGAAAGTCAAAGCTTAAATAAGAATGCAACAATCACAATCAGTGGGCATATCACACTATGAAAAATGAAAAACAAACAAAACATCTGCAAAGGAGCAAAAGTTAATCCCCAGTGGCAATGCTAACATGTGCCCGAGAAGGATAAGCATCTCCTGTATTCATAAAACATCCATAACTTTTGGGTAATGGGAAAAGTGGGAGGGTTGTGCGCACGTGATCCAGGATAACCATACCGTCTGCTACAAACGTAGTAAATGGCCGCTCTAAGTCGGCATCGATTGCCCATTGGTCTCGTTGGTTTATTAGTAGTCATTGGTGTTTGATGTTTCTCTGTAATTTGGCGTTACTTGTATCATTTGTGCCTCATTCTGTACGTGTCTACTTTGTGTTTTACAGTGGGTGTTTTGTGGTTTTGCTGTTGGTGCTGCAACTAGGTTTTGTTGGAGATGCCCTCCTGTCTTTTGCAATGCAGAAAAAGTCAAAGTCTGAATATCAAAGTCGATGTCTAGGCTTCATTTTTTCCTTTACTAAAAATCAAGATTCACTTCACCTCTCTGAATCATCCTAGCGCCTTTATTTTCCATATTTGCGTTGATCTGTCCAGTGTTTACCAGGTACCTCATGGCGTACACGATAGGAGCAAGGTTAATCATCGTCTGCTCTCCACAACCATGCGGTAGTTTATTCATCAGTTTTTCCACATCCTCAATGACTGTTCGCGAGGTGCTGTCCATGATATTCCCTAAAATTTCAATACATACTTATAATACGTCTTCCCTTTTCTATATATACAGTGATTTCCAAACAAAATTATCCTTTATATTTGCTTCTAGATAAATTATGATTCATTGCAAAATTTTTATTTAATCAATTTATCTTCTCTCGTAGTGCTTTAATGTCTTCTTTTATTTTCAATTCCCTGCAACAGTAAAGTTCTTCTTGTTTATGCGTTGCTATTCAGTCAGGAACTTTTTATATACAAAAATGTACATCGCTTCTCTGTCCTCTGTGAGTGAAAGAAAGCAGAACTTATGTACTATTTGTTTTATCGGTTATACCCGTCCTATCACATGTAGGTCTCGGTTTTCATCCACTTCAGTTGATGGAAAAAAACAATGAAAACGAAGAAAGAACCTTAATACTGGTTATTAGTTATGTCAGCTTACCTACAGCGGTTACCTTACATCGCCCTGTACCTGGTATAGCCTCCTCAGGCAACATAAGGTCCACAGAGGTTTTCTGTACACCAAAGGCATTTGTTGGTCTGGAAGCTTAAGAGATGAAGTCCCCAAATAAGAAGTGAAAATCTGTTAGGAACTGATTTGATTATAAAGTTAAAAACGGATTTCATTTCTAATCAAAATTGAAATTCAAAGAAGAACAAGCCTCACTTTCAATGCCGATGTCACCCTCGTGTTGTGTCCGTCCTTTTTGACCAAGAGGGTCCAGCCAAAACGACACGGACTTTACTTTCTCACGTCCTTCATTCTAAAATGAATACATTTCAGGACATTTTCAATAATTCCTAATGCCTTAAAAAGTGTTCGAGAGATAACATATTACTAGTATGCTTATATGTGGACAAACGCTTCAGATTTATCTATACAGTATAGAAGTAAAGAAAAAAGGTTTTGATTTCATCCTTTTTTTTCATATCTCTGGACCGATCTAAAAATTGTTTGAAAAGTAGCAAATTGAAAGAAGTTCACATCATTGCAACTAATCAAAATAATGACAAATCGCCTACTTTCACTTATACATGTATAATGGTATATTCACTGTAACATTTTAGCATGGACTTGATTTAAGGTCATCTACCGTTCCAAAATATCAAACATTCTTACTATCACCAAAATCTTCTTGCGAATTCTGTCCCGAACTCTTCCGAATCTTGCCGATATTTCGATGTCAAACTCTCCTGCTCGAAGAGGAACTATAGGAAATCGTACCATCTCGGCACCGTTAGCCGGAACTCGTACTTGAACGTAGCCTCGTTTTGACTTTGATGCGCATATACCATCTGTTTGTTTCATCCTCACGCGAACTCGCTATGGAAAAAAGAAAATTATCTTAGATTCGTTTGGGCTTGTTTTTCAGACGATTTGAGGAAGTAACCTATTGAATGAATCGAATTTAAAATTAAGAAAGCCAAGCACTGAACATGTATGCGTTACTCGCATTTCCCCATCTTCATGTATAAGAATCTTACATCGCTCACCCGTGCTCTTTTCTGAATCATTTGAACAGCTTGTGTAAATGTTAAACGTCTTCAAATTCAATAAATTAGTTTGAATATATTTATTTAAAAAATGCCAAGTGTCATTCTTGAAGCAATGATAGAAATTACTCAAATTTTGAAAACATTGACATACCAGATCAATCCATCCAATAGAGGTATTTTTCACCGAGTACATATACATCTATGATTTCTACTCACATCTAGTGCCTGGCTTCCATAGTTATATACGATGGCCCTGACCTCCGTCTGCTCTAGCCTAACAATACTATACGGCAGGTCAAGGTCAATAAAGAAATCTTTGTACGTTGCTATGGTGATTGGGTCAGCTATACTTATTCCATAATCAGGGGATATTGACAAAACTTGGAGTCTGTGAGTCGTGATGGAATCTGGTAATTGGACGTTTTTAATGAGGTCGCCAGTATGACTGAAAAAAATAATTATAAATGATCTTATTTTTCAACATCTTGCTTTATTATACTTATACTTTCTCTTTAATCCTAAAATGGAATTTAAAATAAAACTTATTCTATCGATGGCTACTTTTCGAATCCGTTTCTGATTATTTTTACTAGCAGAGGGTTAGAATCTAAACGAGTTTCAAATTTCATTGCTACGAAAATTTCAAAATGACTAAACTAAACAGCGAATTCGGGCCTTTTTTGTTTACCTATCTGTCATTCTATCATTAATAAACATTCTTTTGTGGTTTTCAATGTGAATTTTTTTTTTTCATTTTTCAAATCTTTTTCATCATTATGACGTTAACTTAATTTTTATCATTGATTGTTTTTATGTTGATTTTTTTTTATCTGTATCTGTATTTGGTACGTTTCAGAATTCAATTCTGGTTTTAACGATAAAAAGGGGCAATTTTTCTCATTTTCGCTCATTTCCCAAATGTAACGTTTTTTTTTCAAAATTATGTAAGCACTCACTCCAAATAATCTTCCTCAAACATCCAGGATTCCGGGAAGTCCGATCTCACTTTGGTTCTCTGATCATTGTCATCAACATCTGAAAATGTGTACTCCTTCTGTCCAACTTTCGCCATCTTCCCCGGATCTAAATCTAACAATACGCATATTACAATGAATTTTGAGTATTTTCCTCTTATTCATGTAAGTCAAATCAATATTACGTCTATAGCTGCTGATTTTTGTTTGCTTGTTTCTTCGTTTTTCATTCGTTTGTTTGTTTGGGTTTTTTTTTTGGGGGGGGGTTGTTGTTTTGCTTTAATTGTTATGTTTCGTTTGTTTGTTACTTTGTTTGTTTGTTTGTTTGTTTGATATTTTTTTTTTTTTTTTTTTTTTTTTTTTTTTTTGCTTTGTTTTTTTTGCTTTTTATTGTACCGTAACTCCATTTTCAACGAAAGTTTGTCTGTTTATAACCTAATGATATATACCAAATTCTTTCAAACTTAAACGTCTTTTACAAATAAATTGATAATATTTCACCATCTATGACATATGTTATGCATTATGATCATATGATTATCCCAACTGTATTAATTTTGTTGTTGTTGTTTTAGTTTACTTTATTTGCTTAAGTTTACTTTTTCACTTCAGTCTTTTTTACTATTTTGAATTAAAAATAACAAAATTGTTGTTTCTATTCTATGAACATTTCTTTCTGTTACAGTCAATTAATGTTATTCAAAACGCATCAAAGATTTTTATATTTATGATTTTAAATAAAAAAAAGTTTCGAAATGGCGTCTGAGTTTTTGATATTAATTCTGAACAAAGTTATTGTTGAACATTCAGGAAAGAACAAAACAATGAAATTGAAAATTAACAAAGTACAAATATATTTAAAGGTCTCCAAGAAACCAAGAAAGAAGGGGATCTCCAACAAGACTCGGTTGCAGCATCAACAGCAACAAACCAAACACCTCAAGTGGAAACATAGAGAAGATACACACAGCAAGAGACACAAAAGGGACAGGAACAGCAAACATGACATCAAACATCGAACATCGACACATAAACCAAATAGACCCATTGAAAATCGGTGCCGACTTAGGACGGCAATCTGCCACGTTAGTAGAAGATGTTGTGGTATACTGGATTACGTGCGCACAACCCTCTCACTTTTCCGGTTACCCAAAGGTCTCGAAGAACGCACAATTGTTGTGTAAAATAACATCCTCACTGTAAGATGATCATACAAGAATGTTTAGGATCACCGGCAACTTTATAATGTGGAAAAGGCAAATTAGAATTATTTAGAGACTCACCACTGCTAACAGGAGAATAAATTTTACAGCAGAAGTAGAATACTTTTGAGCATTTTGAACTGTTCGTTAATGTGTAAACTTCCTTCCCTTCTTCATAACATTCACTGACGTCAGAGATATTTCGGGAAAATAAATCCCCGGCGACGCAACAAGGGTGGTTACTGAACTTTGCGAGAATGAAATTATCTGTAGAAAAAATATCAGTTGAAAATCAAATAATTTCACATTTGGCCTATTTAGTGTTTCTTTTTTTTTCTGGACAAGAGTTATACTTGAAAAATTGTTTGCGTTTTTGCATCTTATTTCCAGTTACTGTTGCACATTCATTTGTGTTACTGATAAATTGTTTTTTCTATTGATAAAAAGTGGTAGTAAAGGCTGGAATTAGGTAATGGAAGCGTAAATTGTGTTTACAGAAACTGCAGAATAGAATTTGTAATTTATGAACCGACTGAACGCCTGTCACGTGACTTTGTATGACACGTCTCGTCAGTAGAAATAGATGTCATAGCATTGCTGAGTACAGCTGTCCCCGAATTCTGAAAGAAAACAAACAAATATTGAAAGGAAGAATGCTACATGATTCACCAAAACGTCCTTCTCGATATTTATGTGTATGGTGGTAAGATAGGAAATAACATGTACCTCAAAAACATTTCTGCTAGAACGACCACCACTGTTTTCACAATTCTTTGTTCTGTCCCTCATCGACATTTCGATCTGCAATCAGAACAATAAATACTAAGCGATATAGTCCTATATTATCTTGTGTTTGATGATGTGTCGCTTTAAACGTTTTTGATTTTCTATCATAAAGGAAATTTCTATCATAAAGGAAAGGAGAGGACCTCCAAGAACACTCGACTGGAGCATCTACAGAAAAACACCTGATGCAAATAGACAGATAAGACAAGAACAGCGAGAGACGTAATACAGACATACGACATAGAAATATTACACACAAAGACTACACATAAACCAATGAGGCAAACGGGTGCCGACATCGGACGGCCATCTGCCACTCTAGTAACAAATGGTGTTGTTATCCGGATTACGTAACCACAACAATAATTTTTGTCAGTTTATTCGTTTTGTTTTTGCTTTTGTGTTATTTTTTGATTTACTCTTGTTGCATTTCTTTTGAAATTTTTTAACTTTTCATAGAATTATTTTTATACCAACCAGTTCTTTGTTAAGGATCCCTTTCTCACTGAGTAAGTAAATAGCTTCATCTACTGCAACGAATCCGACAACGCTGTTCGGAGCCCCTCGAACATGAATGTTAGCTCCCGATGAATCTCCGGGTAAATAAACGTCTTCCTCTGAACTTAATGTCAGCTGAAAATATTGGAATGAATAGAAATTTCGATTAGAATTCAATATATATAGTATTTTTAATAGATGACAATTTACTGGGGTTAAGACAATATTTATAGAGAATCCCAAAATGGTCCTACATTATTGTGTATGCTTAATTGAAAAATGATAATTATTATAATTTATTTACTGCAACTCTTGAACGAAACATTATATTCAGTCTGCGCTCGAGAACATTTGAGCTCGATGACACGGGCGCACAATGGCATCCTTATAAATTTACTCTTCCTATACGTAAATAGGGCTGAATTTCATTGAAGGTCATTGGCGTCGAGACCCTATGCTTGAGCATGGCCTATACGAAAACGTTTTTATAAGGAGCTTAAGGATATCTGATGAAGAGTTATATATGTAATGGAGCAAATTCAAGTAAACTACCTCTCCTGCTTGAAAACGTAGCGGCAGGTGGATTCTCAAGGAGTCTGACACGATTTCCGGACCAGTGGGATTTTCCAGGAAATAGTGAGCTATGACGCGGGTGTATGGTGACATCAAAGGCTGGATTAATACGCTATAGGTGACAGGACTCGTTCCTAATGTTGGCATGACGTGTAGTTCGGTAATAGACGAGCCATACATGATCTATCAAGAAAGAGAAATATTTGAGTGCTAGTTGGAATAAACGTATTACTCAATTTTAATGTCGAAGTTTAACATTTTCTAGGTGTGATTCTGTTGTATTTATTGCTGTCCGTTATGTCATGTTTACAATATATAGTCCTGGATAGCAAGTCTTTTTTTCAGTTTCCTTCGGAATTATGCGCACAGCACATTTGTTTTACACCCGACGTGTCATGGCCGGTATAAAACAAAATATATATTTGATAACATTCATTAACATTTATCAATATTGCTGTTATAATGATTATCTCATTACACTATATGCGTATTTCAATATTTTGCGCCTCATCAGTGTTTCTCAAGGCAAAAATAGTGGAGAATATACGAATCTAGCATGTAGTTGTGAACAAACTAGTGAATTGCTTATCTTTCATTGAACCTAACATGGAACATCGTTCTAAACATAATTGATCTTATTAATAAAGGGATACTTTCGTTGTATGAGAAGTTCATTTGCTAAAAGAAATCCAATACAAAAGCGCCTGTTTGGAGGTTGTACGAACAAAAACAATTCGGTTCACTAGTGATCTATAAAATGCCTGAAAAATAAAAAAATATCTGTTATAAATGTAATATATGTTCCCTTTCGTTTTTGCTTTTGCTTTGACCGAACTCACCGTAAGAAATATCCTTGGAGTGTCAAGATGTGAAATGAAAATATCAAGGAGAAGATGTGTTCCATTCTGAAACAATATACATGTATTTAGCTTTATTCATGATTGAACTATCCAATTCTAATTCGAATTGGAATCTTTGTGCAAGCAGGTTTGGACACCAATTGGCAAATCAAATGATAACGAAAGGTGATAATTGACCATTAAAAGTAACAATATTTTCTGTGAAGTTTTGAGTGTGACTTTCATTCACATTTGACTAACCTCTGTTGATGTAATCTTTAAGAATTGTCCACTAGATGACACACTTGCCTCGGTGTCAAATGTAAATTCCGTTTGTTGCTCGTCTGTATAGTCCGGATGGCTGGTTTTCATCTATGAAGAAGACAAACAGATTAATCAACAAATTGTCATAGAAAGTATCACTTGAGAGTCGATTTTTATTCAAATGATTTTTCGAATCACCATTTTCCTCATATAATATCAGCCATTCAAAACACCAAATTTGCAAGGCCTAAATGTTGTTATCAAACAAGGGATGCTTACTCTCCCCATGCATATGTGCCCATCTTAACTTTTGATTCTTTGTACTATGGAGATTGTTCATTAATGTTAAACGTCTTCAAATTCAATAGCATCAGTTAAGAACAGCTCCATTTGCAGCATGAACCAGACATGCACGTTTCGGGTCAGTGATCCTTAGTCTAAACAATGTACTATGGCCAAGGAGTGTGAAAACTATTATGTCCAAAAATGTACCGGAAAAGTAGCAGGATGGGTGGGACATGATGCTACAGGACCCAAGTTTTCGAAATATCAAGATTTTTTATAACAAATTTTCGAATGCGTTGAAGAGACAGACGATCAAACGAAGTTGAACGATCGAACTTGGCTACATGTGCCCTCGGGGACTCCTGGTCCACCAGCAGTGACACTCACCAAGTGAATCAAATGTTACACTTCTTCATATTCAATAGCATCATTTAAGAACAGATCAATTTGCAGCATGTCTGATCCCACCCATTCTGCTACGTCTTTTGGTACATTTTTGGACATAATGATTTTCATACTTTTTGGCCATATTACATTGTTTAGACTGAGGATCACTGACGAGGGTTTAGTACCCGAAACGTGCATGTCTGATCCATGCTGTAAATTTATCAGGTTTAAATGATGCTATTGAATTTAACCAGAATTGGACCAGATATGCACGTTTCGGATACTGGGATAAACAAGTTGTCCTTTGTGTTTCTAATGGGCTTTGTTTTGTCTCCGTTTGTTTGTCTGATTTTTCTTTTCTGGTGATAAAGATCTATTTTGTAATTTATTCAAGAATTTGGAAGCCTTTTTATTGTGATGTTGGAATCTGATTTCGGGTTTTTTGTTCATTTTTTTTTTCATTCAATGATCATTATCCAGGTGACCTACAATGCACAATAGCACTTAGTACATGAAAGACGACGTACCTGAAATCTATGAAGACCATAGTTACCTTGTGTAGTATATGAAAGTCGACATACCTGAAATCTAAGAAGACCATAGTTTCCTTGTGTAGTAACAGGGATACGTAGGGTACCATCAGCGTCCGTGGATCTATTACGTATAAATCGCCTTGTCATTGCTCCTGAATTAGTCGTTGTGGTCAAGGTAATGTTAACAGGAATGTATGGAGCGACCTTCTTGTTTGCCCAATTTGATTTGATCTTGTAAAAGAAAACAATGCCAAAATGCCGTCTTGATTTCAACGAAAGATTCGAAATATCTTATTATTCCCAATGAATTCAAAATTGTTTCAATTGCACAGTTATATATATCTTTTTCAGTAAAGTTTTAGATTAGTAACAATTATCACTTTATTGCTGGAGATCCCCTCCTTTCTGTGAATACTGTTAACGTGGTTATAATTTTTCGCTAGGGGAAAAGGCGATTATAACATCAAGACATTTTGTTCAGGGGAAATACGTCTCGGTCAATGTAAGAATGCAGCGTTTTATTTTAACGTGGGGATATTTTCGCAAAATCCATTTATCAGTAAAATATGCAAAAAATAAATACCACCGGGCGAAAATCTCTACGTTTACAGAATAAAGATTACCATCAAAGTACCCGTTGTCAATTATTTGTCGTAATTGTGAGCGACTTGTGAGCGTCTCTGAAAATGTTCCATGGTCGATACTGGGAACATCCAATATCATAATTTTATAAATTAAGATTTGCTCTTTTTTGTGCAAATATCACTGCAACAGCCAAATTGGCATGCTTCTGGATTTTGTTTACAACATACAGGCGATTAGAAATCGAATTTTAAAAGGAACATATTATTTTCACAAAACGACCTAATTTTCTTTAGATTACATACCTTCAACTCATAAGTGAGTCCTGGTTTGAAGAATTTCTGGCTGTCGTCTGCTGAGAGAACAAAAGGTTGTTCTACAAACACTATAGACATGTCCATAGCTCGCTCCTTTCTGCCGGAGGTCGTTTCCAGCACCTCTGCCTCTATGTAAAGTTTGGCTCCATCTGGGAACCAGAAACTTTCTAAACCTTTACCGACTTCCGCCATGTCCACTTCAAATGATGCAGATCCATTTTGGAGCTGAACATGCAGTACATTTAATTTGTATGACAGAATAGCAAAGGTGAAATGCATACAATTTTTTTTTTCATTTTTATCTTCTTCGGTTTTTAAAGTACACTAAAAGAATTTTCTGAAAGGATTCAAAATCGGGAAAAAAATAGCTTAATGAGCAACCCCTAGTTTAATTGCAAATTTTCATATATATATTATGCAAAGAGTGAGAGGTTCCAATTTTTGAGAGTTTTGAGATTTGAGAGTCGGGATGTAATGTCTTTATTTATGATTACGTTAATATTTCTTTTAATAATATGGAGTGGAAATATTTTGATGTCTAAAGTTAATTTCTATAAAATCATATAAGTTAAACTATTCTTATACTATACTTCTGTAGAAATTTCTTGAATATGAAAGATATTTTCATCAAGACTACAACGGAAATCAGGCAAAACAACTTCAACAAATAGCAGGGAAAATTATGGGTATATCGGTAACATACCGTAGCACATGCTGCAACTTACCGGCTTCTTGTAAACAAAAGGACAATACTCGTATCGACCGTCTGCCTTAACCCCAAATGTGATACCAGCGTCTCCTTGAACTGGCTTACCATAAACAAATCTACGAATGAAATTATCAGTCGGTCTCACATTTAGATTGTAAAATCATCAAAGTTGACATGTGTTCTATTCTTCAAGGAGTACACTGTGACATTGTTACCAAAAATCAAATATGTGCAAAGGTGCAATTTCCAATAATTTCATTTTTCTCAATATAAAATTTAGTAATTTTGATGTGTATTCCTTTATGTTTAGATTGTGTTTTCTATCTATCGTAATTATTTGGTGCACCATATGCGCATTTCAACACATTGTGTCTCATCAGTGATGATCGAGTCCGAAAGACAGGAAATCCAAGTAGTGAATATATGAATAGCAAAGTCTTACACATGACCTAAAATGTATGCCAAAGAGCTAGCTAAGGACAGTAAGCAATACTGAGGAAAATAATAGTTCTAATAGAAATAAAGGGTGGAAAAGTCAAAAGTGAACTCACCTGGCTGTGACGTCTATCGTTAAGTTATTGGTTGTTGGGAGGATTATTTCCACGTCCCCTGTATTAATCTCTACAGAAAATCTTGGTAGCACTGAAAAGAAAGGAGAATTTTCCTATGTCTCATAAGTTATTACCGTCAGTCATGACTGACGGTATACTGTAATCATTCGTAACCTACTTGCACGGATAGAATACCTCTTGGCAATATGATTGGTTGACAATTGCATAAAATGCAAATATTCGTCTAGGTTATTCAGAACCTGTGTGTAAAATTCTCTCACCAGGTCGGCTTAAGAGTCTAGATGACCTGACAAATGAAAGTCATATCGCATATGTGTATTTTCTTCCGAAATATGCATCGAAAAGTCTTTGTACCGATACGCCCTATAACAATCGCAGACTTTCGGAAATTTCCGTTACTTGAATCGGAAAAAAAAAACCGCGGAAAAGCCCGGAAATGTGCGATTGGGCAATGCATTTTCCTCCGATTTTTTTCTCTCTAGAATTTTACAACATTTACAGTCAGCTATCTGACGGCAAGCTTTTTGTAAAAGCTAATACTTGTGTTAACTTTAAAAGTGTATTAGACTACAAATGTCCCCAATGCAGCCGTATCGAAATAAGCAAATTACCTACACCCATTACCACTTTATAGCAATAACTTAGGATACAACTTAGGAAGATCAAAATGAGTGTCTGAAGGATGGTTCCTTTACTGAAACTAACTAAATAGCAAACTCTGCTGTGGGTTATTTGCTTCTAAAATAGCAGATATCCGTCCTAGCTCGACACGGTTGCCCATCGGACTCGTTAATTCATTTAAGGTTTTGTTTTCTGTATAGATTTGGTGAATGGTTTTCCTTGTCTCTTTTGCGTTTGTTTTCTTATTTAGGTGTGTAATGTTTTGTTGAGGTGCTGCAACTAAGTACTGTTAGAGATTCCCTCTATTTTTCAAGGTGATGAGAAATGTTCACGAATGGTTGACAATTTATTCAAGATTTTTGTGTTATTGTATACATGTACAATTTTAAAAAAGGGAAAATTTTGCTTTACAAATGAATGCAATCTTAATTTGAAAGTTTGAATTTTCATCCAGTGCTTGATTGGCTGAATATTGTAAGGCGGGAACGTGATACATTCTCTGCAGGGTACCTCTAACGAACCTGAATGCTTGAACAAGAGCACAAGTCAGTCATTAGATTTTCTTATTTCATTTATGAATTAAACGTAAATTTTATCAGTATATAATATATAACTTCACTTACAGATATAATACTACTAGACGATTACCTTTATAATTAAGCAGAATCTATCCTTCGGAGCTTGAAGTCAAGTAACTACAGAGACAAATAATTCAGCATCATATTTGGACATAATGTTGTCCTACGACACTGATGGTCACATGAACACCTCACTCTATGACAAACGCACAGGAGCTCGATGCCAACAACCCTCAATGAAACCAGCCCCTTCTCATCTCTCATCTAGCCAAAGTTGTGGATCATTGGCATCAAGCTCATGTGGACAAACGTGACGACCTCAATTTCAGTATCACAAACTTTCCTTTTCCCTTCATTGCCTGGTTTTGGCATATTCCTATCTCAATCGATACGTTATGCCAGAGCAAGTACCAAATTCTAATACACAGATTTTTTTCTGAGAGCTAGGCGTCTTTCAGATAAGCTTCTCAATTAGGGATACGTTTGTGATCGACTAACATCGTTACTGAGGAAATTTTATGGTAAATACGGGGATCGAGTCATACACTATGATGTCCCATTGTCTAGAATGGTGGATGATATTCTGTCTTAGATCATTTGAACAATCCATGTTATCATATGTTTATATCTTTCGAAATGGAAGTAACTGGATGTGACAAATCTATCAAATTGAAGCGACTAGTGTTGCATGCAAGAAGGAGACGCTGACTCTTCCTTGGCACCTGGTCTCACTCTCATATTGGGAGTTCGCTTCTGATCATGTGGTGGAGGTTTTTGCTTGTTTGCTTTGGTTCCTGTTTTATCCTGATTTTGTATGCCTTCGGTTTATGATTTTCTGAATTATCGATTCTGTACTGTGTTTTGGGATATGGTAATTGTCCATATCTGTCATTTGGCGATTTTTCACAGTTTTGCATATTCTGAAATGGACTGGAAACCTTCTCCCCTCCTGATTCTTTCTCTCTTTTCATAAGATTAGATTGAATTACCATATTCTGTCACTTCAAACTCAACCGTAGACTTGACTGCTCTCATCTGCAATGAAAGTGAACATAAATCATAGTTAAAGATATAACTCTGAGAATATACTGTAAACGACTTTTTATTAGCGAGGACTTTATTTTCGCGTAATTTCGCAAGCTTGATCAAACGCGAAAATAATTCCTCGCTAATAAAAGGTCCGTCCAAAAGATAAAACGTGGATCAAATTTGACAAAGTTGAAAAGCGACTGATTTTCCCTTTCCATTAGAATTAATAACCCTAATTAGACAACGGACGATCATACGCGTTGGTGTTAGGGATGTTTGAAGTACAACATAACAATTAATCAACTAGAAACAAAAATGACGTGAAAAAAGTATGCAAAGATATGACGATACGAAATGTCTATTGTCAGCTTATTTGAAGTAAGCATTTCAGCGATTAATAGAGGGTGATAAGGAAATGAAATATAACTATACAGAAAAAAGGAACTAATAAAAAAAATCAGATGATGAGCTCGCGAAATTAAAGTCACGCGGATTAATCTGTCGTCGAGTTGTCGCGAAAACAATAAGGTCACGCGAAAATAAAGTCGTTTACAGTAAGTATGTTCGTCATTAAAATCAAGTAACAAGAAAAATACAATCTAAACTAATTCAAAATGCTTAACGACTTTATAACATACCGTATCTGAGGTAAACTGTGTCTTAATTGTCCAGTTTTTACCAAGTACCGGAATATCGGGCAGCTGGAAGTCATGTGAGATAAATTTCTGTTGCCATGTCGATATCCATCGCTGGATGACCACACCCTGTGGGTTCTAGAATTAAAGATAATGGTTCAAATAGTTTTTATTTTAAAGAAAATTTATTTGTTTTTTGTATGAGGAAAGAAAGGGTCTTACTATATGCGTTTGTGCCTTCCAAATAAGCAGTTGAAAATCATGTTTCAAAAATCAATCCGAGTGTGTTAAAACCGGATTAGATTTTCCCCGTCCTACATATAAAAGATGCACGATCTGTTATAATTCAAGTATAATTCAGACTGAAATGAATTCGATTGATTAAGATTGAACATTAACCAGTGCTTTTGAAAGATAAGAAGGATCCCTAACATGCCGAAATTGCAGTGATCCATTCACCAGTTTTGACTTTATATGCATGGCTTAAAGTGAGTTTATCATAAACAGGAGATAAATACTACCCTTGGACACCTTATTTCATTTCTATGTGGGATTCACATTCGCCCGTTGCACAATGGTTTTATTTAGGGTTGTTTGTTTGTTTGTCTTTTGCACTGTTCCTTGTTAAGTGTATCCGTGATTATAATCTTTTCTTTTATTCTAAATTTGGATTTTGTCTTTGACTTATTTATTAATGTTCATGCTAGAGGTCTTATGTATTAATTAGCTTCTGAACTGAAATTTAGGAGAAGGGTCTCTGATAAAGTTATTTATCACATGATACACCCGTTATGCAGTTTCATAAAGCCATTTCATAAATATATGATATGATAACACGTTACATATCGCTCTGCTTGAATGCGATTGGTCAAGTATGGAACCTAATCACATAAACCTTGACAAATGTGACCTTTCAAATATCGGTCAACTGTTAAATTCAGACCCGGAGTAAAAATTAATGATTAGAATTGTTGTTGTTGAATCAATTCTTGCATTCAAATACTATTCAAAATTGAAATACTTTTCTCTTACACACAGAAAATCTATACGATGGGGACACTACTTCTCATGGCGTAGCAGACGACTTCTATATCACGGCGTGGTTCGCCTCTATAGTTCTCGGAAACGTTGATTTCACGTTAGAAATACACATTTTTAGGCAATATCATGTGATAAAAAGAATCTCAAATGAATTTTCATTTCATACGATGTATTATGAAACTCGCTGTGCGTTTTATATCCCCTCGCCAAGGCTCGGGGATATAAAACACACAACTCGTTTCATAATACATCGTATGAAATGAAAATTCATTTGAGATCCTATATATAACAAGCAAGGAGAAGATCTCCAACAAGACAACAATGAAACACCCCAATGCGAAAATATAGAGTGGATATACACAGTAATTAAGAGACAGGGAATACCAAATACGGGATCATCACGCCAACCATAAAAATTAACGAGACCAATGGTCAGTCAGTGCCGACTTTAGGACTGCCTTTTTAGTAGCAAATGATGTGGTTAGTTAAATTACGTGCAGAGAACCCTCCAAATTTTCCGGTTACCTAGAGGTATCGAAGAACGCACAATTGTTACATGACATTACATTTTCTTGGGGGGAGGGGGTCTTGTAAAAATATCATTTCTGTCCAAGATTGTTATCATTAAATGTAGAGGTTCAAAGTGTGTAAACAGCATTACCACAACATCTATCTGTACTGGGTCCGACGTCGGCAATCTCTGATCGTCCAACGGAATTACTCTGAACTTAACTGCAAAAATGTAAAAAGTTACATTTTTTTCAAAATCGATATTTTCTATTTATCTGTTTTTATTCCATTAATTTATCTTTTTATGAAAATTATGTCTACTCTTGAGCATACAAGCATAGATAGTGGCTACGCCACTGGTTACTCTGTCATTGAAGTTGAGCGAGATATTCATATTTTCATACAGTTGTATGAGATGGGGTTTTTTTTTCATAGATAACACCTGTAAGCCCGTCTAACGAGTACATATTGAAAATTACTCATAAAATCAAATATTCATAAACTTTATAAAGTGTTATACCTTCTTGATCTGGAGTATAGATAGGTTTATCGGTTTGTATGAAGATGTATCCTGTAACCTTTGTTAGAGGAACTACGGTACTGTCATTCAGAGGCAAACTTGGGTCCGTGCTCTGCAGGGTCAAGTACACCTGTCGGTCCTCTTCGTCACTTTCCGGAAGATCGTTCGAATGTATTCGTACAGATGCTCCTGTAAACTGGTCTATTGACGGGAAAAATGAATTGTGAAGTTTCATAGATATGTACACGTGACTTTTTGAGACCATGGAAATCCAAACAAAAGAAACTTTGTTGGCACAATGAATAATAAAATGGATTAACAAATTCATAATTTTTCAACTTTATAATCATCGATTTTGATAAACAGAAAATGTTAAGTTTCTACCATGAGAGTAAAAAGATTGAAATCTGAATATTCAATCTGAGTTTTGTTTTGTTTTTTGTATTTTTTTCTGGAATTGCAAGAATCTAAAATGTCATTTTCATAAAATAATAAATCAAGACAATCAGGCAATTATCATACATGTATCTAGATTTAATGATATTGTCAAACACACTTGCTTGGTAGTATTTTAAAATGAAGATTTTTCTTTTCAATTTTCAGAATATTTCATACCTTCATTGACTGTCACGTATGTTTCGAATACCGTGTGTTGCCGCTGGGGATAATCTTGAATCCTTACCAGTACAGGTAAATTTCTAATCTCCGTTACAGATATAGAAATCACTTCAGGGACGTTGTAACGTAGTTTACTGGGAGTCATTATCAGATATCGTGGACTACAAAATCATAAATGTGAAAAATTCGTTTCGTACAGCAAAATCTCATCTCCTTCTTTATCGGTTTAGACTTCTGTCGGGAGGCGTTAATCAGCCGAGCTACAGACGTACGGCTCTGCGATATCATGTATTTTACGAAAATCGCTTGATTTTGCACATCAGCCGTACGGTTATCGTACGATTCTTTGAAGTTCGCAACCTCGTCGCAACGTTGCAGGAAAAAAAAAACAAGAGGCCCAAGGGGGCCACATCGCTCACCTGAGTTGCAGACAAAGGGTTAAAAGTCACAAAAATACTTCTACAGATCAAAGCCCTTGACAGCCACATTTGTTGACCTATCGACAAGAAAAACACAAACTTGGCAGAGGACCTTGAGTACTTGCTTGCTGCAAGGTTTCGTGAAATTCTGTGCAATGGTTGCAGAGGAGATGTCGAATATGTGTCAGCCAATCAGAGCCCTCGGCGGCCATATTTGTTGACCAATCGGCACGAAAAAACACAAACTTGTTGGAGGACCTTGAATACTTCCTTCCTGTAAAGTTTCATGAAATTCTGTGCAGCGGTTGCAGAGGAGATGTCGAAAATGTGTCGGCCAATCAGAGCCCTCGGCGAAAATATTTGTTGAATGATCTGCACAAAAAACCCAAACTTGGTAGAGGACCTTGAGTACTTCCTTCCTGTAAAGTTTCATGAAATTCTGTGCAGCGGTTGCAGAGGAGATGTCGAAAATGTGTCAGCCAATCAGAGCCCTCGGTGGCCATATTTGTTGACCGATCGGCACGAAAAACACAAACTTGGTAGAGGACCTTGAGTACTTCCTTCCTGTAAAGTTTCATGAAATTCTGTGCAGCTTTTGCAGAGGAGATGTCGAAAATGTGTCAGCCAATCAGAGCCCTCGGAGGCCATATTTGTTGACCGATCAGCACGAAAAACACAAACTTGGTAGAGGACCTTGAGTACTTCCTTCCTGTAAAGTTTCATGAAATTCTGTGCAGCGGTTGCAGAGGAGATGTCGAAAATGTGTCAGCCAATCAGAGCCGTCGGTGGCCATATTTGTTGACCGATCGGCACGAAAAACACAAACTTGGTAGAGGACCTTGAGTACTTCTATCCTGTAAAGTTTCATGAAATTCTGTGCAGCGATTGCGGAGGAGATGTCGAAAATGTATTAGCCAATCAGAGCCCTCGGCGGCCATATTTGTTGACCGATCGGCATGAAAAACACAAACTTGGTAGAGGACCTTGAGTACTTCCTTCCTGTAAAGTTTCATGAAATTCTGTGCAGCGGTTGCAGAGGAGATGTCCAAAATGTGTCAGCCAATCAGAGCCCTCGGCGGCCATATTTGTTGACCGATCGGCACGAAAAACCCAAACTTGGTAGAGGACCTTGAGTACTTCCTTTCTGTAAAGTTTCATGAAATTCTGTGCAGCGGTTGCAGAGGAGATGTCCAAAATGTGTCAGCCAATCAGAGCCCTCGGTAGCCATATTTGTTGAATGATCGGCACGAAAAACACAAACTTGGTAGAGGACCTTGAGTACTTCCTTCCTGTAAAGTTTCATGAAATTCTGTGCAGCGGTTGCAGAGGAGATGTCGAAAATGTTAAAAGTTTACGCCAGACGGACGACGACGACGACGACGCCGACGACAGACGACGGACGACGGACGGACGACGGACGGCGCGCTATGACAATAGCTCACTTGAGCTTCGCTCAGGTGAGCTTAAAAAAAATATCAGCATGCACATTGTTCTTGTGATCTCTCTGTAATGATATTGTGAGACAATTCAGTTTGCAACGTTGCGACGGGATTGTTACATTAATTTTTTTTTCAAACGAAATTTGGACATGACCCAACGTGAAGTGAGTTTTCATACTTGGTCCACAGCCATTTAGTTGTCCTTGCAGGAAGTCCTATCGGCTCTTGATACAAGTTATTTGTCTCTTTGTTCTACTGTTCAGACAAAGACTTTTATCTGGTATTCTGGAGTTTTCAGTTAAGGATGGTCTAACCCGTGAGGGTAGGTAGGGGTTCCATTATACTCCATGAATTTTGGAGAAAAAAATTATTGGTAAAAACAGGAAAATCAGAAATTTTCGGTAAATTCCAAGAAGGGGTTCCTGACTTTCCTAACTCCCACCCCCTTCGCAGTGCTGAAAATAAGCCAAATACATATACAAAACACTAGAAATATACAATTTGGATATTTCCTCGTCTCTCGTTCGTAAAGCCCATACAATGATATCTTCTTCCTATAAGTTCGAGACATTCAAAATAACATAATTTCCAGTCATAACAAGACCAAAAGCAAGTACTGAAACGCAATGTTTTTCCTCTAAGTACTACTTGTTATAACCATTAATATATACAATGTACCTTCATAATTAAGCATTTAAAGATTCTTACCTACAATTTACAGTGACGGCAGCACTGAAAACAAGTACAAGAGCTTTTAAAACATCCATGGTTCCTCGTATACTTCATGAAACAATCCTTCGGTTACAGTGTTTGTAAAATAAACTAGCCTTCAAAATAAGACTATTTATAATTTATTCTTCATATACAGTTTGTGTATATATAACTATTATTGCACTCCTTGCCCCATCAACTAGGAGAGGCTTATCATCTTTGCTGAAACCGACATCAGGGAAACATTTTGTTTATGTATAAAGTGCCATAGTTTACAGAAAGTCATTTATCTTCATCAATTTCTTAGATATACATCCATGTTATCATAAGATAATTTGTTGAAAACTTCTCTTTCTTGAAGCTTTTTCGCTATTCTTTATCAGAAAGGAGTGACAAACAAATTTCTAGCAAATCAATTTTGTCTATGTTCGTGATTTTCAATGCGTGTCTCGTTTCTTTTGATTCGTTCGTTGTTTGATACCGATGTCGTCACAATTTTAAACAACATACTAGAACATTTAACTACAGTCTGAATCATTGGGGCTCGTTGCGAGGATTTTTTTTTCATTTCCATGAAATAATTCCAGCCCCTCCCTTCCTCTTTCAATTCAATCAGCTACAAAGACTCCTCGTGGATTCTATATATACTACAAAGAGATTTTTATGGTAACCTGTGATATCATGGAAATAAAAAAAAAAAACCTCGTAACGAGTCCATATGGTCTGAATGGGGCAATATCGGATTGCTCACTTCCTTTTAGAATTGAATGCTGGGACTGCTAATTTTGAGGCTTACACTGCATGCATGCATGATCTTTTTTTCTATTTCAGGATGTTATAAAGCATGTGTTTGTGAAACACGAATGCCCCCGGTGGCATCTTTGTTTGTATAAACACTATTTTCTGTTAAGTACATGTATGTGAAAGGTCAAGGTCAAGGTCACTTGGTTAAATTTTTTTTGCATCGATGGAAAAATCTTGTGACAAGGAATACAGATGTGAAATATCAAAGCCCTATCACTTACCATTCAAAAGTTATGCCTAATGTTAAAGCTTTTGAAAAATAGGTCAAATGTCAAGGTCCAGGTCACGAGGTCAAAAATTTTGGTATCAATGGAAAGGTCTTGTCACAGGGAATACTCATGTGAAATATCAGAGCCCTATCACTTAGCATTCAAAAGGTATGCCCAATGTTAAAGGTTTTGAAAAGTAGGTCAAAGGTCAAGGTCACGAGGTTAAAATTTTTGGCATCAATGGAAAGGTCTTGTCACAAGGAATACATATGTGAAATATGAAAGCCATATCACTTACCATTCAAAAGTTATGTCCAATGTTAAAGTTTTTTGGACAAACAGACAGACAGACAGACAAACAGGCCAAAAAATATATGCCCCCGAATCTTTGATTCCGGGGGCATAAAAAAGCACTGAATCAGTTTTCCTATTAGAAACCTGTCCACACTTATTTTGATTTTAGTGAACAATTTTCACTTTTTCTTCCACTCTGTTGTTCTCGATTTTGTCTAGGGAAAATGAGGAACTAAAAGTTAAAGTAAATGGAGCGTTTAAAAATTCTTAGAGACTTTGCCAAAATGTTTAGCTTGCTAAAAAGGAAATATTTTCACACATTTCCTCTTTCGGACAAGTACAAACCCGTAAAGATTTTTTTACAAATATTCATATTTCCCTCTGACTATTGTCCAATCGAATTCCCTCCCAAAGCACGCAGTTGGGCTTGCAGACACTGATGCCTTTAAGGCAGTGGTCTCAGACCTCCACCACATAAGGCCATATATCAAACCCCTTTTATATTTTACTGTAAATTTTATGTTTTTTTTCTAAACAGCACATAAGTCAAACTTCACTTTTTTTAAGACGACACTGACACGCACGCTGCACACAATACTCGTAAGAGGGTGATGCAGTATGAAGAGAATAGAGCCTCCAAATAGTCACAGTATCTCAACATGGAATATGTAGGGATATCACCAACAAGCAGGAGATATTTACTCTCCCTGGGCATCTAATCTCATCTCTATTGGTGATTCACTTGTGCTCCTTTGTATAATGTTTTGGTTCTTTTGTTTGACTTTGCATTTTTCCTTCTGTAAGTTATATGCCCATTTATTAAGAAATTTGATTTCTGATTCGAGTTTCGTTTTTGAATTTCGCTCACTCATGTACCCAAACAATCATTATTAAAACATCTTCCTTGTATTTATACAAGTGTGAAAAGTAGGTCATATACAGCATATATATGGATTCAATAATGGTACTTTGCTACATGTGTATCAAGATGAAAATGTACATCAATCCACTTCAATTATCTCTCAAACAGGACTTCTAAAATCTTGGAACTGTTCATTCAACCACAAAAGGTTTGTCAGATGCTGCATCAAAAGCATTGTATCCTCTCAGTATATCAAGTTCAACCTTTTTTCTTTCAACTTTGATTCCTTTAAAAGTATATCTTGGAATTCTCTCAAATTTGACCAAATTTCCAAAGTGTTCACTGATGCCAGAGTACTGTACAGTACTGCAACCCACTTGTTTGACAACTCTATCCTATCCTATCCATCATCCTACATCCACCTCCTGTTCACTCTATCCTATCCTATCCTACCTCATCCTATCCTATCCACCTCATACCAATCCAATTCTATCCTACATCCTATCCTATCCACCTTTAACTACATGTACTTCTCATCAACTTAAGTGAGATTATGATTAAAACTAAATGACTTGATACAAATTCATGCACAAGTAGTAAAGTATCTGTAATTATAGCTTTTTTTTTTTGGATTTTGTTAAAATGAAAATTGTTTATGATGATTAAATACCATTTTTGCACTTGCAGTGAATGAAACAAAATATCACAACAAACCTCATAGTTTGTTTTTAATGGAATTAAAATTTATATTACCCATTATGTCAAGTAAGAAATTTCAGTGGATCGAATTTAATCAAATGAGTATGTTTGTCTGCTAAAAACTTGAAGAATTAAAAAAAGAAAGATTAGATTGAAGTGTGAAGAATGAAGTGGATAGGATTGGGATAGGATATGATAGCATGTAGGATAGGATGAAGGATAGAAATGGTTACATCCTATCCTATCCACCTTTTTGTCAAACAAATGGGTTGCAGGACTGTACCTGTACTTATTTAGCGCAACCAAATTTTAGCGGAAACAGAGCAGAATTGGATAAATTGACATATAAGCGTAATCATGAATTAGGGCTTTGACTTATTTTCACCATTAATCTATAAAAGACTCATGATTAAGCGTATTCTTGAATTAACGCAGTCTTAGCAGCGCTAACTCCTCTAAAATATTAATCCCGCTAAAATAACTACACATACAGTACATTATCTAGTACTTAGTTTCCAACAATTTTGTAAAGATGAGCCAAAAACTAACAGAAACAGCAATTAGGACTAATTTTTTTGAATTTTATTATAAATAGAATCATTACGGTATATGACATATAAAAATCGACAAAATGCTGCAATATTTATAATCCATGTACACAATATAAGTGAAGGGACTTAGAATTCTGAATATAATCATTCCTTATTTCAATGAAATCAACTTAATAAAATATACAAGAATATATTTCAATGAAATCAACTTAAATAAAATATACATGCTGAACAAAAATTTATTCTAATTAAATAAGATTATTTCATTGGAACAAACAAATGTGTGACATGAACATACAATGGATAGACAAAAAATAGAGGATATAATTGAATTAATGAATGGTTCAATGGAAGCACAAAGAGATATAGAATCAATTCTTCAATCCATGATTGTTAGATTAAAAGATGAGACAGACAAACAGACTAACTGACTGAAAGACAAATAAATCCCTAATGACTGACATCCTCTGAAGGTGACACAACAAGCAAATATCACAGGTAAGTAGCTTAGCACAGTATGATAAATACTATCTAGGTTCTATCACCATCCTTAAAGGTTTTATTGTATCGTGACTTGGAATGTTTATACCACATAGCGGACAGCAAAATCCTGGGTCTGACTTGTAATTACTCTGCAACAAAATAGAAAAAAATTTTAAGGTATTAGGGGTATAATAACAATATTGGGGAAAATCTAGAAATTATGTACTTCCATATCATACATATATTTAGATATTTGATATCTCTTAATGTTTCATTCAACTCGCCAAGAAAATACATGGTCCCAAACATTGCCGAAGTCGTGCATCTTCGCCCAACTTTTTTAATTTTTCTGTTATCTAAACAACTGGAAGTAGAGTATTATACCCCTAATGCCTTAAAATGTGTTTAGAAATGTCTCCACTAAGAGGAAGATAAAGGCTTATAGAATTTTTTATTATGATAATCATTATTTTTTGAAGTTCGTGTATGTTTGTTTTCAGCTTCATTTCAATCATACTTGATCCTTTTTTCTTGAAAAAAGCCAAAGTGGATTGAACCCACTTTCACAATAGTTTCCCATGGGTTTTTTGTTTTTTATATTTAGCTTACACAAACTCTATGAATTCCAGCATTCTTGTAACATACACTCATATAGAAAATTTATGAAAATAAGTTTTCTTTTTGACATGAATTAAATTTCAGTTTGAAAAGAAAATCTACAAACCTGAACACAGTAATAGCAGAACATATGATGACAGCCTATTTCTTGTGGATTAACTGGGTATAACCCACAAATGGCACATTCCATATTTTTCTGTCTTTGGCTGGATGGGTCCATTTTAGGTTTAGGTAAAATGTGTTTAGTGGCAAAATTTTTGATTCGTTGAAAATTCACTAACGGTAAGATAAAGAAGAGAAACTCCTGAAAAAAGGAAATATTAAATGAAAAAGGATAACAAAATATAACATTGCTTGTCTAGATAAAAGGGGAAATGTAGTAAAATTAAATTCTTCCTTACAAGATTACAAAGTTAGAGTAAACATCTTATTTTGTATGCATATTATATGCAACATTAAATCAACGAGTATTGCATGTATAATGAATTGTGTAACTTGTTTGTTAAACGTTGTAAAATAAATAAAGTTTAAAATTTAATTTTAAATTTAAATTTTATAATGAATTGATGAATAAAAGAATTTAACAAGATAGTGAAGAATCACGTATTACTCAATACTTACTGAAAACCCATGCCACAGAAGTTCTCTGGTCATAAATTCAAATCCAACCTTAAAAGAATCAAAACAGCTTAAAACTTTAGAATCTATACAAAATATTAGACATAAGCTGTTCATTTTCCATTTAGTATTGTCATATGTATTTCAATATTATAAATCATTCTATTTTTTTATCTGCCAACATGCAATTTCAATTGTCCATATGTATAATAATTACGTCAGAATACAACTTATCCATGTCATTATATGCAACTTCTTTTGCATCTTTACATGATTAATATATTGCATGCTGAAAACAATAAGCCACAAGTCCATAATTATAATCATCTTCAAGTTGTATGACTTTCTTGACAGCTAGAATATGTAGAAAAACATCACATACAATGCAACCAGAGTCCTTTTAGGGGGGACAGGGGGTACCTCTCTCCCCCTCCTATCCCCTTACCTCCCCCCTCCTGCCCCCACCTCCCTCCCCCTCCTTTTCACATTTCCCTTACCTCCCCCTCCCACCCCCTTCCTCCCTCCTCCTGCCCCCTTCTCTCCCTCCTCCCACCACCCCTTCTCCCCTCCCTCCCATTTGCCCCCTTCCTTCACTCCTCCCTCCCCTCTCTCCCTCCTCCCGCCTGCCATTCACCCTGTCCACCCCCTCCTTTCACCCAAGCTATGGCTTAAAATATTCAGAGGTCAATGAAAGAGTTACCTCTCTTGCACCCTGTTTACTAGGGAACATAGGCTGGATACCTAGGACCCGCTCTGTTAATGATTTGTACATCCCTCTCTGTAGAAAGACGAGGAAGTTAAGTAGACTAGCCATCTTGAGTCCTGTATCAATCCATCTTAAACATCTCCTGGCCTAAATATAAGAAAAAGTTATAAACTTAAATTAACGAGTTAGTGACTTCCAAATAAGAAGATGTCGCTTGATTGCAAAATTGAAGTATAGAATTGTGTTTCCCATTAAAAGAGACGAAGCGTCTTATGAAATACATTGAATTTATCTGAATTAAATTTATATAACTGCAGTAATTGTTTCCAAATAGCTTTATTTATTTTGCAGAGTTAAGATCATACAAAATATTCACGAAATGATTTCAATCTGGGTGATGGGTGGGAGGAGGGGGGGGGGGGGGAGGGAGGTTGAAATTTAAACAAATGAAAATGATTTTCATACATGATAGAATCAAAATCACCTTAAGCCTAGTGTGTATGGATTCAAAGAAGAGAGATACTTTGAAAGGAGGGCATCTAAGGACCCCATTGGAAATAAGCCTTAGGGCTTTAATGGGCTATCCTAGTAATTACAATGTCCATTTTCATTTTTTCATTCATCAAAGTAAATGCTTAAATCCAAATCTGAAATCCTGTCATCCATATTGCTGAAAAGTGCTTTTAAATCTACATGTGTGATATATACTTCAGGCATTTCACTTTTATGTGTCATTGAGTTTAAATTAAGATCATCTAATTTTAGGGAATACTCTTAGACATTGTTTGGTCTGTTTGGATTATTTTACATATGAAAGTGCCTTTTAGACTGTGATATTCATTATTTTAAATTATATATGCGTTGTTACCTATGACATTGTTTTACTGAATAAAAACTTACTTACTTACTTACCTGGTCTGAAATTACTTACGGAGTCTGAATAATCAGTGTTTCCAGTAATATGAAGTAAGGCATCCAACCTCTCCTTCAACCACGGACAACCAATCAAAATAGCCGCATACAAAAATTTACGAGTCCTCGTCATCCATTGGTTAGAAGTAGTGACGTTGTATCTCAAGTTAAGTATCTGTTGACCAATCGTCGCCTCATGCGCGAAAATTGAAAACTGAAAAGAATAGAAATAGTAGTTGTAAGAAAAAATTGCAGTTTAATATCTTCCTAGTTTGATATTTGAACTGTCTATATTGCAAGGGCGGATATAAAGGGGTCAGATATCCCCTTTCTCTATCCTGCAATTTGCCAAAATATCATTTTCTCGTATTTTTCACGAATTTTTTTATTCATTATGTTTGTTTACTTCGGCTCGCCTCGGTTCTCTCTCAATTTCGCCCCATTTCGAGTCAACGAACTTTTTCAATTTATTTTAACATACTCTGGTGATAACCAAGTTAAAGTGGATTTTGCGACACCTTTGAAAGGCGCATACATGCAAATTTTAATATCATGGTATCATGTGGTTTACCCTTTTAGTTTCAAAAGAAAGAATGCTTAAAATGCTTAATGTATACCTTTTTTCGATAAATACTCCAATTTTGACACCTACTGATTTAAAATTCTTCAAAAGGAGTTAAAGACAATAGGCGTAGACGGAGACAAAAGATAGGCATGTTAAGTTCTGCCACATAGACAAAAGTTTAAATCTAACCAAAACTGAAGACATATGTTCTATGTTATCTAATTAACCATGCCATCACTTAGGAAAATCTTTCGACACGTAAACAAACAAAATAAAGGGAGGTAAAGCATGGGTGATCCCCCCTTTAACTAGTAAGAATCAAAAGCATTCATCATGTTAATTCTTGTTAATTTTTTTCATGAAGCTACGTAACTTTTTAGAGAATATGAATAATGAAGTGCATGTGCACTGTTTGAGTGTGCAACTTCCCCACGGTGGACATTGGTCATTATTACATTAGTGAAAATGGAAAACTATCTGACTTACATTTGAAATAATGGCGAGCAATTTGAAAGAAAGACTCGGATTGGTTGGGAAAAACAAGAATCCTGAGTCGGAGAAGTACCGGCGATTCTATTTGTCAGACGAATTGAAAGAAATCGATGATGAGAACTCATCTAAACGATTCTATCTGATAGATGACGACGACTCATCTAACAGGAGCAGTGGATATGGTTCTTTACTCTCGGTTATTGGATCTGACAAAACTTCTGTTCCAAGCCAATCAGTTTCCTCGTTACAAAGTGAAAAGAAAATCCCATCATCCAGTGAAAGCTTGGCTAGCAGTCGCAGTTCTATGAAAGGGACAACGCGATTGGATGACATCAGAAAGCGTTTGCAGTTAAAGGTTGGTTTCCTGTATGCCTTTAAAAAACATGTAATGGACGGACAGACGGACAAAAAGATGTGTATACGTAAAGAGACACTCCGTGATTGGCTAACTCGAAATAGAATTCAACTTGACTCTTTCGTATAACCATGATACATGTAACTGCTGTTCATAAACCTTTAAGTTTATTCTTATATCGATTTAAGAGAGAAAATCTTAACAAATACAAATATACTGCACGTTCTTGTGTAAGTAAATTTTTGTAGGACCAAGAGAACAAACAGATTTATTACTGCGGCTTTAAATCATTGACTGTTTTTTTTTTCTGTTTATAAAGAGTATGACTCGTTCCAATTCTGCGCATTAAATGAAGTGCACTTAAAAAGTAAACTGATAAATGCAAGATTATAAGGTACTTTCAAAATAAAATCGGGAAATCGATTTTTCTTTTATCATCTTGATAAACTAGGACACTAAATGATTATGTGTATATGGAGAAAAATAATAGAAAACTAAAAGAACATCATAAAGGAAAAACAATCTCTCTTAATCCAGATCAGACATATAACCATAATCCTTAAGGAACGATACCAAAGGTCAAGGTCGAAAGATATTATTTTTGCGAAAGCGATCTTGACCTTTGATATTTACAACAAACACACCAAATGACTATAACACTTATATATATTTACATATTTTGTACGAGGCAAAAGTTTTATTTTGCATCAATTTTTTAATCACTTATAGGTCTTAAGAAAATCAAATAAAGTAAGTAAGGAAATGGCTGTAAACGCAGAATAACATACATAAAGAGGAACTGGAGGAAAGTTGGAACCCCTCCGATAATACCACCCTTTCCTCTCTTGAGACCATGAGAGTCTTACAGCACATAGGCCATGGTACAGGTGCATAATGTACAATACCATTGGTCATATGACCCGATTTGCTTATCGCTGAATTCATGGGTAGACTTCACTCAAACTTAATCCATTGAGTGAAACATTTACAGACACTTCAATCTGGAATTAAACTTCTCCATTTACTTTTCAAAAGACACGTCAAACAAACATATATCAAGTCTAAGTGCAGAAACTTTAGTAACAAAACGTTCCTTAAACGAGATTTCGGTACCTCAAAAAAGAATATGCAAAAATTCTATGAACGAAGTTACAATGAACAAAATACAACGATTTAATTTCAAATTAAAGAAAGTTTACAATAATTAAAAGTTCTTGCTTTCGAATTAAAGTAGGGAAACACGAAAGAAAAGAAACGAGTGGACTTGTTGCAGAGGTCTTGCATTTAAAGATGTACTGCAACCATGATAAAATTCATACTAGTATTATGAATGAATGAATTGACAAAAGAATACATGAATGACTCGTGAATGATGAATGTAAACAAACGAAAAGACCTACGGACGAACGAACGAACGGGCGTATGGTCATGTAACGAAACAACAGGACGAATGAATGAACCAAGGACAATCAATGAAAGGTACACGATTTAAGTGGCAGGATAGATAAGCTTCTAGTTTTATTGCAACCTTGCAAGGTTGATGGTGATTAATCAATATCTACACGTGTATTTATCGCTCAATTGCAACAATATTAATTTCAATGTCATTTACGACGAAAATATATTTTTTTTCTGGATATAGATAATGTCGGAGTGTCGTGTTATCTCCCTTTGAAATCAATGGGGTGACTTAAATCCCCTTCACAATGCGAAGATTCGGAGGGTCGGGAGGTTCCTCTTTTGTCCCTCAATTGAACATTTAAATTTGGGTACTTCTGTAAATGGGGATAACATTTGACTTATTGTTTTCAAAATACACTTAATACGGAAATCTTGCTCAAATGCATACATCTATATGGTATGACAGAATGAGATTATTTTTCTCGATTTGTATCGAGGAATTTTAAAAATCAGTGACTAGGTGTTCAAAGATAGCCATTTTTTGTTTATTCAAAAGAGATTTATTCGTAAGATTTGTAAAGAATTTAGCAATATTACATGCTCCCCATTGCAGAGGCTTTATGACAATACATTATGCGGTCATACTCAATACTATCGTTCGCCTTTTGGTCCCTCAAAGACAATCGTAAACTAGGTTCGATAAGTGTATTAACAAAATCAATGAATTTCCCGTAACCGGTTTCTGTCAATGACTAGAGGAAAATTCAATATCTGATAATAAGCAATGTAGTAGATTCGACGACTAGCCATTCAAGGTAACAGGAATTTACTTCCCTTTGGATCCTCCGAGAAATATTAAGATCCGGTCCTTAGGTGCCGAAAGTTATCTTCTGCTAGAATGAAGTAAGGGGAATTTTGAGTGCATTGGGATGGGACCCATATAGAAAATTCAACAAAAATGTGTTTGTTTGCTACTGTATACAGTGCTTGACACCTAGGAGATAGCAAAGATATTGGAAGATTTTATTTCCCTTGTCGCGGTCGGCTGCAAACATGGATTCCGAAAGACAGGAAGAGGTGCAGGACGGGAGCAGTGGGGTGCCGGAGGGGTTGGGAGAAGGAGGCGAAAGTGGGACTGAGATTGCGAGTAAAAAGGAGGAATTTGATACCGAATCCACAAAGGATGCTGCAAGTACCACATCTAGTGATAGACCTGAATTAGAAATAAACGATTTCCAAAGTCGTCATTCGGAAGCCAATATGGATGACAAGGAACCGGAAGCGGAAGTGTTAGACGAAGAGCTTTTTGAAGAACCGCATAAAGGTCAAGAGGTCAAGGTTAAAATTGCCAGGAACGATGGTACTGAGCAAATAACATTGACAAATGAGCAGACGAGTGAAGGAAAGAACGAAAACGATGATTATGAAGATGATTTCGAAGAAAGTTATGAAGGAAAAGATGCATCTAGCAGAGATCGCAGTAATATTGATAGAAATGAAGATGATAACATAGGAAGTGTAAGTGATATTGAGGAAGACCTTGAGGGCGATGCCCTTGACGACAGCTACATAGGTCTTCCTCCAGCACGTGAACGCCCGATAACCATGGAAACAGGACATCCGTCAAAGTATTTCCATGGCGACGAAGATTCGGTGATCAGTGACATCTTCACAGACATTGGTGGGAAATTCAAAAATTTGGTTCACGGTAGCCCAGTTTTGGAAGAAACCAAACCGGTTAGCAGTGGAACTGAGAGATATGATAATCTAAGGTCCAGTTACACTCGCCCGTCCCCCCGGCCGCTTGCTGGGCGTTACCTGTCGGTGTCGACCCCCTCCCTAGATCGTCCCTATCAACCCCCACCCATCAGATACGGATACTATCTAGATGATGATGAAATGAAGGTAATTTCAATTCTTCGTGTCATAAAACGTGTATAATGGACCAATGATGGAAAGAAATGCCTGAGAATACGCTGTTGGTGGGTGGGATGGGTGACTTAAAAGTACACACAGGGGTGAATATATACTTTCCAGTAAATTTATACAGTTACTTGCATTTCATTATCATAGTATCAGTTACTCCAAAACTTTAGAATATTTATATGTCGAAATCTTAAGAAACTGATGTAGAATCTTCTACATGCAAAATTGATGCTATTTTTTTTATCTGCGTCAAAGTAGGGCACTGACTGACATTTGTACGAAGCGAGATAAAAACACTTTTGAATATTTTGAAGTCGAAATCTTAAGAAACTGATGTAGAATCCTATCCAATGCTGAAACTATTTTTCAAGCGCCCTTTCCCCTTTCATCCTAGATACGCGCATGTATTTTATGACAGTATTGGTGTTGCAATAGGCTGTTGGATCAATCAATACGGTCTTAGAAAGACTTAGAAATGTTTGAAGCTCAATGATGTCGTAGTGTTTTGCATCGCATTAAATCGTTTTTACATAAATAGAACCACAGAGTTCATAAAACATAAAATACCAAAATAGCTATAATTGCGAGGCTGTCTAGAGATCAGCATGAAGCAGACCAAATGACAGAGAGTAGAAAGGGGAAGGAAGGAAGGGGTTGGTTATCCATATATGATACGTTATTTTTTAACAGTTTGGAAATGAATTCCCTGTTTCAGTTTACTAGCTAGTGTGTCTCGATCCATTTTCAAATACCAGTACTCTCTTTTTCTATCCTGTGTGTACAATAAATTCTAGTTACCGAGTGTCTTGGACGAACTAAATAATCTTTAAACCATAAATAACATCCATGAGTCATTACAACTTCGATCAAAACAAAAAACTTTTGATTTTGTGTATTGAGGGTCGATTAAAATTGCCATGCATGCGCGGATCCGAAGAATTGGTGGAGGCAGTTAAAGAAATCAGAGTCCTTTTTCACGCCTATACCTTACTACTTTATCTTGAATATTTTATAAGAAAAGAAGTTAATATTGTGAAACTTCTGTCTTTCACAAATGAGTGAACCCCCCCCCCCCCCCCACACACACACATACGTTTAAGAAGCAGTTGTTTTCGGGCAGAATCAGAACAAGACCAAGTTTTGGATACGCGCTTGATAGCGCCGAGCATTTCAAATATCGGTCGAGTTGCTGAAATGCTTCTTTCATTTTTTTTATAAATAATAAATAATCCACGTAAAATCTACATCTGAATTTATTCCGTGCCCTGTGACATAATACGGGCATTGTATTCATATTTAATGTATCTTTTGCTTAATCCGACCGATAATCGATCAGGTCAAAGGTCAAAAATAGGTGGAGTAAAAATAAAATAAAACCTGTTCTACAATTTCCGCAAGGAACAAAGAACCATTTCTTTCTTGTAAATAAGATATCTTTGATTGTCATAAAAACTCCTTTGACCTCTGATAATTCTGATTGCATTATATTACTCAAATCGCAATGTGATTAAATCAATATACATGTAAATGCTGGCACGCACGAGCTTTCAACACACACAGAGTTTTTTTTTTTCATCCCGATCGCAACTCTGTACTCATACGTCCATTCGTTTGCTTGCTCACTTCGTCCATATTTAAAACCATGGACATCAGCCTGTGACCTCGATATTCCCCAATTTATAGTCAGGTTCCTTTCAGAATATTTTAGACAGAAAATATTATAGCATGCAGAGACTTAACAAGACAATCTGTAGTCTGTAGTATCATACAATTATTTGATTACTTCATTTATTACCCTTCTCACGTTCGGAATTATGTGTCTAAAATGAGCTTAAAATTTTCTGATTACAAAACTGATCCAGATCTCCTGCATGTTATGATGGTTTTCTTTCCCTTTTGGCATCCTCTTTCACTTAATAACCATAGAAACATATAAAGTTATTCATTTCACACTCTTCCGTTCCTTTTAAAGATGAGGACAAAATAATTTTCAGCGCGGATCTAGAGGAGCGGGGTGAAGGAGTGGGGGGTGGGGGGTACTGGACCTCCTCTATAATTTGCAAAACATCCCTACCTTTCCCGATTATAGGCAGAAGGACCCCTCCCCAATGACTTGGATCCAACCTCCAAGGAAAATGTTTTAGATCCGCCCATGAATTTCAACCTGAATATAAACAAAAAGGGGTATTTTAACATCTGTATTGCAAATAATTGTTTGTGTGAATTTGGCAAGAGATGCAAACATGCTTGCATACCTCCTTTAATTAGTCATACCAGCACAAAAACAAAATCATTTCATATTACATAAAACCCCATGGCTAGCAATAAGTGCATAAGGCATTTGATAGAAAAACAACAAAGATCAAGGCTATGAAACAAACTTTATAAACATTACATAAAACATAAAGCATTCCTGAGAGGTGGTAACTTAGAATCATGGATACCATACATGAAAGTAGAGAGAGTGAATTTTCCACCTACTGTCTGGTGAGTGTTTAATTAAAATCATTACAATATTATTTTTTTCTGCTTTGAAAAGCAAGATTCTAAAATTGTCTGTCTGTTTGTTTGTCCATCCGTCTGTCCGTCCATGTGCCCATCCTAATTTGACTATTTTTTAAAGTTCTTTATAGTTTTCTATTTGAATAAGGTAATACTTGAGTGGTTATGTTAGTTTTACTGTGATTTGTACATGTTGTATGAAAATATATTGTAGCAGTTGATCTATTAATTTCTGATCATAACTTATTATGATAAGTCCCCTTTCAGTAAATGACTGAATATCATGCTTTGTACATGTAGTAATTTGATGGTAGTACAGTAACTGTAAACTTATGACAAGGGGTACATTTGATTTGATTGAGTGGGGCATTAAAATCAGAGGTCATATTGTGTGTTAAAATGACCAGATCAGATGAAAATATCCTGTAATCTTTCCCCTAATCATGCTAATATAACAATATCATACTGATACTGTATAGAGATAGTACATGATACATAATAATATAATAATACTTTATTTATAGAGGGATAGCCCAATTAGCATTTAGCTATTCTTCCTTGGGGCCCTCTCGCAGACATGTTTACACATTGACATAAATCAAGTAAATCATATAATGACAAAATTATATAAATTGAAACTTAAACATCATAGAAGAAAGATCAGACAGAAATGAAGGAATATACAATGTATATAAAATATACATGAATCATATAATGTATTAATTACTCAATTTGTATCTGATAGACGTTGTGAGATGATGTTGTCATACAAGGCGTGTTTGAATTTTATTAAACTTATCTCCGTTTTAAGTGAACATGGTAATTTATTCCACAACATAACCCCCGAGTACTGTAAAGACTTTTCATATGTTTTAGTGTTATGTTTAGGTAAGACCAGATCATTATTGGTGATTGAACGAAGGCTATAAATATCAGAAGATTGGAATTTGAATAAATCAGAAATGTAAACTGGGGTCATTTTATGGATTGCCTTGAAGATTACTATTATCTTATTAAAGTCAATCATTTCAAAGACAGTAAGCCATCCAAGCTCTTGAAACAATGGCATTGAGGGGTGGTCATAAGCTTTGTTCAGAATAATCCTAGCTGCTCGTTTTTGGAGTTTGAGAATTCGTTCTAATTGCCCCTTTGATGCGGAGCCCCAGATTGTCAGGCAATAATCTATCACAGGAAGAATATATGAATTGTAGTAAATTTTTCGTGTATTTATTGGCAGATACGCTTTAATTTTCGAAAGTAAATTAATTTTGCTAGATAGGTTGCGACAAACATAGTTCACATGGGCTGAATAATTGAGAGATTTGTCAATGTGAACACCAAGTAATTTTTCTTCATTCTTAACTTCTAATGTTTGGTTTGTAATCAGGAGTTCGAGATTGTTTTCTAGATGACTTAACTTTTGAGTTGACCCTATTAACATACACTTAGTTTTATCTGCATTTATCACCATTTTATTCTCCGAGCACCAATTTATTACCCTGTCAATATCTCCTTGTAAGTTATCATTTATTGTATTTACATCTTTATTTGAATTATGCAGAGTCGTGTCGTCAGCAAATATATCAACATTAGAGTTTTCAATATAAAGAGGCAGATCATTAATGAAAATTATGAATAGTAGGGGACCAAGTACTGATCCCTGTGGAACACCGGCTTTACATACATGTATATCATGTCATACAATTGATGCCTACAACATTTCTGGTAGAAACAAACATGGCAAGGGCAGATCAAAATGGGGCAAGAAATAAAGTTGACTTACAGGTAACAGCTACACATGGAGTAATTTCTAAAATCCCTGTGATATTTTTCTTGTATGTGCCATAAAATTGCAATATGAGTTTTGTCCATTTTCAAAGTAGAGTAGATTTTGGATCTTTCCCTTTTGCTTGCCATGTATCTCCTACCTAAAGGAGACCAATGGAACTACTAGTAACCTATTCAGTGTCATGACTAAATCTTAAGATATCTTTTATATGGAGCACCTCAACTTTTTTTAAGGCTTCAAATACATGTACTTATAAACTTTTCTTTGAGATAAAAAAAATTGAATATTTAGTTACCTGCTACGGCATCATATTGAAAAGACTCAAATGTTTGTAACAAAGTAATATCTTTTTATTATAACATTTTCTTGGATATATGAGACATTTCTGTGACAGCACAGTACACATCACATGACTGCAACTTCACTGACTGTCATTATTTTGAGGTGTGATATAAATATAATTCTAATATGACTTGAAATTTTCTCCCTGTATGTACTTTAGAACTCGCCTGGTGTAAAATCTCCCAACAAACTTCCAGTCCGCTAAGCTTCGCCCATTGTTGTCTGCAAGACAATATTAGAATAGAATAGAGCTTCGCGGCTCAGTGATAATTCCATTGGTTCATGTGACTCTGGGAATTACTGGACAATAAACCACAACTAGCTAGTTGTTATTTCCTAAATCTACATACCCTCCATATCAGCAGTTTAATGACTGCAGTGACTTCAGGATCATAGTTGACAAGAAAATTGCTCTGAAAATGCAAAAAAATAACAAAAAATTAATGTGATAAACATGATAAATGTGATCATCTTGGATAGTGCATGTATTTGCTTGAAATAATAAAGCTTTGCTACAGTAATTTCACTGATAACAAGTTAGAGGGAGGGGAAAGGGGGAAAAGATGGCCTATGCATGTATAATGCCCCCTCTCCTCTCCCCATTTTCATAAGGAGTAATTCAAACTGATATTTCATATAATCAGACTGACTATCAATTTCTCAATATTGTATCCTACAATTAAAAGACAGCAAGTGTGAACAGTAGAGATTGGTTAGTTGCTTACATGTACCTTTTGTTGGTTAGCTCATGAAGTTATGATAACCTTACCAGATGAATCATCAACAGCACTGCAGTAAGCAATTCACCAAGTAACTTACAGACTGTTTATACTTGCTGTATTTTGACAATAATAGGTTGATCAAATGTCAAATGCTTAATGAATATACCTGATGATATTTGAATAGTTTAGTAAGCTGAATTTTCACCATAGAAACCACTTCACTGTCCAGTTCTGTTGCATCCAGCTGTAAGCAAAAATTAATTAGATTGTACTAAACGGAAAGAAAAGCTTGTACCTGTATACATTGTTAAAAACAGGACTTGCACAGAGAATTTTGCTGAAACATATAATTATGAATTTCAAAGCAGATATTGTTTGATTATACAATACCAGTAGTAGGCGGTACACGTACTACATACATGTACATGTAACTAAAAGTACATGTACGTTGATTGGCTAGTCTAATCATGTTATCATTATGATCATCATTGTTATCATAATTACACTATAACATACAATTATGATACAAAACAAGCTCTATGTTTGTGAAACATTAATGTCCCTGGTGGCAGCTTTGACAATATCATAAATGTTATTCAAATGGAAGGTCAAAATCATAAGTCCTTATGGCAAGGTTATTAGTCCCACCGGCTCGCACCGGTGACTTATTCCAAAAGGAATGCATATATGAAATATAAAGGCCCTAGCTATCACTTACCATTCAAAAGTTAATACCAAGTTTACAGTTTTAGAAAATTAGGTCAAATTTCAAGGTCAAGGTCACATTGTCAAAGGTCATGGTCTGAAATGAATGGTCTTGTCATAAGTAATTTACAAGTGGAATGTTTTGAAAATCCCTACCACTTGTCATGGTATAGTTCAAGAGATATCTATATATAAAGCCTAGTTTAAAGATAAAGAAAAGTAGGCCAAACTTCAAGGTCAAGGTCACATTGTCAAAGGTCATGTCCTAATATGAATGGTCTTGTCATAAGTAATCTACTGTCGTTATGTTTGCAAAGAAATCTCAAAAATGTGAGAAAAATCAAATTCAAGGAATTGTGGTCCCCCGCTTTTGGGTGTTTGTCTTTAAAGAAATGCTTACAGACATCCCCCCATTTTTAAGTTTTAATAATATATCTCATATATTATCAACATTCTAAATATGAAAGATTAACTCCAAGAAAAGGTCAAAAGGTACAAACTTTTGTTTTGTTTCCAAGGGACAGGGCTTATGAAAAGGTATGCACATGTGAAATATTTAAGACCTATGATTTAAATTAAAATCAAAAACTTATGGTCGAGGTTGAAGTTTTTAAATGTGGGTCAACCTCCATGGACAAGGTCACAAGGTCAGGTTGTTGTTACCAACAGAAAGGTCTCATCACAAGGAATACACATGCGAAATGTGAAAGCCCTATCATTTTCCATTAAAAAGTTATGGACAAGGTTATAGTTTTTTGAAAAGTAGGTCGAACTCAAAGGTCAAGGTCACAAGGTAAAAAATTTTGGTATCCATGGAAAGGTCTTGTCACAACAGAAAGGTCTCATCACAAGGAATACACATGTGAAATATCAAAGCCCTATCACTTTCCATTCAAAAGTTATGGTCAAGGTTAAAGTTTTTAATAAGTAGGTCAAAGTCCAAGGTCAAGGTCACAAATTTTGGTATCCATGGAAAGGTCTTGTCACAAGGAATACACATGTGAAATATCAAAGCCCTATCACTTACCATTCAAAAGTTATGCACAAGGTTAAAGTTTTTGTGACTGACGGACAGACGGACGGACGGACAGACGGACGGACGAATTGGTTTTAAAACCCATAATATATTTAACATGTTTTTACCATTACTTTTATTGAACTATACAAAATTTGAAGGTGTTTAGGGAGAAATAGATTTTATATGAATTTGATTAGATTTTCCCTGAAAAATTGAAAAAGTAGGTCAAAGATCAAGGACAAGGTCAAAAGGTGACAACTTTGGTACAAAAATTCCCAAGATATATACACATGCAAATTATGAAAGCCCTATCATCAATTTTATACCCTTTTATTGTAAATGGGACCAATGTTTTTTCTCACTTTTGGGGGAGCATGGGAAGGAGGTCAGGACTGATACCTGGGGGAACATGGGAGGGGAGTCAGGGCTGATATGTGGGGGAACATGGGAGGGGGGTCAGGGCTTATACGTGGGGGAACATGGGAGGGGGGTCAGGGCTGATACATGGGGGAACATGGGAGGGGAGTCAGGGCTGATATGTGGGGGAACATGGGAAGGGGTCAGGGCTGATACGTGGGGGAACATGGGAAGGGGGTCAGGGCTGATATGTGGGGGAACATGGGAAGGGAGTCAGGGCTGATATGTGGGGGAACATGGAAGGGAGTCAGGGCTGATACATTGGGGAACATGGGAAGGGGGTCAGGGCTGATACATGGGGGAACATGGGAAGGGGGTCAGGACTGATACGTGGGGGAACATGGGAGGTGAGTCAGGGCTGATATGTGGGGAAACATGGGAAGGGGGTCAGGGCTGATACGTGGGGGAACATGGGAGGGGGTCAGGGCTGATACATGGAGGAACATGGGAAGGGGGTCAGGGCTGATACGTGGGGGAACATGGGAAGGAGTCAGGGCTGATACGGGGGGGGGGGGGACATGGGAAGGGGGTCAGGACTGATATGTGGGGGAATATGGGAGGGGAGTCAGGGCTGATACGTGGGGGTACATGGGAGGGGAGTCAGGACTGATACGTGGGGGAACATGGGAAGGGAGTCAGGACTGATACGTGGGGGAACATGGGAGGGGAGTCAGGGCTGATACATGGGGGAACATGGAAGGGGAGTCAGGACTGATACGTGGGGGAACATGGGAGGGGAGTCAGGACTGATAAGTGGGGGAACATGGGAGGGGAGTCAGGACTGATACGTGGGGGAGCATGGGAGGGGGGTCAGGGCTGATACGTGGCGGAACATGGGAAGGGGGTCAGGGCTGATATGTGGGGGAACATGGGAAGGGAGTCAGGGCTGATACATGGGGGAACATGGGAGGGGGTTAGGGCTGATATGTGGGGGAACATTGGAGGGGAGTCAGGGCTGATACATGGGGGAACATGGGAGGGGAGTCAGGGCTGATATGTGGGGGAACATTGGAAGGAGTCAGGGCTGATATGTGGGGGAACATGGGAGGGGGTCAGGGCTGATACATGGGGGAACATGGAAGGGGAGTCAGGGCTGATATGTGGGGGGAACATGGGAGGGGGTAAGGGCTGATATGTGGGGGAACATGGGAGGGGGTCAGGGCTGATACTTGGGGGAACATAGGAAGGAGTCAGGGCTGATATGTGGGGGAACATGGGAGGGGGTCAGGGCTGATACATGGGGGAACATGGGAGGGGGTCAGGGCTGATACATGGGGGAACATGGGAAGGGGGTCAGGGCTGATATGTGGGGGAACATGGGAAGGGAGTCAGGGCTGATACATGGGGGAACATGGGAGGGGGTTAGGGCTGATATGTGGGGGAACATGGGAGGGGAGTCAGGGCTGATACATGGGGGAACATGGGAGGGGAGTCAGGGCTGATATGTGGGGGAACATTGGAAGGAGTCAGGGCTGATATGTGGGGGAACATGGGAGGGGGTCAGGGCTGATACATGGGGGAACATGGGAGGGGAGTCAGGGCTGATATGTGGGGGGAACATGGGAGGGGGTCAGGGCTGATATGTGGGGGAACATGGGAGGGGGTCAGGACTGATACTTGGGGGAACATGGGAAGGAGTCAGGGCTGATATGTGGGGGAACATGGGAGGGGGTCAGGGCTGATACATGGGGGAACATGGGAGGGGGGTCAGGGCTGATACATGGGGGAACATGGGAAGGGGGTCAGGACTGATACGTGGGGGAACATGGGAGGTGAGTCAGGGCTGATATGTGGGGGAACATGGGAAGGGGGTCAGGGCTGATACGTGGGGGAACATGGGAGGGGGTCAGGGCTGATACATGGGGGAACATGGGAAGACGGGTCAGGGCTGATATGTGGGGGAACATGGGAAGGAGTCAGGGCTGATACGGGGGGGGGGGGAACATGGGAAGGGGGTCAGGACTGATATGTGGGGGAATATAGGAGGGGAGTCAGGGCTGATACGTGGGGGTACATGGGAGGGGAGTCAGGACTGATACGTGGGGGAACATGGGAAGGGAGTCAGGACTGATACGTGGGGGAACATGGGAGGGGAGTCAGGGCTGATACATGGGGGAACATGGAAGGGGAGTCAGGACTGATACGTGGGGGAACATGGGAGGGGGTCAGGACTGATACGTGGGGGAACATGGGAGGGGAGTCAGGACTGATAAGTGGGGGAACATGGGAGGGGAGTCAGGGCTGATACGTGGGGGAGCATGGGAGGGGGGTCAGGGCTGATACGTGGGGGAACATGGGAAGGGGGTCAGGGCTGATATGTGGGGGAACACGGGAAGGGAGTCAGGGCTGATACATGGGGGAACATGGGAGGGGGTTAGGGCTGATATGTGGGGGAACATTGGAGGGGAGTCAGGGCTGATACATGGGGGAACATGGGAGGGGAGTCAGGGCTGATATGTGGGGGAACATTGGAAGGAGTCAGGGCTGATACGTGGGGGAACATGGGAGGGGGTCAGGGCTGATACATGGGGGAACATGGGAGGGGAGTCAGGGCTGATATGTGGGGGGAACATGGGAGGGGGTAAGGGCTGATATGTGGGGGAACATGGGAGGGGGTCAGGGCTGATACTTGGGGGAACATGGGAAGGAGTCAGGGCTGATATGTGGGGGAACATGGGAGGGGGTCAGGGCTGATACATGGGGGAACATGGGAGGGGGGTCAGGGCTGATACATGGGGGAACATGGGAAGGGGGTCAGGGCTGATATGTGGGGGAACATGGGAAGGGAGTCAGGGCTGACACATGGGGGAACATGGGAGGGGGTCAGTGCTGACATGTGGGGGAACATGGGAGGGGAGTCAGGGCTGATATGTGGGGGAACATGGGAAGGAGTCAGGGCTGATATGGGGGGGAACATGGGAGGGGGTCAGGTAGTGATGAACCAATTGTCGCCGACAATTGATTGTCGATCACTAAAACTCTTTCTATTCCGATTATCGATTTCATTTTCTTACAATCGATTGTCACTGAAAGAAAGGTATTTTATGTAAAGGTATTTATTTTCCTCTTTTCAAATGTCACATAAACCGTAACTTGTTGTCTTGCATGTAAAACAGGCAGACACTTTGAAATTGAATGCGTTATATTTTGTTTTCAGCAAAGTTCTCTGAATTTTATGCAGAAAAATACAATTTTTTTTTATCTTTTATGTTCCATTTTTCATGGACTTTTGTTTTCCGATTTTAATTGATAATCGATTGGTTTACTCTTTCGGATTATTTTCCGATAATCGATTCTTAAAAGTCTTCCGATGTACAACACTAGGGTCAGGGCTGATACATGGGGGAACATGGGAGGGAAGTCAGGGCTGATATGTGGGGGAACATTGGAGGGGATCAGGGCTGATATGTGGGGGAACATGGGAGGGGGTCAGGGCTGATACGTGGGGGAACATGGGAAGGAGTCAGGGCTGATACTTGGGGGGAACATGGGAAGGAGTCAGGGCTGATATGTGGGGGAACATGGGAGGGGGTTAGGGCTGACACATGGGGGAACATGGGAGGGGAGTCAGGGCTGATACGTGGGGGAACATGGGAGGGGGTCAGGGCTGATATGTGGGGGAACATGGGAGGGGAGTCAGGGCTGATATGTGGGGGAACATGGGAAGGAGTCAGGGCTGATACGTGGGGGAATATGGGAGGGGGTCAGGGCTGATATGTGGGGGAACATGGGAGGGGGTCAGGGCTGATATGTGGGGGAACATGGGAGGGGAGTCAGGGCTGATACGTGGGGGAACATGGGAGGGGAGTCAAGGCTGATGCATGGGGGAACATGGGAGGGGGTCAGGGCTGATATGTTGGGGAACATGGGAGGGGAGTCAAGGCTGACATGTGGGGGAACATGGGAGGGGAGTCAGGGCTGATACGTTGGGGAACATGGGAGGGGTCAGGGCTGATATGTTGGGGAACATGGGAGGGGAGTCAGGGCTGATATGAAGGGGAACATGGGAAGGAGTCAGGGCTGATACGTGGGGGAACATCGGAGGGGGTCAGGGCTGGTATGTGGGTGAACATGGGAGGGGGTCAGGGCTGATATGTGGGGGAACATAGGAGGGGAGTCAGGGCTGATACGTGGGGGAACATGGGAGGGGAGTCAGGACTGATATGTGTGGGAACATGGGAAGGGAGTCAGGACTGATACATGGGGGAACATGGGAAGGGGTCAGGACTGATACATGGGGGAACATGGGAGGGGGTCAGGGCTGATACATGGGGGAACATGGGAGGGGGTCAGGACTGATACGTGGGGGAACAATGGAGGGGAGTCAGGGCTGATACGTGGGGGAACATGGGAGGGGGTCAGGACTGATACGTGGGGGAACATGGGTTGCACTACACAGTATTGGCCATTGAAAATTGAGCGTTTTGAATGAAAGGCATGCAATAGTTGACGTTATATTAATAATTTTATATTGCTCATACAATATAAAGCTACATATCAATAAAAAGTACTCTTATTGCTGATTACTTCTATAATTCTTGATTTCATCGGAACAAATCATGTCAGTCAGACATGCTGCTCAAAGTTATAGCAGTACATTAGAAGATGACATGGAAATGGGGCATGACCCCTCAAAGTGACTCAAATTTGACATCCTTCTCAAATGATTTTCTTAATAAACTGTATGTCTATTTGTTGTGTATTTCTTATTCTATAACATGTGCAATTTATTTGAATTTTCACCTGATGCAATTCGAGAAATATGACGTCAAAGTTTTCTTACCTAAAATACAGCACTCATATTTTTGCCCATGGCTAGTCACATGACCTCTTACTTTCACATCCGGTCATACTATACATATGAGGTATACAATGGAAATAATGGGCTTTTCTCAAGACAACAAGCTAATTATTTCTTCCAAATATCAAAAATCATAGTTATTTCAATTATAAAGCTCACATAATGCAGCTGGACCCCATCTGTCCCCTATCTAAATCAAAGCACTAAAGGTACTGAGTGCGAATAGCCAGAATAATATCACTTATAAATTGTGTTTTCAAAGTTATAGTTGTTCCTGAACACCTTCGTAGGCCAGTTTATGGACGTATAAAGACAGAACTAAAATGCAAATGCATAATGTTGTCGTAATGAATTGAAAGATGATGTCTGACAGTGAACATGAAAATTAAATAACATCACATTAAATCTACCCCCCCCCCCCTAAAAATACAACAATCCAATATGACTATCGATTGATGATTCCATATACAAGGAAAGAAGACGAATCTTATTTTCTAATTTGATCCCCACTCTCTCTTTAACCTTTCATGTTCAATGTTAGGTGTGTGCTAAGAATTTGAAGGAAAATTCACTTCTTTTTTAGCATATAAAAATATGATACATCCTAAACAGGAATGTTTTGATCTTTTATTTTTCATTATTGTTAATATCATATTTCATGATGGAAGTTCCTAATTTTTCCGTCGTATACAGATTTTATTTTGTGAAGCGGGGCAAAATAAGCCTACTTGAAGTTAGTTTTACGTTTCAAAGATTCAACTTAATATCCTTATCGATAGCACCGTTTCATTTATATATTGTCCACTACAACAGATAATCACCTGGTAATGGAAAGGGGTTTCCAACACACAGCCTGTGTTCATCTCAGTACATACAGATGCAATTTTTCATTAGGTCATGCATGTACATAACAGGACAGCTCGATTCATATAGATATAATTCATTGATTCAGACAGTGATCAGACTTTATACCGATCAAGTCCCAAGGTACATGTAAACAGAGTAACATCGTTTATACATACTCAGTAGACGGGGCTCCCATGAGTGAAGAAATCAGGCAATCGCTATGTGCTATTCGCACAAAAATCACCCCTAGCCAAATTCCAAATGCGACACTGCGGATACTATGTAGTGTAACCATGGGAGGGGGGTCAGGGCTGATACATGGGAGAACATGGGAAGGGGGTCAGGGCTGATATGTGGGGGGAAATGTGTGCAAACAACTCAGAAGGAGAATTTTTGAATAAATAAAAATTTTTGCAAAAAACTGTATTAGATAGTATCGAATATAATTTTTAAACAATTACATTATAAGAACCATACAAGTTGTATTTGGATTCTGATTTTGTTGAAGCGATCTGATTGGACAAAGTTTTACAGTAGAGAACAGAACAAAACGGTAAAACTTCGTCCAATTAGATTGATTATTCCGATCTATGAAAATAAAATGGCAAGCGCTGATATTCAAATCGTAGCAGATCGAGTGTTTAATGGATTAACGAGGAGTTACCATGGTTACGGGCATACATTACATTTCTAGGTATAGAAATCAATTTAGAATTCACAAACAATCAAGCCTACATAGCGCATTGGTCTGTCACATCTCGCAAATAGAATGCACTGACTGAACACCAAGCTAGGGCTGGAACTAACCCGCTTAATTCGAGTAAACAAAAAGTAGGTCACTGAAGAAATGTTACTTATGATATCTCTGGAAGTACAAGGAATTTTTGAATGAAATTTGGTGACACAGTAGATAAAATATATAGGTACAATCGTAGAAAGTATGAACTTATTGCAATTTCTTTCTTTCTTTCTGTTTGGGCACCTAGCAACCCTCTATTGGGTCAGTTGGCTGTATTGATGTTATATTGCGGGGAACTCATTCGCCAACTGCCCGTTACAGAGTACTCTAGCCAGGTTGTTCCCCTCTGGGGTGCCTCATAGCCCATTCTATTATTTAAGGGGCGGAGTACTACCCCATTTTGATGCCCACCCTCCACTTGTGTATGTGGTGTATGCATGTATGCAGGAGGGTTGTATAAATATGTACTGCTTGGATGGTCCGTATTTCCAACGGCTTTTATAAGGTGCCACCACACCTGGATACCCTTGCCGCAGCATGAACGTGGGTACCCAACCGGGCCCTTTATAGTCCCCCCGGTCAGGAGACTCGGCAGGGACGAACGAATGGGTATGACTTTCAACTCTCATATGACCACACCAGGATTCGAACCCCGGTCGTCTGCGTGAGAGTTGAACGCCTTATCCACTCGGCCATCTCTACCTCTTCAGCAAATTTTTAGCAAAACATCTTTAGCAAATTTTTGCAATGGTTAAAATTAGAAATTTGACATGACTGTGTATCTGCAAGATATTGGCATTAAACAATACACAGGTCGTACACATACGCTCGCATACCATACGCTTTTACGGCCTGTAGTTTACAGGTGGGGCACACCCCCTGATTTGCGAGATCGTCTCTATAATGCGGTATAATCCCTGAATTGGGTCATGAAAATATCTCGAAAATGCGAGATGATTGTGATCTTAATGAGAATAAATCTGAATTTTGCGGAAAGAACGCAAAAGCGCATGACGTTTCCTGTTTGGTCCGAATTTCCTCTGCCCAATAAACAAAAAAATGTTTACCGTCAACGTATGGGATGCTGCAATGAAGCAGGAACATGAAAATTAGAAATGCTTCAAGCTGAGAATCTTACCTACCCCCGACTTCAATGTTTATTTTCACCTTGAAATAAAATTTCTTTGATGGAAAAAGCCAACTGAGATGGTTGTGACATCTTTGAAAAACGTTTCTATACACTGACCTGGATATGACATTTGCATAATTAGCCAATGAGCATCAATCTAGTTCACTGCCCTACTTTCGTTATCAGTTCCAGTTATCATGTATGGAGAGCAATACGTAACATAAACTTGTGCATGTTGAATGTTCAGCAACATTGGATTTTTCTTTAATCTTTATCATATTGTCAAATTGGTATCATTTCAGACTACTGTTGATTGAATTTTATTCATCATGTTTATTTTATATATTTTTTTTTTCATAGAATAAACGTATTTGTGAAAAAATAAAACTAATTATCAGGAATGAAATATTCAACTATTTCAATTATTTTCTTCTTCTTGAATGTAGAAATGGCATGTTTTGACATAATTATTCAGGTTTATTTATTATTCTATGTCAACATCACTTATTCATTACTAAACATAATGAAATCTGGATAAAACGATCGTTCTTGTGACAAATGTTGACGGTTTGGAAAGACAACTCTTACACGATGCATCTCTGATGAACAACAACATTGAATATCATAACCCTAATGGGCCGCCATAGATTATTGACCATGCACTCTCTTGTGACGATGATTTTGCCTCGATGCGCAATCTAATATGCGTAATAGATTGCTGAAATGAAAGTAGAGAACCTCAGCTCATCACATGTAAGTAAGTTTGTGGGAAAATAACGAAGTTTGCTGGAGAAATTATCAAATTTGTTATGTGAATATGACATGGAAATGCAGAGGAGCTGATTTCAATTTAGCATATTTCAAAGTCGCATCATTATATTGCATAAAACTTGATTTGTCAAGAAGGAATGTGATCTAAATTTTCATGCCATGGGCCGACAATGCTGTGCTTTTTTTATTTTTTCAGACGAAATTCACAAAAGTAATAAAACTGAACCAAAAATCTCGAATAAGAGGGATATTTTCGTCTCGATAATGCGACACCATACCTCATTATAGAGACAATCTCGCAAATCAGGGGGTGTACCCCACCTGGTTTAGACGAAAAAACAGATAACACCGTCGAAGGTCTGCAAGTCGGAATATACATGGACTACAATCGGCCCCTAGATATAGCTGAAATTGTTGACAGTTATTTCTACATGGTTCAGTAAACAGTCTGAACATTTAAAATGGAAGAGGAGGTAATCAATCCATTGTGTGCTGTTCTATAGCTCATTTACCTGGCTGACTCGTAGTGCAGGAACTTTTTCCACGGGGGCAGCCATTTTCCATTTCACCAAGTCTGTTTTGTCTCGATTGCTTTCATTGGATGAAAAAATGTTTCAAGTCGTTTCGAGTCAATTTATTCCAGGTCGTATCCGAAGAAAGACAATTCGTACCCGTATAGTACGGAACCATTGCTGAGTACACAGGGATGAGGTATAATAGCTTAGTCAGTCCCCTTCAAGTCTATAATAGAAACTGGTAGAGGAAAGTGTTTGTGCAGAGGAATGGGTTTGTACGTAATCTATGATCCCTCACCCCTGTGATTGAGTTAACAAGACCGTATACATGTCTTGAAATATACATACATTTTTAAGTGGATCTAGCTACATGTAGGTGAGGATAAGGGGTGAGAGGAGCGCAAAAGAGAAGTCATATTCATAGAATTTAAATATTCCCCTTCCACCCCCCCCCCCCACCCCAGACACATCGTGGCTTCAAAAGAGTTTGTGCCTCTATCACTCCTTATATGTATATATCCACCTAGCTCGATCCGCTTTTATGCCCGTTTATTTCAAGCTGACTTTGTTTTTCCCTATCTTACGGACGAAAGTTGGTTTATATTTCTTTCAAATTACAACATAACATAACACTTCAGTTCATTATTTTCTCTAACTTGATTTGGCCAGACATGAATGTAATAGTATTTTTATGGTAAAGAGGTCTGCAAATGTGGCTTGACTTTTAAAAGTTCTTAAATTGATTCTATTAAAATGCACAGTATAACCGATAATTAACGTAGGCACTTCACTAGTGATGATTGTCGATCACTAAAACTCTTTCTATTCCGATTATCGATTTCATTTTCTTACAATCGATTAATTGTCACTGAAAGAAAGGTATTTTATGTAAAGGTATTTATTTTCCTCTTTTCAAATGTCACATAAACCGTAACTTGTTGTCTTGCATGTAAAACAGGCAGACACTTTGAAATTGAATGCGTTATATTTTGTTTTCAGCAAAGTTCTCTGAATTTTATGCAGAAAAATACAATTTTTTTTTATCTTTTATGTTCCATTTTTAGTCCCCTACCGGCAACGCCGAAGGGGACTCTTAGTTTCCTCTCGGTCTGTCTGTCTGTCCGTCCGTCTGTCTGTCCGTCTGTCCGTCTGTCCCATTTTCAGTTTTCCGGACTTTTTTTCGCTGTTGTTGCATCTATTGAACTCATTTTTGGTATGTGGATATATCTCATTGTGATACAGATCAAGTTTGAGTTTGCTTTCGATTGACCTAATTTTACAAGAGTTATGGCCCTTGGACTTAGCAAATTTTATGAAAGTTTCAGTTTTCTGGACTTTTTTCCGCTGTTGTTGCATCTATTGAACTCATTTTTGGTATGTGGATATATCTCCATGTGATACAGATCAAGTTTGAGTTTGCTTTCGATTGACCTAATTTTACAAGAGTTATGGCCCTTGGACTTAGCAAATTTTATTAAAGTTTCAGTTTTTTGGACTTTTTTCCGCTGTTGTTGCATATATTGAACTCATTTTTGGTATGTGGATATATCTCAATGTGATACAGATCAAGTTTGAGTTTGCTTTCGATTGACCTAATTTTACAAGAGTTATGGCCCTTGGACTTAGCAAATTTTATGAAAGTTTCAGTTTTCCGGACTTTTTTCCGCTGTTGTTGCATATATTGAACTCATTTTTGGTATGTGGATATATTTCAATGTGATACAGATCAAGTTTGAGTTTGCTTTCGATTGACCTAATTTTACAAGAGTTATGGCCCTTGGACTTAGCAAATTTTATTAAAGTTTCAGTTTTCTGGACTTTTTTCCGCTGTTGTTGCATATATTGAACTCATTTTTGGTATGTGGATATATCTCAATGTGATACAGATCAAGTTTGAGTTTGCTTTCGATTGACCTAATTTTACAAGAGTTATGGCCCTTGGTCTTAGCAAATTTTATGAAAATTTCAGTTTTCCGGACTTTTTTCCTCTGTTGTTGCATATATTGAACTCATTTTTGGTATGTGGATATATCTCAATGGGATACAGATCAAGTTTGAGTTTGCTTTAGATTCACTTATTTTTACAAGAGTTATGGCCCTTGGACTTAGCAAATTTTATTAAAGTTTCAGTTTTCCGGACTTTTTTCCACTGTTGTTGGATAAATTGAACTCATTTTTGGTATGTGGATATATCTCAGTGGGATACAGATCAAGTTTGAGTTTGCTTTAGATTCACTTATTTTTACAAGAGTTATGGCCCTTGGACTTAGCAAATTTTATGAAAATTTCAGTTTCCTGACTTTTCTTTGATTCTATTGCAAATAATGCACTGATTTTTGGTAAATGAATACATTTCATTGTGATACAGACCAATTTTGAGTTTGGTTTCCATTGGCCTATTTTTACAAGAGTTATTGCCCTTGGACTTAGCAAATTTCATGAAATTTTTAGTTTCCCGGACTTTTTCATGCCTGTTATTGCAGATAATGAGCTGATTTTTTGTATGTGAATACATTATAGTGTGATGCAGATTTGAGTTTGATTTAGATTGACTAATTTTCACAAGAGTTATGGCCCTTGGACTTAGCAAATTTCGTGAATTCAGTTTCCCATGCCCTGTTTACACGACGGGTTTAATGCGCATTAAATCAAATTTAATGCGCATTAGATTTTAGCTGCGTTCACACGGCGAATCTAATGCACATTAGTTTAATTCGCATTAGATTTAATGCGCATTAGATTTTGCCGTGTGAACACAAAGCGAATCTAATTCGCATTAAATCTGGCGCTGCGTATATGATTTGCAAGAATTCTACAATACGTTTACATCATAACTGGCCACTTTTAATCACCCTTGGACCTCGAAACGTAGAATAAGAGGTAAAGATACTTGATTTCATTCACAATGGACACTGTTCTACGTCTCTTATTGACTGACGTAGGGTAACATTGTATTATGACGTCATCTTATCTCATAATGACGTCATGCTATGCATGCATTAGCTTAACTTACAAAGAGGTAAATTATTTTGAGAAAAACAATATATAGGCATGCATTCGACTTTTTACCATCTAAAGTATACGACTCTCAGTGCAAATGTACCAAAATCTAATGCGCATTAGAATCTGTCGTGTGAACGCAATGCGAATCTAATTCGCATTAGAATAAAGCGCATCAAATCTAATGCGAATTAGATTTAATGCGCATTCGTGTGAACAGGGCACCAGACTTTTCTTGGCGGTTGTTGTAGAAAATGAACTGATGAACAGAGATGCAAGTCATAAATTTATGCCACCGGTAGGGGACTTATATCGCTCAGCGATCATTGCATTTTTCATGGACTGTTGTTTTCCGATTTAAATTGATAATCGATCTGTTTACTCTTTCCGATTATTTTCCGATAATCGATTCTTAAAAGTCTCCCGATGTACAACACTACACTTCACAAAAATGTAAAATGTTTGTGGTAAAATAACCAATTTTGCGGTTTAATACAATTTAAGAGTTTGTCGTATCTTGATCAAATTCTCAATTTCATCATTATCATGCCTCCCTTCGAAATGAAAATGCCCTATGACATATTATAGAATTAAAATTTAAACATGCATTAATGACGACTTGCAAAGCGATAAATGTGGATGTGATAAAAACGCCGAATTCAATGGATGCAACTTAGTTCTTATCTATGAAGAGGAGGACGGGTTAATTAAACCCTATCCCCCTCATCTCCCCTCTTTCCCATTTGCTCCTTGCCCCCTTTCCTTGTCTCCCCTCCCCTTCAGCTCAGTATTTAAATTAAAATATGAAGATCCTAACGTGAATCACATCTAGTACATGTATCCTCCTATATTCACGTACGATGTATTAGAATTGTTTGATCAATACGAGTTAGTGCTCTTTCACAGACAAAGTAGGAAAAACTCTTTAGATCTGTTCGAGTTCTAGCTCCTCTTAGACAGACTGGGAGGAATTTGATCGCCCACTTTGGATGAATCGTGATTAATTAATAGTAGGTTATTATAAGGGTAGAATGTGATTGCACAGTCGGGGCAAAAAGGGAGATGTTTACTTCCTACATAAAAGAGTTTGCCAACGGAGTGGTCTGGCTTTCAGATTTTCATACATTCCTAAAATTTCGTTCTAAATAATATTTGTGATAGGTATAATTTTTGAACAGTGACAGTTCAGCAATATTTTGTTGGCCCTCCCCGAGTCATTATTTCTGTGTCGGCTCAAAACTGAATATATATTTTTTAATTTTAAATTGCTGCTAAAGTTGATAAATTTATATTCTTTTGCTTAATACTCCATTTCTCATTGAAATAAAATGTTTCAAATAAACTGATCAAAATTCTGTGCTGAAAACGTTTTGTTCAGCACATAGGCGCTTTGTTCAGCGCAAAGATCGGCTGGATATGCGTATGCATGCGCTCCTAGAAATATGTTTTTAGAAGCGCATACGCATATCCAGGCGATCTTTCAGTCTGTGGCTATATACGATCTTTAACCATTTATGAGCGAAGTACCCGCCACAAACATCTGTCAAAATGTACATGAAGCTAACCCCCCCTTTGACTTTCCCCCGATTAATGGCATGGCATTCCTTGCGTTGAACTGAATCAATTTTTTTTCTCTTATGAATTCACACTAAATACAAAAATACATGTGTCTGTATGTCTTTTACTGTTTATTTATTTTTTATTTTATTTTGCACATATAGTATAACTTGAAGACTCAGCCTCACTCCTATCTGGCAAAATTTGGCATTCTCTACACTAAGTGGATGTTATCAGGGGCGGATCCAGAACCCCAACTGACGGGGCCGCACATTCAATTTTTTTATGGGAATCACGTCCGAGGCCCGACGGGCCGAGTGGGGGAGGGTATGGGAGGGGGTTTCCCCCTCCCATTGGTGGGGGTTCTCCCCCGAGAAAATTTTGAAAAAATAAAGCAAATTGGTGGCATCTGAAGCGTATTTGAACTGAATTTAGAAGGGATTCCTTCAGTGTCAGCAACGTTGATTTGTATATTAAAACATTTTCGACATTTTCTTGTGCTCGGCTTCCTCCTCCTCGAGAAATTTTTGAAAAAATAAACCGATTTGGTGGCATCTGAAGCTTATTTGAACTGAATTTAGAAGGGATTCCGTCAGTGTCAGCAACGATGATTTGTACATAACATTAAAAAATTGTCGACATTTTCTGATGCTCTGCCTCCCCGAGAAAATTTTGAAAAAATAAAGCAATTTGATGGCATCTGAAGCGTATTACAACAGAATTTAGAAGGGATTTCGTAAGTGTCATCAACGATTATTTGTATATATATTGAAAAATTTTCTACATTTTCTGGTGCTGTATTGTTTTCGCACGGCATGCAGAAGTCAACATGTTCAGGATTTCCTAAGGAAATTGGCGGACCGAGAAGTTTTGAAAGGGCAGACTGAGAGAGGTAAGCCCATGGTGGTGCCCAGCCGTAAGTTCACGTAAAACTGGGGGAGGGGGGGGGGGGGGTCAGCACGTCCAGATAGAAGGGTTAATTATTTATCGGCAATTCGATTCTGAAAATATAGAAAAACATTTATTTTTGACTCTTTGCAAAATTCTTGGAGGTATTCGGTCCAATCTGGCCAAAACAATTTTAATTGTTCATTAAAAAGAGTGATCATGACCTCAATTTTAAAACGACCAAAAAAAAAAAAAGTAAAAAAAAAATGTCAATTTTATAGAAGGTCATATCGGAGATTTGGTAAAGAAATATGTGTGTTTATGCCTTGTATAGGACTCTTATTCCCCATTTTCCTTCAGATGAAGAAAATCCACATGGACATGATTCAATCATAATAGGTTGTTTCCGAAACGTGTACGTTCACGTACAGCTAGACGATGGACATGGCAGCAGTGCATCTATCCCGACTGTAACATGTATCTATCCCCTAGAAAATTTTGGAAAATTTATTTAAATCGGTGGTTTCTGGGGGTGTTTTGGGGCTATTTCTGACTAATTTCATAAATTTAGTTCGGAAACAGTAGTTTGATGCTTCCAAAAGCATGTCATAAGTGCCCCTTCTTTGGGCACTGCCGGGGGGGGGGGGGGGGGGCACGTACCCCCGTGCCCCCCCCCCCCCCCCCCCCCGGCTGAATCCGCCACTGGTTAGGTCTTCCGACTTCCGTCGGAAGACCTATTGTTTTCGTAACCGTGGAAAATTGGATCAGCGATTTCTCAAGAACCCTGTAAGCTAGGACAATGAAAGTTCTCCAACGTTACGTTCGGAGTAAAAGCTAGATTGGTCTTTTTTATTTTTGGTCTCTGTTATTTTTTTTATCATGTTTTTTAGTAGATTCAAATATTTGACGGGAGCGTCGAATTACTCAAAAGGACCGAAAATTTCATGTTTTGCTATTTGTAAGCTTAAATATCTCGTATTTTGCTATCTACAATTTCCATTCTTTTTGAAAGTCGACAGCCATGCAAGATATGAAATGCTAGATGCACACTGTAACGATTTATTACGATGACGTCCTTCACCGTCCTTCATATTTCCAAATTCAGAAGTTCATAGGAGGAAGACACTTTTTTGCTTATAATAGTAAACAAAAACTAGAAAGGTTTCTTGTTGCGGTTGCAACAAGAGTGTCTTCCTCCTATACAATTTTTGGTTTGGAAATATGAAGGACGTCACATTACATGTATTTATATTATATATTTAAGTTTTCAAATAGGAGTAACATTAAATTTTCAAACCGATAATTGTTGGTGAGCAACCATTTGATTTGGGGGGGGGGCAGGAATTCTATTGCCAGCCGGTAAAATTTTTTCAGCAATTTTCTGAGCAGGCCATTTTTTTCAGCCATTACCAGAGTCGGAGAAAAATTTTCGCCGGTTCTTCGGGCCGGATTTAAACAAATTGTCAAATGTTGTGAATGTCTGTGTAAGTTAAACTCCCCGCTGTTACAGAGTATGAGTTAATAACCGTTCCTTCAGATGTCTCTTTGCAATTAGCGAATTTCAGACAGATTGTATGATGTTTAAATAGAACCTTTTCTAGATTTTTGTGCCTATGCGTATTAGGCTTCTGGTAGATACAGCTATGTGAACAGTTTGTATTTATATTAATTAATTTTTTGACTTTAAATTGTCTGGCACAAAGGGCCAGCAAAAATTTCCATATCATGCAATGTATCCTTACTTTTGCATGGTCCGGGAAAAAAAATTGCCGGCCCTTTGGGCCGGAATATTTTTTTCAGCATTTTTCAGAGCCGGGATTTTTTTTTTTTTTGCAAATTCTTCCTGCCCCCTTCCCCCATAAAAAAGGCGAGCTCGTAGCTGTAGAACCAATTTTCTTGAGAAGAGAAATGGTATTAACAAGTTACGTTCAATATATATATATAAGTACCATGAGGTTCTCGCTGTGCAGGTTCAAATTTGGAACCCCCCCCCCTTCCCTTTTTTCAAAGTTTATTTTGAATTTCCATCATGGCGACATCGTTCAATATAAACAGAACTGTTTTCGAAAAACGAGGGGAGGGAGGAATGTTGGAGAAATTGTTCATCAATTTGTAAATAAACCAACCGAAAATTATGTTCGAACGTTTGCTAGAATTAGAAATTAAACTTGATGTTCAAAATATAGTTATTGAAGTTTAGAAACAGGTTTGTAGGTTAGAAATCGGAATCAAACTACCACTTTTTGTGTGTAAATTCTGGTTTGTAGCTGATCTCTTCTAAATTAATCAACTGTTTTCAAATCAAATTGTGTATATCGAAATGTATTTATGAAATGCATATTCATCATTGCCGTGAAATCGGAATTTGAAAATCTCAACACTGCTTTTCTCGAGTCGGACTCGGACTACCAATTTTAGTGTGCGCCCGATCTGTTGGCGTGAAGGTGTATCGAAATACCCAACTCAAAATTTCGATGCTCATATCTTTTCAACAGTAAGAGATAGGAAAAATCAGAAAGACTAAATAAGACAGATATATGGATAAAAATAATAATATTGAAATTTTTAGGAAACTTCATAAGCTTAATTTTTGTTTACTATTATAAGCAAAAAAGTGTCTTCCTCCTATGAACTTCTGAATTTGGAAATATGAAGGACGGTGAAGGACGTCATCGTAATAAATCGTTACAGTGTGCATCTAGCATTTCATTTCTTGCATGGCTGTCGACTTTCAAAAAGAATGGAAATTGTAGATAGCAAAATACGAGATATTTAAGCTTACAAATAGCAAAACATGAAATTTTCGGTCCTTTTGAGTAATTCGACGCTCCCGTCAAATATTTGAATCTACTAAAAAACATGATAAAAAAAAATAACAGAGACCAAAAATAAAAAAGACCAATCTAGCTTTTACTCCAAACGTAACGTTGGAGAACTTTCATTGTCCTAGCTTACAGGGTTCTTGAGAAATCGCTGATCCAATTTTCCACGGTTACGAAAACAATAGGTCTTCCGACGGAAGTCGGAAGACCTAATTAAGCTTATGAAGTTTCCTAAAAATTTCAATATTATTATTTTTTATCCATATATCTATCTTATTTAGTCTTTCTGATTTTTCCTATCTCTTACTGTTGAAAAGATATGAGCATCGAAATTTTGAGTTGGGTATTTCGATACACCTTCACGCCAACAGATCGGGCGCACACTAAAATTGGTAGTCCGAGTCCGACTCGAGAAAAGCAGTGTTGAGATTTTCAAATTCCGATTTCACGGCAATGATGAATATGCATTTCATAAATACATTTCGATATACACAATTTGATTTGAAAACAGTTGATTAATTTAGAAGAGATCAGCTACAAACCAGAATTTACACACAAAAAGTGGTAGTTTGATTCCGATTTCTAACCTACAAACCTGTTTCTAAACTTCAATAACTATATTTTGAACATCAAGTTTAATTTCTAATTCTAGCAAACGTTCGAACATAATTTTCGGTTGGTTTATTTACAAATTGATGAACAATTTCTCCAACATTCTTCCCTCCCCTCGTTTTTCGAAAACAGTTCTGTTTATATTGAACGATGTCGCCATGATGGAAATTCAAAATAAACTTTGAAAAAGGGAAGGGGGGGGGGGGTTCCAAATTTGAACCTGCACAGCGAGAACCTCATGGTATTTATATATATATATATTGAACGTAACTTGTTATTACCATTTCTCTTCTCAAGAAAATTGGTTCTACAGCTACGAGCTCGCCTTTTTTATGGGGGAAGGGGGCAGGAAGAATTTGCAAAAAAAAAAAAAAATCCCGGCTCTGAAAAATGCTGAAAAAAATATTCCGGCCCAAAGGGCCGGCATTTTTTTTTTTTCCCGGACCATGCAAAAGTAAGGATACATTGCATGATATGGAAATTTTTGCTGGCCCTTTGTGCCAGACAATTTAAAGTCAAAAAATTAATTAATATAAATACAAACTGTTCACATAGCTGTATCTACCAGAGACCTGATACGCATAGGCACAAAAATCTAGAAAAGGTTCTATTTAAACATCATACAATCTGTCTGAAATTCGCTAATTGCAAAGAGACATCTGAAGGAACGGTTATTAACTCATACTCTGTAACAGCGGGGAGTTTAACTTACACAGACATTCACAACATTTGACAATTTGTTTAAATCCGGCCCGAAGAACCGGCGAAAATGTTTCTCCGACTCTGGTAATGGCTGGAAAAATGGCCTGCTCAGAAAATTGCTGAAAAAATTTTACCGGCTGGCAATAGAATTCCTGCCCCCCCCCCCCCCCCCCCCCCAAAAAAAAAATCAAATGGTTGCTCACCAACAATTATCGGTTTGAAAATTTAATGTTACTGCTATTTGAAAACTTAAATATATAATATAAATACATGTAATGTGACGTCCTTCATATTTCCAAACCAAAAATTGTATAGGAGGAAGACACTCTTGTTGCAACCGCAACAAGAAACCTTTCTAGTTATTCATATATTACATTCTTAATATTAAACTTATTGTACGGATTGATCTGTGAACGATATTTGTTTGGCGAAGGATATATAGTTAGTGCTGATTCGGAATTCAATCACGAATAAAACAATTTGTACAGTGCTCGACATTAAACATGAAACGGGTCATTTGCTTGGTACATTACCAATCAAATTATCTTTCATCTGAACTGAAATATAGCTTTAAATAATAGCCCATTTAGGATATATACGATTTTAGATTTGTATCTAAAAAAATAGGTGATTGGCTGCTTTCTTAACTTGTGTAATGCAAATAAAAGCAAAATCTTAAGTATGCGAGTTGACAAAGTAAAATACAACTTAAACTGAAAAATAATATTAATTGTTTTTATTTATGAGAGAGAGAGAGAGAGAGAGAGAGAGAGAGAGATTGTACTGGCTTACATTTTGCCTTTCATTACGAATTTTGTAAATCGCATGCGAAAATAAGCACTACATATACACTTAAAACTATATTTAAATTCATTTATATAGTTTTAAAATTCGCTATGTAAATAAATGTTAGTTATGAAAGCGGTTGACAATGTTCCTTGATATTTCCTAATGGTTAGGTACGTTATATCTATATATACATATTTGCCTACCTGTTTTAGGTACCATGCAATTTTACAAAGTTCTACAATTTACAAAGTTCTATGAATATTGACCTTACATATAGCATTTCAGATAGGAACAAAATCATACAGGAAAGGACTTAGAATTGGATCTAATTTTCTTTTAAAGTAATCCAACAACTGAAATAAAGCATATTGTAATTCACTCCCTTTTAAGGTCTACACCAGTAATTGATTTGGATTTTTAAAGGCCAATATTGTAGCGCGCCGATGTAGGCTACGTGTAGAAACTTGCAGAATAGCAAAATTATTTACCTCTACTGCCACCTGGTTTGAGGAAATGTAGGTGACCGTAGCCATTATATTTCCAATACACAACTAGGGCTTGCTAGCGCTTTACTGAAAAACAATAGTGGAAATTACAAGTGTCATTGAGGGTTTTGAAGAGGGGCTTGGTGAGCAGTTAGGGGTGTCAATGCTAGTGTAGATAGCTAGATTTGTCCCCTTTGTAACTGCAAGACAGTTACGATTGGCACAAATGTCAACTGACGACGATAGAGATCAGCGATTAGAAAGGGTCATACAGGTGAGTTTGAAGACGCGGATGGCAAAGGAGATATCTAGAGTCCGTATATCTAGACGGCTTGTAAATGTTGCACTGGTAAAAGATTATATGATGTCGAAATAGAGTTCTTAGAGGATCGGCTTTTTCATTCAAGGTAGATGTTTTGTGAAACTACGTTTAACTTGAGGTTTAAGTAAATATTTGACTTTTGTTGTTTTTTTTTTCCAAAAATATTTTCAAGAAATTTACGCTTTTTTGGACAGCCGTCCATATTTAGCTTCATGTCATAATTGTAAATATTCAGGATAACTTGAAATAATGTCTACATGAAGTCTTTTAACACGCAATTTAGAAAAAAAAAACGCACTCTGTAGCAGGTGCGCGTTAATCTAGGACGCCGTTTCTATGGCAATAGAATATTAACTGCGGGACTCAGCCCGGAAAGTCAAATGTAAAATACAAAATGAAAACGGATTGGGAATCGCAAACTTTTTTGAGAAAAGTAGATAAATCGATGTTTTATCCTCATAATGAGCAGATATAGTTATAGACGTAATTCACCACCAGTTAGAGATTTGTTTGGTGCTAAAATTCCTGCTGCAATCGTTCAAAATTACTCGGTACAATTTTTGCATTTAGCTCGAAAATTTTCTGACCATTTGAACATTAGGACCGGTAGAAATTAGTCCGACTTGCAGACCTACGACGGCGTTATCTGTTTTTTCGTCTTCGGTCTGACTGCTATGTATAGGCAAAACTTGAGAATTTCTGTGCGAAAAAAAAAATTTGAAAAAGTCGTCCTTTTTTGATAAATTCCAGTCTCTTCAAGCAAAAAATAACTCGCCCAGTCCTCCTCCCCCTAAAAAATCCCCTCCAGGCCTGGTTTCACCTCTGTGCGCATGACAAACTGTCGTCGGTCAGAGGAAAATCGGAAGAGAAGAAGAGGTAAAACCAGGCTTAGAGGGGATTTTTAGGGGCAGGAGGACTGAGTTATTTTTTGGTTGAAGAGACTGGAATTTGTCAAAAAAAAAAAAAAAAAAGGACGACTTGCCGAAATTTTTTTCGCACAGAAATTCTCAAGTTTTGCCTATGCATAGCAGTCAGACCGAAGACGAAAAAACAGATAACACCGTCGTAGGTCTGCAAGTTGGACTAGGTAGAAATAAGCATGTTTAAGGCGCCTTAAGTGATTTTCTCTCGATTTTGCATTTTGATATCCCATTATTAGTTAAAGTGTTTGTTCCTGTAATACTTCCTACTCAAAGTAGGTGTGTAAAATTGGGGGGGGGGGGTTGAGGCTGAATGCCGAGCCCTCCTACACACACCTACTTTGAGTAGGAAGTATGAAGGGAATAAACCCTATAAAGAATTTATCATGCCGAGAACCATTGCATAACATTTTCTGTGTACACTGGTGTGATATTTTACGTTTGAAACTTTGGTGACCTATTTGGCGTTAAGGTAGGACACCACATGACCGTAATTCTTTGCTGTCATTGGCTGAAATTAGTACGAGGTGTGATAAATGGTGATATTCTCTTGCTGATGTAACTGTAACATCTTCCTTAGTATGACTCTCTGCTTATCGGAGCACTCGACTCCCCAGTTAAGTCCTACCACAGGAACCTGTCGTTTTAATAGAGAAAATAAATTATTGTTCACTCCCTCATGCCTCTGTATTCATATTACAATTTTCTCAAGGAATGAAACAAAATTGAAAAATTCTAGACATCTATTTTCCCAACATAACTTCGCCAATATATCGTCTACATGGGATACGACGGACGAATCACGACTTCCAACGCTAAAAATAATATATCATGTTATAAAAACAACAAACATTACTTACAATAACACAGGCAGATAGATGCTACAGCTCCTTTTACATGGACAACGTTCCCTCTTGATTACATTGTTTTCTCCAACGCCATGAGACATCAACTTCCTGTGTGCATAGTGAATTGAACATCTCCCGCCTCTTATTAGGAGCACTGTTTGAAAACGCAGCTGTATGTTGGAATTTTTACCTGTGTAACGGACCCATCGGAAGCAGTGAGGAATCCTTAACTTGCTTAAACACCCATCTGAGACACAGGACCATTTTAGAGACCCTTCCAAAGTACTAGGCTATGGTTACCGGTACATGTACTAAGCTATATACAGGGTGTCAGCCTGTCTGGCCAAGTAACCCTAGCCTAGTCCTTCCATAGGGACTTTAAATGGGGTTGGTGTGCCGCAAATTGGCGTAGGCAAGTTAAAGATTCCCAACTACTTCGGATGGGTCCATTGCAATGGTCAAAATTCCAACGTACAGCTAATATGTTTCGGACGGTGCTCCTTATGAGAGGCGGGAGTTGTTCAATTCACTATGTACACAGGAAGTTGATGTCTCATGGCGTTGGAGAAAACAGTGTAATCAAGAGGGAATGTTATCCATGTAAAAGGAGCTGTAGCATCTATCTGCCGGTGTTATTGTAAGTAATGTTTGTTGTTTTTATAACATGATATATTATTTTTAGCGTTGGAGGTCGCGATTTGTCCGTCGTATCCCATGTAGACGATATATTGGCAAAGTTATGTTGGGAAAATTTATGTCTAGAATTTTTCGATTTTGTTTCAATTCCTTGAGAAAATTGTAATATGAACACAGAGGCATGAGGGAGTGAACAATAATTTATTTTCTCTATTAAAACGACAGGTTCCTGTGGTCCTACTTACAAGACTCCGGTACTCTATTTTATGCTGCTGATGCACCGAGCAGCGATGTTATATGTTATAGAACTATCTCCAGAGGGGATCACATATTTAACATATATCAAGACAACATTTCAAATTCCTCTCTTACTCTGCACACTATACTCACCACTCGTTCACCATGCTCTGTACAAGGTACCTTCCACTATGTATGCAAGTGTATGCAGTGTAATGCTGGGAAGGTGTGATTTATGTACTGCAGGGGATGGTCCGTATCTCCAACGGCCTTTAATGTGCCATTGCATGAGGCAATCTCCTCAGCCGCAGCTGCTGAGGGGCCACTTAGACCGTTTTAGTTCCGTCCAAGTCAGAGAACAAGTTGCATTTTAGACACTCCAAGACCTGACATAACAACTTTGGACCTTGTTTTTTATTATGACACATGAAGCAGACAATTTTCACACAATAACACTTTCCTCCCCTTTTGATATTTTGTTCCAAAGTTTTTGATCAAAACTGAAAATAAAAATTAAATTTTACTGCAGAATATATAAATGTATATAACATGTATGTGATACGTGATAAGAAAATTTCCTACATTTATTTGATATTTGTGCCTGTTTATCATGTTTATGCATTTTTTAACATTTATAATTTATGAAATTGTTTCAATTAAATGAGATTTTAATATTAAGTAAGTAAAAAGAACTTCTTTGATTTCTTAAGCATGTTAACATGGTTAAGCATAAAACCTCATCTTTTCATGTAGGATTGGAGATACTGATTTGTACTTTGCAAAAAAAAAGTCTGTGCCGTCTGTCTATGGCTTCACAAAGTGCCCTATCTCTGTTACCCACCTAACATGTATAACACTACAGTATTAAAGTTACTGTAATATAAAAATGTACGGTTCAAAACTTCAGTGAAAAGCAATTTGACTTTGCACCTGGGATCTTGTTTGACTGAGACAACCTTCTTCCGTTTATTTGTTAGAGATCCAAGTTCTGTCCTAAGTCTTTTTGATGCTAATCAGTCCAGTTAAAGTTTTTCCTCTTTAAACCCTGGGTAAAATAAATCTGAATTTTTCAATCTAAATGTAAACAATGGAAATAAACATAAAGTCACTGATTTGTATTGACATAGGGTTCAATTGGGAAATCAATTTTTGGTTGTAAACAAAAATCAATCATTCCACTCAAATAAGGTTTAGAATTCGTGCATTTTGAGCTTTGGTTATGTTTGCCGGTAGGAAGGCACCCAGAAACCCTCATCCTGTTTACATTACTTCAGTTTTTAAGTTTTGTAGTTTTTATTTGTTGGTCGACAAAAGCCCAAACAAAGGCATTTATGATGTATGATTGTTATAATATCAATGTTTGTATACTTATATTGGCTTAGCTTTTAGTACAAGAGGGTTGAATGTCTTCAGTGTTGAAAGTAGTATGTACTTACACTTTGTTTTGTCAGTAACTCAGTACTGGACAATAAATATGATAGATACATTATATTGAATTTGTACTTAGTACATATGTAGCCTATAGTGCTTAAGCTTGAATGTTAAAGTGCTCTTAAAATAATTGCATAATTTATTTTGATTCTGAGATACCACAAATTAAAGTTCCTTTAATTTCGACTTCTTACATGTAATGGAGCAACCAGTTGATATTTTTATAGGAACAGGGGTCAGCAGATTAAGATGACTTTGCAAAAAAAAAAATTATAATTGAGATTTTGAGGAAAATGATATTCTTGCAAGGAGCGCCAGCAATAGAAACAATTCTGGATCATTTTGGATTAAAAAAATCGAATAGGAGAGGCCCCCCCCCCTCCCCAAAGATAGAGAAGAACTTCTGAAAAGTTGACCCAATGAGCATGATGAGTCACACACAAATTAATGTATACAAAGTAAACAGAGGAAAACAATTCCAACGAGTTCTAAATGTGTGTGGCATGTGCATTCCTCCCAACTTTCTTTAAAATCTGCATACCTTTGTGAATAACTTAATTTAATAACATGCTTTACCATAAACTGCTTATAATTGAGTATTTTTGGAATATAGAGTTATTTCAAATCTGAGATGTTCTTTGGGTAAACTGATCATGCTGATATCACATCATGACATATGTAGAATTATGGTAATATATTTTGTACCATAAGTTTCCAAGATTTAACATAGGTTTCCGTTGAAGTTTGATGATGTCACATATAGTAAACTTCGAAGAATTTCTAAAACAGGAAGTAACTCTGATTTTGAAATACTGCACGAATACATGTACATAAATATGAATTACATCCTATATAAGGCAGTGGCCTCGATAAAACTGAATAGTTTGTCATTGATTTCATCTACTACTAGTACCAGTATTAAGTGAGGCTGCAATTTCCATTCTGTCATTCCTATGACAAATCTTTACAATCATTTAAAAGAATGTCGTGCCTAATGCTTGCTTAAATGTAGGACCAATTCTCCAATTCATTGTAATCAAATATAGATGAAAAGGACTTGTGAATGAATGTATGGAATGAAAGAGAAATCCCATCTCAGCTGTGTTATGTACCTATTCATGCCGTCACCGTGGATGCTGGAGTGAGAGTGAAACGATAGGTTACATTAACGCTTATATCTATAATCAATAATGTTTCTATGTTAACCAGTCTATTGTAATTATCAGCAATTTGTCTAGTTCCGTGATACCTGTCAGACATATACGTTATAACGATTAAATGACTTTGTGCGCGTTCAGGTAATTTCGATAAATCTGCAGTCGTCAGCAGTTACAAAATGTATTAATTAATTGAAATATTGCAAATAGCATCATCTGATGAAATTCAAGACTGGTATTGCCACCATGAAAAATAGATAAGAAATGTATGGCTTAAGTTGATAAGGAAATGTTAACAATGTAAATCTATATACTTTGAATGTGTTGCCGAGAAAATTTATAGATGTGATGACTGTAAATTTAAAAAAAAAAATTTTGTTATTTGTTTATTGAAAGTGAGGCATGAATTTCACAAAAACCCACAGATTTTATTAAAGTCTTTTAGAAATTTAGGGAATTTAAGAGAAGTTCTTTTAAGTCGATACACATTTTTACATGTTTTACATAGAATTTCACACGTTTAAGCTAAAATTCTTTACATGAATTATGTGTATAAAATATTTTCATTTAATTTAGAAGAATTTTTGTGATTTTCGAAAACTTCCCTTTACATTTTTGGTATCATATAAATTATTTTATGTCTCTGCATAGACTACGTATGAAGAATTGTATTGGACAGAATCTGATAAAGCCTGTAGGTGATAAGCTTTTCAACAGTATATCAGTTATCAAGGAGGTCATGTAATACCCTAGTTACAAGAATTGTCACAACATCATACTTGCATTCAACTTCTCATGATTTACAGACTGATATTAATATGTTTTATGAAATTGATTACAAGAGGCTTTGAAATTCTCATATTTCTCACATGATATATGAACCGTTTTATTAATAATTCAGTATTATAGATTAGCTGAATTGTTTGGTCATCATATTTGCAATTTTTGTATCGCCAATCAAGTTACATGTACTGTATTATTAATTTTCAACTATCTGTGTGAATTCTCAATTTGACTTTTTCTGTGAATAAATCAAAATTAATAGCATGAAGTTTTCTGTGACACATTTTGAATTGGTAATTTCATGGATAATTGATGCTTACCGTAAATGAAAAAAAGATCTAAACTGACTGTATGAAGTTTTTTATCGACATGTTGAAATTTGATGCGCATAAAAAAAATTCTGAGAATGAACTCTTCCATATAGGTATGAATACATGAATTCCAGAGATTAGATGGTTTGATTAACACGAAGGGAATACTAGTTAATATCATGAATTTTATATTATGTTATACTTGTTTCAGAGACTTTAATTCATTCTTGGACTTGAATGTAACTTCTATTTTCCAGAGATTAGAGGACTCTGTCCTTAGAGAGAACGAGGACTTACTGGTCCGAGGCGAGGACAGCAACCCGTCAAAAATCCCAGCCCGAATACGGGAGATCATCACTAAGAATCTACCAGCAGACGAACACCCGAGTTCCAGCAGGATGTCGACACCATCTGCAGACCAACTTCAGGAAGAGAATCGGCTGTTATCTGCGGAACTGAACCGTGTTGAGGATTTACTGGCTGCAAGCAGGGCGGAGAGGGACGAACTCGGCATAAAGTACAATGCTATGAGTGACAAGGTAGGGGAATTTAAATTTACTTTGATATTTCTGAATTGTGAGGCTTGAAGATTTGCCTGGTAGGTGTTCTTTTCTAGGACATTTGACCTTGAACTTTGATCTAGTAAAATATTATTTAGTTTTATAGGTCGTTGAGCTGAGGATGTAACTACGATATTTCTGAATTGTGGAGATTGAAAATTTGCCTGGTATTAGTTCTTTAGAGGAAATTTTAACCTTGAACTTTGACCTTATAAAATGTTATTTGGTTAAAAAGGTCTGTGAGCTAAGGAATGGACATGGCTCTAAATATTTGTCCTTTTGACCTTGAATTTTATCCTTGAAAAAAAGAATTTTATCCAGACATAGTGATACACAAACATATTCTTCAGTGGTCCATTTTTTAAACTAATGAGACAATTATCACTAACCAATCAAAAGTTAATTACTGTCATTTCAAATGTTACATATTTTGTGCAAGAACACGTCAACAGACTTACAGACTTACATATGAAATTATATGACTTTGTGTACACTATTACTATTACCCCCCATTTCAAACAAAGTTTGGGGGATATATAATAGAAATCACCCTGTCTGACTGTCTGTCACACCTTGTCCAGAGCATAAGTTCTCCCCCTGAGGATGTATTTCAATAATATTTCAAAGAAATGTTCCTTAGGACCTAAGGGTGTGTCATGACCTTGAACCAATGTCATAGGTCATATAGATGCTTGACCTTGATCCCAAGATAACTTTTCAGAGAATATCTCTGCGGGGGATATTTTTGTCTCGTCTGGGGGCAAATTTCCATTTGATTTTTGAATGGCATTTTTCACAATGGTATGACAGATTACAGAGCCATCCATACAGTGTTTATGATACTCATATATACATGTATGTCCACTACCAGCAGAAGTTACTATCACATTTAATTTACTCTAAGGATTGTAGAATTAAAGTCAACGTGAAACTCATACTACAGGGATCATTGTGACAATCTCATTATTTTTAAAAATGGACCATTGAATAACATGTTTGTGCACTCTTTTAAGTATTATGTTACATTGAACATGTTGAAATTAAAAAAAAAAAAAACCAAAAAAACAGGAAAATTGATCATGCCACAAAAATGATAAAAATCGCAGTTGATAGTGTTTCCATATTGTATGTAGGAAATGCATTTCCACTGGTACCAGCCATTTGTTGTGATCTTGACTTTTGAGTGTCATAACCAACAATGATCATAGCTTTTGATTTTCATTTCTTCCAAGACTTTTTATATATGTCCTTGTGACAGGACTTTTCCATCATTGATAAGAACATGACCTTGCTGTCTTGAACTTGAAATTTATTCTTGTAAAATTTAATTCATTATTTTGGAAATTCAGTTTCATGCCTTGAATAATTTCCAGAATATCATCATTTCAAAAAGTTTAACATGATAATTTTGCTGCAATTCAAATTAATGTGTTCCTATTTAGTATAATAACAAACATAAATGTTCTAGTAGTAACTAGTAGTAGTAACAAACTAGTAGTAAACTACTAGTAGTAACAAACATAAATGTTCTAGTAGTAACTAGAGTCCCCAGATACCAAAATTGTATAATATAGATGTACATAATTTATAATATGAAGTAAACGTAGGGTGTAATAAACTACTCCTTATACGTGCCATAAAACCCTGACAGAGCAAAGGGTAAGCCTGGTAAATCCCAAATGAAGGTGCAAACGGAGGGAATACACATTGTGTATTGGCTTTGCTTTGTGTATTGATTTATGGGAAATCTTGTGTATTCAGGTAATCCTTCAGTCTATATCCTGATAATCTTATTTTCTGCATGATATAAGGTGTTTATTGCTTAAGTGATGAATTTAAGGTGTAAATTTATGAACCTATATATGAGAGACCATTGAACTTTTGTATTTATGCTTTTGTTGCAGAATTTTTGGTGTTTAGCGCATGCACTCCTTAAGCATGTTAAGTCTTTGAAATTCGTTCGTGCATAGGCTTGAGATTATGGAGTGAACCTCCTTTTTGGTTTTATGAGTGCATATTACACTTATGTGAGAATCGTATATATGACATAATCTTGATCGCAATGAATGCATTATCAATGTGTTTGTGCATCATACAAGTTTCTAATTTTGGGAGAAGAGGGAACGGGGGGTTGGTTGTTAGGGAGGTTGTAGAGGTGATATAGAATTATGGAGAGAGAGAGAACACGGTGTGACCAAATATGTAAAATCAGCATTTTATGCATGCTGAAACTTATTGATTTAGTCAGATTTCAGTGCAGCACGACAGATAAGTAATTAGATGCCAAATTCTTCGCTTTCATCACTATAAATGGTCTGAATTATCTCGTATTGAATGACAACCACGGAACATAGCATGAAAAGTATACATTGATCCACTGCTCAATAATTCAGGAACTTCAGTTTTAAAAGCCGCATACGCCTAGGAAAAGTCAGAGGCTTCTTAAATTCAGTTGATGATAAACTTTACAGAGACGTTCTGCTATCGACAAGGTCACCAAGGTCACAGACGCTTTTAAACACATTGGGTAGAGAGTTAGAATTTAGAGATATGATTTAAATTTATGATACAGATGAAAATGCAATTATTCCATCATATATTTTATAATAATAAATTCACAAGAAGTCCATGTTTGTAAAATGGGGGGGGGGGGATGGATAACATAACCATAAAGCGTATGCTATTTCTTCTAGACGTTCCTTTACTGCTAAAAAATTAGTCTAACGAAAATAAAAATGTATATATACATGCACATGCATCTTGAAAAGAAATCTAAGTGTTCTTCAAATTTCAACAATGCATTTAAAAGTGCACAGCCCGGAGCCACGAATGACAACTTGATTTATACTGTAAATGTTTTCTGTTTTGGGTGGTCTGTTCGTATTTACTTATCAATAGCTTCATTTATTCCGTGAATTTATGTTACCCGTTAAATCAATTCCAATGAAATCGTTGTGCGGACTTTGTGATATCAGCATTCTATTGATTGAAATCGATCACTGTTGTCGATTTCAAATCCCTTGATCATATGTTCTCTGCATGAGTTTTAAGGTCATATTAAATCTATGATCGAGGGGAGATTTTTCATTCCATTAAACACCAAATTATTTCAAATAACACGGTGTGATTTGCGTGTATATGTAAATTCGATCTGCCTGGACGATTTTCAATTTTATTTTGATGATCATGAAATGAATTCGTTTTTCTGACGAACCCGTCTTATTTACGCCTTTATTAAGGGTTCAATTTATTGAACATAACGATATTTTGATGATCATTATACATAGGAATGATATTGTGATCCGTTGAGTAGAGAAATTTCAGTTACAAATGTGTCAAAAGGTCGTCTATGCTCAAACCAGCCGTTTCTTTAAAGTTCAGTATTTATTCTACTCACTGTGTAATGTTTTTTGCCAGATGGGTATATGATCGCATTTCGATTTTTCAATTGATTACTCAGTATATAGATGATATATATTTTTGCATGTTTCTCCAATACGTCGAGAGAGTAGGGGTGGACTATAAATTACTTTTATATGTTGAATTCATGCATTTATAAAACGAAATTAAAATTGATTAAATGTGAAGAAAACGAGATACAAGGGAAGAAAAAAAAGGGGGGGGGGGAGGGTATGAAACATTTTATACTATTGTGAACCGTGGTGTCAGAAAGATGCCTCCGTTTGATGACATGCACTTTTTTGTGCAGCTGATTGTTTCTTTACAAGACTATGAAATCGAAACTAGAAATCGGATGAGTAATATTCGTTGAAGTGGCCTCCATGCACATTTTAACAAGCTTCATTGTTCTATATGCACACATTTCAAAATCAAACCATTGTTAATAGGCATCATTCGCGTCGCTGTTCGTGAAACATTATATATTATGGATTATATACTTGATAGGTAATGATAAAAAATGCGGTTATAATTTGTATTTGGAGTGCATGTCGGGTACATGTAAGTGTGAAACATTAAGAAACATGGAATAAGTTCTTCTTTTTAACACCCCCCCCCCCGCGCGACGTACTTGTAAAAGAATAAATATGATAAAGACAGAAAAAGTAAAAGTTTTTTATTAGTATATTTTGAATGCTCACAAATACTAAATAAATAATAACGAAACATCGACCCCCCCCCCCCCCCAGCACAAAACAGGCACAAAAAAATTACAAACAGTGGTCGTAAGAATCGTCTTTCTTTTTCTTATCTGTAAATATAATGAATTGATCAATATAGTTTGAGAATTTATTTCATTAATTGATCAATATAGTTTGAGAATTTATTTAACTAGTTTCAATCTAATATAACATTTACGTCAGACTCCTTACTGCAGACAAAATCATTTATATTGCAATTTTTTGTCAAACCGAAAGTGCGAAACGCGCTATTATGAACATGATGAATACACGATTTTGATACACAAAGCTTCTTTTCTTTCAGTATTTAGATTGTGCAGTTTTTGACTTGTTTGAGCAACAATTGAACAAAAGAGTCGCATGAACTCTCATGTTTAAAGATCCCTGATACAACATTAATATATCGAAACCATGACGGGTTTTAAGTACCCGGTCGAGTTTGAATCTTGGACAAGTACATATGTTCAGCAAATATCGCGTTGAACGATTTTATGATGGTTACTTTCTGATGTGGAAAATTTGAGTAATTTGGTAAATTTACCCTCTTTTTAATTCATTGGTAACAAAGGTCATAAATCGGTTAAAGTATATCGTTACTGGAACATCGAAGTACACGAGCACTTTACTGTTAACTCGAAACGTGCACTTGTTTTATAGAGATAGTAGGAGGGGGGGGGCATTTCAAAACGCGATGTATTTATACATATATTTGTCTGCTAAGGAAATAAGTGTAAGCTTTTCACAACTAGATTTTGTTCTGTCTGACACCATTGTTTTGCTTTATTTTTATGCGTTTTTGCTACACATTTTATTGAAAT